>CM016721.1:78534602-79022174 GCA_005771605.1 Scutellaria baicalensis
AGTTATATAATAATCAGTGTCTACATCAACTTGGAAATATACATAAATGGGAAATGAAGAAGATAAAATTGAGTTTATTGATCATCAAATTCGTGGCTGCCATCTACCAAAATATTTGACTGTACACCTTTTGACTATAAACTCATTAATTTAGAAGATCACAATCAGGAATATAATATTAGACTATTATTAAATTGTTGGTGTGTGTGTTTAAGTACTGTAGTTAGGAATTACTTAATTAATTGCATTTTATTCACTTATAATTTTCAGCTAAATTAGTTAATTATTAAACCATCTAGACCTCTGGATAAATCTGTTTTTAATTATATATACATATATATATGTGTGTGTATAAATATAATTAAAAGTAACTATATAGATTAATAAGACAAATATATTAAAGGAAAAGTAGCAAACAAAGTAGAGTTTACTATGAATTTAAATATCATTTCACATGTATCTTGCTATAAGTGTGGATACAAATATAAATGTAAGTAAGATTATGATGTAGCTTATAGGACCAATTAAGGAGACTCCATTCAGTGGTGTCACACTTAATTTTAGTTTTATTAATTATATGTGTTTGAACAAATAAAACCAGTAAGACAAAAACTTATATACCTCTGGGCACATAGAGACACAAATTTAGGTGTTATATACATGCTCTTCAGATGTTATAAATATATTTTATAGATGTTATGTTTCTTGGTGTTATAAATATATTCTACAGGTATCATTTGTATATAAGAGTATACATGTGATACCTGAAGAGTATATACATGATACCTGTAGAGTATATATTTAACACCATATGATAATTAATTTGGGGGTACCGTACCCCCGGGACACACAAGTGTTACTCAACCAGTAAATATTATGAAAGGGCAAACGTGAGAGTTTATGGTTTTCTATTTTCACACACTCACAGCCCCTTTTCCAAATAAAAGTCATGGATGATTTTTTTTATACTATATATCATGAATTTATATACAAATTACACGTAAGCTTATTATATTATATTTTGTAAAATATATCAAATATTATTAGGATATTTGTGTTATTGTATATTTATTAGAGAATTTATTTTGTATGTATATATTTATATACGAGTATCAACATATGCGTCACATGTGAAGGATGAAATTACTACTAAATTTAAATAATAATTTTTATAAGGATATACAATCGATATAAAATTAAATTCAAAAGAAAATCTATAGTAAATTAAAGTTCTAATATAATAAAGAGTCATTCTGTAGTACACCGGGTGTATTAATACACCAAACTCTCCATCATTTTCAGTCATTAGATTTGATACCATAGTTGACTTTGACCTTAATGATCTCAGATCTGATGGCTGAAAATGAGTGGAGAGTCTGGTGTATTAATACACCTGGTGTACTATAGAATTACCCTATAATAAAATCCTACTCATAATAGAATTTTATATGATTTTGATTTAAATTCTAATGTAAAATTATTTAAATAAAATAATTGTAAATTACTATTATAACTTTAAGTAATATCTTTAATAAAAATATATTAAACAATGCATATTTTATAAGAAATATTTATACTTTTTTATAGATTATATATATATACACACACTTACTCCCCACCATATGGACTTTGATTTACTAGTATTTAATTTAGCATTTAAGGTACATTAAAGGTCCAAAGTGTATACATCTCCAAACATTTAATTCCAAATTAATAATACCACTATGAAACCACATGCTATATTCAATAAATAAATGGTACTATATAATGTGGCTTATCTAACCCCATTTGTTACATATAATTTGATGTTATTTCTCTCGGTGCTGTGTTTTTAACAATCTTCAACTAACTTCATCCCACTAATTCAATATTTTTGTATAACTAAAAGAGCTGGACTCTTGTGAGACCGTCTCATGTGCGACGGTACTCGTGCACGGTCGTGCGCTGGGACACGGTCGACCGTGCGCGGGAACACATACTTATAGCACAAAAGGACATACTTATAGACAAAAATCACATACTTATCTCGACCGTGTCCCAGGACACGACCGTGCGCCACAGATTGCTCTTAGTTTTCACGCGAGGCACGGTCTGTCCCAGGGCACGGTCGTGGGTGAGAAAAAAAAATCACATACTTATAGTGAAAAATCACATACTTATTATTGAAAAAGACATACTTATACACTGCAGTCGCGCACGGTCGTGTCCTGGGACACGGTCGACCGTGCGCGAGTGCCGTCGCATGTGAGAACATACTTATCTCGACCGTGTCCCAGGACACGACCGTGCGCCACAGATTGCTCTTAGTTTTCACGCGAGGCACGGTCTGTCCCAGGGCACGGTCGTGGGTGAGAAAAAAAAAATCACATACTTATAGTGAAAAATCACATACTTATTATTGAAAAAGACATACTTATACACTGCTGTCGCGCACGGTCGTGTCCTGGGACACGGTCGACCGTGCGCGAGTGCCGTCGCATGTGAGACGGTTGCATATGAGTATTTGTGTAACTAAAATACTCTTCTATTCTACATCCAACTTTAGTCAAATGATTTCTTTTAACCATTTCAATATAATTTTTCAGAAATCTTAGCTTCTTATATATGTTTTATTTCCTTTTGGAATTACTAAACAAGAATCGCAAATACTCAAAATTCTATTTCACAAATACTATTTATATAAAACTGTCTTACAAGTATAATTTCGTGAAATAGATATATGGATTATAAATTACGGATTAGCTCAACTCATAGAATAAAATATGTACGATGATCTTATAAGAGTTTTACTTATTACTCCCTCCGTCCCGGTTAATTCAGCCTACTTGCAGTGCAATTTGCACTGTAAGTAGGCAGATTTAACTGGGACGGAGGTAGTATATGTTTTTGTTTTTGCACTTTAACTACTACTTTAAAGTTTTGTAAACACTTATAAAATAATAATTCAATTAAATGAAACTTAATTATGAACTAACTAGATCATAAATTTGGGTATAAGTTAAATTAAAATTTGAGGTTGAAGCAACCGGGGTTGATAAGAAAAGAAAATTAGCGTAAATGAATATGAATACACTAAACTAAATTAAAAGTTAAATATGAACTTCAATTACAAAATACTCTATCTCGAAGTTTCTTTGAAGTTTCCTCTAAACATCACATATTTTGGGACAAAAATGAAATTTGGACTAAAATTGACAAAAATGTGGATAATTTGAAAAATTAAATACTAGATAGGTGGAGATGATATTAAATATTAATTACTAAAAGAGTGAAAAATTTAATACCAGATAGGTGGAGATGATATTAAATATTAATTACTAAAAGAGTGAAACTAAATACTGATAGACTAGATAGAAAGTATTGTTGTGAAGAAAATAGTAAAAATAGTCATAAATGATGAAGTTATAGAAACCAATAATTTGTTGCTTGTTCGTGTATTGTCAAATCAAAATTAAAGGAAATTTTATTTGTCCCTTGTACTTAGTTAATATCTTAACTTTATGCTATTTGAGTTGCTAAAATACAAAGAAATTATATATAATGAAATGATAAACCTTTTTTTTCTTTTTTCTTTTGAGGTTTCTAAAGTTATAAATGCCTATTAAGAATAGTCAATGTGCAACTATATTTCTAATGTTTATGTTGAGTTTTAAATTTGTTATTAGCTCTTTTTTTCTTTTTTCTTTTTCCCAGTGCAAATTGATTATAATCTTCTTTGTGTGGATATTTTAATTCACTTCGTTAATTCAAATACGAAATTATTATATTTTTATTGTAGAAATGTATTATAATTTCTGAAATAGTTAATTATCAGTACTAGAATATTCCAATTCAATTTTAAATTCTGCTGAAATCAAATATAGACCACACTTTATATGGAACCCGTCTTGCGGATTATAGTTGTAATAAAGTTTGTGTCGAAATTCTTACATGCATGAATAAAAAGGCAAGAAAATTAAGTACACCACTATTTGTTCGTCACCAAATTTACATAGAATTAACGAAACAATCAAAGGCATCAGAATGCAAGTTGTAATCATCGGCATAACGGAATATATGCCAAAAATCAGACTAATTTACAAACAATCAACATATAATATATATTCTCAGCAAATTCTTAGAAACATTTTACAGACTATAAATCAGTGATTTGTCTCTAAAGTGTTTCTTAAACCTTCACTACTCGAGCCGGAGGGGCGACGCCCAAACTCGCTAGTCGGGCCACTGCACTCGCTCGTGGTGAGTTCGACGCTTTCCAGTGCCATCTTTTTGAATTTAATTAGGTCTTCTCTGTACTGTGTGGTGTCATAGGAGAGATCATAGTCTGAGCTGTCATGAGAATCGTATGTTCTGCTGTGCCCAGGTTGATTGCCCTCGGTTAAGTCGTTTGGAGGCAAGTTTCCTTCCAAAGTAAGAATGATCTGCAGAGAGAGGAGGTCAGGATTGGTAGAAGATATTCAAATGTGCACGTTGCAGGTAACTTGAAAGACGTACCTGACTCATCTTTGGCCTGCGTCGAGCAAGATGACGCACACAGACAGAAGCACAAGCAACCATCCGAGTCATCTCGATGAAATCATAGTCTTTTTGCAACCTTGGATCAGCCACACTGTCAAAGTTGTCATTTTCCAAAGCTTGTGAAAGCAGAGGCCTAGCCTGTTTAATTA
Organism: Scutellaria baicalensis; assembly: GCA_005771605.1. Taxonomy (NCBI): domain Eukaryota; kingdom Viridiplantae; phylum Streptophyta; class Magnoliopsida; order Lamiales; family Lamiaceae; genus Scutellaria; species Scutellaria baicalensis. The sequence goes on from CM016721.1 coordinate 78,539,270, forward strand.
GAGAAGCATTCTTATGAAACTAGCAATGCGAAAAACTAGGCCCAAAGAAGAAAAAGGATAATTGGAAAGTTGGATGAACAAAATTGTCATTAATTATGAAAGATTAGAGAAGAAAGCATCCCCAGAGCAAATTCATTTTAAGCAGTTGATAGTCTCATATATCATTAGGCTTCAATAAAGTTTTCAGAAAAGAAAAGGATTCAAATAGTTTCCTCTTGCTCCCTTTGTGGGTTCATCGATCCCATCATTTCTTTGGAAATGCTAAACTAGAACATTTCAACTACTTCACTTGGAATCTCTCACTTTGATTATCATGGAATTTAAGTTCAGGAAGCTTTTGCCATCTCCTTTTTAAATCCTTTCAGCTTCACTTGCAATTGACATGCAAACTCAACCAAATATGTCGTGAACAAAGAACATAACGTCCCAGATCAGAATGAATTTTAAAGTGGGGTTAGAGAAAATATGCATATGTTTCTCTAATTATATTTTAACGGTTGTTAAATAAAATAATAGTAAGATTTGAAGAGAGTCTCACCCAATCAATGATATTATCATCAAGGTAGTTTTGTGATCTATCAATTGGTCTGCGGCCAGTGATTAACTCCAAAAGCACTACACCGAATGAGAAGACATCTGACTTGTCCGTCAGCTTTCCAGTAAGAGCATATTCTGGAGCTAAATAACTGCAAAGGGTGAATGAAACATAGTGCAAAATGGGATAAGATTTCATAATGTGGCACATTAAAATATTGGTAATAGCTAAATATCTGCTTAAGTCACTTTAAAGCTTAGCAGAACAAGAATCACAACCAGGAGGAAACAGAGAAATATCCAGTAGCTTACCCAAAAGTACCCATTACTCGAGTAGAGACATGAGTATCAGTATCTGAATAGAATCTTGCAAGCCCAAAATCTGCCACCTAGTTTAAAATATCCATTGTTAAACCAACAAAAAATGAGGAGGTGAGCGAGAATTGATGACTTTTTCATGCCATACCTTAATTTAGTTGACAATAAATAAACGTTGTACTTTGGAGAAACATAATATTCTTTTTAGAAGTATTTTAACTGTAAGAACTATCACTTGAGAACTAAAAGTCGTATTTTCACACATATACCACTTCATTATTTTAGCGCTCAAATCCAATCAAGAGCACGGGAATATGTATGTAAAGCATATGACAAATGGAAGACATGACAAAAATTGCCAATATAGAGAGGGGGTATGACAACGAAGATACCAAAAACTTATGGAAGTATAGATGCACACCTTTGCCTCAAAACTTTCATCAAGAAGAATGTTAGCAGACTTGATATCCCGGTGTATGATCTTAGGATGACCTGTATATATCATTGAATATCAATGTGATTAATCTTTCAAAAAAAAAAGAACAGCATAGAAATATAGTTCATAACAAAGAGCAGGAGAAGACTTACAGTCCTCGTGCAAATATGCTAATCCTTTTGCAGAGCCTAGGGCAACTTTCATCCTAGTAGCCCAGTTCATGGGAGGTATCCCCTTTCCTGCATTATTTGTCTCTCTGATAAGACACAAATTTGAAAAAGAGATCGAACTTGGAAAAAGATATCGAACTTGGAAGTACAGTATGAAAACGACATATTACATTAAAGATTTGGATCAGTGAAGCTGTATAAGTTAGATAAAAGTTACCAGTCTACATGTAAAACTAAATGCTGGACAATAAGTATGTGCCATACGAGAGATGATAAATAATAACTATAAACTATACATAATCAATATCATATTGTATATAATTTAGGTGGCTCTATTGGTTGATAATACTCTCAGAACTGTATCCATTAAATAAGTCTTGATGTAGGTTACAAACATATTAATCATTATTGATTGCTGGAAATTGATTGCACAATACTGTAAATTTTGGTAAATTCTCAGAAAATGGAAGCTTATGCACCAGGTCTCTAACAGAAATATACGGTTTTGATAGAGGTTCTTTTTCAATTTCCGGATGACAATTTCATAATCATATTTACTACTTTACATGTGCATCTACAGCCACAAAAAACATCAATGGTGGAACCTGCCATGAATGTTTAAAAGTCAAATTTCATCTACGCTTACCATGCAAGTGAAATTCCAAGGTCTGGTTTGGAACATATTCATATACCAATAATCTTTGAGATCCTGAAATGCAGTGCCCAAGTAGCGATACCAAATGCTTGTGATCAACGCGACTTATAGTCTCCACCTCTGCCTGAAATTCGCGCTCTCCTTGACCACTCCCAACCTTCAACTGCTTAATTGCAACCTCTTTTCCATCACGAAGAAATCCCTTGTGAACGTATCCAAAGCCACCCTGGCCAAGGAGGTTGGTACCAGAAAAATTGTCTGTTGCGAGTGCAAGTTCTTCATATGTGAATGTGGTTTTTATGAAATTCAAACAAGCATCAGTGGCACCTCGTTGATTAGTTTCAGTCGAGTTCATGCTGCTACCAAGGAAAAGTGGAGTAGATGCATCATTTGGAGATGACTGAGAATTTGATCGAATGCCTGGTGGAGAGGGCTTAGGGTGACCATAAGTATTAACAGTGGATGATGAAGCAGGCTGCTGGTTGTACTGTGGACCAAGAAAAGTGTCACCTATAAAAGCAATAGAGTTAGTATTAAACTGAAGGTTCAAAAAACAAGGAACACAAACAGAGAGTTGGTACTGCTGATGAGAAATAATGGTCATAAGACTCAATGAACATTTCTATAATTCGTAGAACTGAGAACAGTTCTATAGTCATAATATTTGAATCATCCTAAACAGAACAATAAGACGATGCCAGATATGCACATGCACTCATTGCTTCTTCCGTAGATATTCTTCAAAGCAACGTTCATTAGAACATAAAGAAAGAGCACCACCAACTTTCCAAAGAACCAATCCAACCTTCACACATATCGTTGTCATCAACCAGAATTTCCTTTGCCATTACCAAATTTCATCGTTAAAACAAAACTTTCACCAGATTGATAAATCCGGGTTCCTTCATGTTCTTTAAACTCTAAAAAGATCCCAATGCTGGTGTCATTCAAACAAGAAAATTCAAGCCCAGCATGACTTTCGAAGTGACGTGCCCACTTGTTTGCATTTTGTTGTTAGTATTGTAGATAAATTCATCATAAACTAAGTGTATAGTTAAGATACATAAACATATGACTACTGTTAAAATATTACCCTCGATAAAGTAATACATTTGATGACTTAATCTATGGCAAATAGGCAAGACAACTGAAATCTTTGTCTGCATTAGGTCAAACATTATTAAAAAATCCCAAATCTCAGTTGTTAACTGCTGTTAATCCCTACTATCTACAAATCAAACAAATGATAATAATAATAATTACTCAACCTAAATACTAAATAAAAATTACAAGAATAAAAAATGCTTACTATCAAAAGTTTATCAACCTTTGGGCTTCTGCGGGTGTGACGGAGCACAACCAAATCCCTCCATCTTCAGACCCTTCATCTTCCTCCTCCTGTACCAAATGACAAAAATACCCACGCAAACCAGCACGATCGCCCCTCCTATCCCTATTCCCACTCCCAACGCCACCAATGCCGTACGGTTGTTTCTCGGCGCCACCGCCGCTGGCAGAGTGGCATTATCCGGGAGAGGTGGGGGGAACAGAAGAATAGCCGGAGACGGCGGACCAGGGGGCGCTGGTGGCGACTTCGGGCCCGGAGCAGCCCCCGGCGGCGGTGAAGACATAACCGGCGTCTCTTTAAGCTTTGGTTGATTTTCTGCAGGAATTTTTTGTTAGAGAGAAGAAGGGACCAGTGGGGAGAGTAAAGAGCAGGTTAACACAGAGCGAGCATGGAAAGTGACCCAAAACGTCGTCGTGTGGGTCCTTTTCTGGGATGTCAGGTGAGAAGACAGTGGCAGTGCCAAGAAGCACGAGATGACGTCGTTTCATGGCCCAACATTTGAGCTCATAAAAGGGTATTTTCGAAAGCTTCCTTTTGTATGCTACGTAATTAAGGTGAGAATCACTTGATTATACGTTTGCAGCTGCAATTTCGACAATATTAATACAACGTATTTCTCGCCATATAAGCTTAAATATTAATAAATATATATATATATATATATATATATATCCACGTGCCCACATATTTCGACATGTTTGGTCCTGGCCCTTGTATGTGATCCGACAATTAGCCGTCGATATTAAGAATTAGATTCCAAGATGAAGATTGGTTCAAAAAAAATACTTTTCATCTTCAAAATTGCTTCCCCTTTATATCATACATACACTTTCGAAACACTTCGGAGCCAATTTGGATAGATGAATTTGGTCGAATGAACCAGAAATCCAGCACCCAAATCCATTGTATTTGTTTGGATTAAAATTTAAATGAATGTAGACATACCTAAACTGATTGTATCAAGAATTTACAAATCAGGTAATGACTCAAAAGCTAAATTTAATTTCATCCTAAATAATGTTATATTAACATATAGAACTCCATCACTATACACAAAAGCTAATGAAATAACATGCTATTTGAGAAAAAAACAAGTTAAAAACCCTAAGTTTAAGTTGGAAAATGGATAAAGTTAGAACAACCATAGTTAGATTATGTTACAACTGGTAATACCTAAAAGTTCTGTAGAATAAAGAATCTCTACTTCCAATATCACAAATTTAGCAACTTCTTATAGATTAGTGCCCCATTCTGTATACCTATTCCTAAATCCCTCAATGAGATGGTCTTTTCACCTGGCCCATTAGCCACTTTCTTTGCCTCGATCAGCATCTGATCGAGCAGATGTGCATTCAACGAGTGTCTCACGTTTTCAGGTGCAAGTTCGGCAATCATTTCAGATATATTATCGGTGCAACACGAAGCATCCAACTCAAAGCCACATAACAGATCATTCTCATCTGTATCTCTGGCCTTCTTCTGGAGAATCATAGCAAGATCTTCACAAGTCAGGTCGTCGAATTGTAACCTCACTGAGAACCTTTTGTACAATTCGTGGTTGGACTTCATGTATTGGTTTAAGGCCTTGAGATTCCCCGCGAGTATGATGGATGTCTCTCCTTCATCCATTGTAGCGATGATCTCATCCAAAGTGTTTGGGTTGATTGGATCTTCTTCATCTATGTTCACAAGCAGTACACCTCCTTCTGCATCTTTCATCTGATGATGTCAATGATTTTATCGCTTATGTAGAGAGATTTTTGGAAATACACTTCATTGATTCTCAATGTAACAGTTCATTACCTTTTGATTTCCCTGCATTTCGGTCACGGTGTAAGTAGATAGAACTCCAGCCAGATAAAATAGTTTACCAAGAATTCGAGCTACTCTGGACTTGCCTGTTTAATGTTTGCATTGACAAGTTTTCAGTGAGTAGTTGAAAACAGTGGACATAAATTTTAAACAAATTAAAAAGTGTTTATGGAACATTACAGTGATCTCTAATGAAAGCTCTCTTATATTTGACATTTCATGTTTATGAAATTATGGTTTTATGTTTCCACTGAATCAGTCAGAAATAAAACTTCAGAAGATATTTTGTTCATAATGAAGAATCAATTCTTTACCTACCCTTTTCAATTAATGTTCTCACATTTTCTCATGAAACCTCATATATAATAACATCCAGGCGTATAAATGGCTAATAATTCACATATACATTACTCAAAACAAAGAAAATAAAGTAAAGAGCAACAAAGTGATCCCTTTCTATCATTTATGCTTCTCTATAAAATTAGTAGCGGATTGTGTTAAGTACTACGAACTACAACGACTACTGATATTTACAAACAACATGTCTCCCTTTTGATTATTTGTCCTTTCAAGTTTCACCATAGATTAATAGATTACTAAATGACAAGTCTTAAATTAAGAATTTTCACTTGTAAATACAATATTTTGAGTTCTTCCTCAGAGTCTTCAGTTAATTTCTGCTCTGTGATTTTCCAGTCAAATCACACGAATACAATGGCCGATGAAACTTAATCAACTAAAAACGAGAGCAAATAAATTCAAAGAAAAAATGATTTTTCATTGATTCGAAATCCACAACAGAATATCTCCATGTCCCAACTCAGATTTTTCACAGCAAAGCAACCATAGATAAACTGCAAGAACTTCTAACCATCCACTCATTAACCTAATTCAACCAACCAAAAATCACTCACAGATTTTCGCATAATTATGACATAGGCCCCAACTCATTACCACCAAAATTATCAAACATTAACACGCACGATTATTAGAATTTGAAACGTAAACTCAGAACAGCGATAATATAACCTAAATTTCTTATACCTGTTCCATTATTCCCTATGAACACCATGTGAAAGGGTTTTGGGGGTACAACCCTAAATCCATCCATTGCATCCTTCTCCGCATCGATTATTTTCCCCACAATTACCTCTAATTGCTTCTTGATCTCCGGCAGCCCCACAATACTACAAATTTCATGCTTGACATCACCCAACTGGTAGAAGAAAATCCACGAACAGATAATACGAATTATCAGTTGAAAAACTTCAAAACAAAAGACAAAAAAAACGACGAAAAAGGCGTGGGAAATCGCGATTACATCACATACAGTTGGTGTGTCTTCGTAGAAAGTATCACAGAAAAAAACCGACATTTTTGTGGAATTATTCGCAGTTGTGAAGTTTTCTTGAGAGTTTTGGGCGAATCGGTTACTGTATAAGGAATACGTGTAGACCGAGCCAGACTGCGAATTAATTTCCTTTTCTGTTTTAAACTAAATTAAATGTTACGTTTTTTATTTTAATAAATTAAATTTTGTGAAATTATAAATTATTTTTAATATGTTCCCAATAACGTATAATGGAGTTAGGAAGTGAGAATGACTAATACAAACCAACCTCCATGAGGCCTAAGGGCAAAAATTTCGACTGAATTGAACTCTCAAATCTTGATTCTTTGTGGATTTAGAGTCTCCATAAGGCTACGGTATTTCGTCATTATGGAACCATCAAATCCTGATTAGATAGAAACTGAAAATAATAGGTATGCTATAAATCTGACATAGTGTATGTATCTAGTGCTCACAGTTGGTGTCACAATATTATTTATATAAAAGTATATTTATAATTTTGTACAATGTATGTCACCTAATTTAACTTTAGATATAGTATAGTATAATGTGATTAATATGTTATTTAACTGTCAAAATATATGTTTCACTTTAAAACCATCATTTGTTTCAAATTAAACATCATTTTAGTTATTGTGTCGTTTTTCCAAGTTTTTCTCAATCTCATTCACTAATATGAGATTAATTACTTTTAAAAATACTTATTTAATCTCCCTAAACAAGTTATACACGCAAGATTGTGCACTTTTTTCTAATCTTAATTCCTACTGTTTGTTATATTATGATATTATCTCATCTCAATTAAACTAATTGAGGAGACAAAGAAAAGATCATGTTAATTATGAATGAGCAGGAAGATATTGATATTATCTGATGTCATTTATGTTAGGATTTTATGTTCCTTAATGTAAATGAAATCTAAAATGATACTAACTTTTAATTTGAGAGAATATTTAATTAGAAATATCACTAACAATAATAATATTATGAAAAATAAAAGTATTATAGTGTGAGGAGAATAACATTAATGGACAAACTACAAATCTATCAAAAGTTAACATTAAGTCATGAAACTAAAAATATTTTTCGATACAAACAAAAATATCATATGACATTCTTTTTCAAATTACAAATTTTCCAATATTACACGCACAGAGAAGTATTGTATGATAAAGAATGAAAAAGTATCACCTGTGAAATTATAATTTCATTCGCATAAAATATTATATTATACATACAAATATAATTTAATTAGCACAAAATGTTACAAGATACATATAAAATAGATATGTTCTTATGTAAGACCATTACGTGAAATACGTTAATTCATAACTTATACTCAATAACTTATAAGAAGTCGTGGAAATAAATTCAATTTATGATTAAAAGATATTCCTAAGATAGTTTCACATTCATCTTTGTACGTAACAATTTACAATTTATTATACACGTAAATTCATGTACGATGGTCTTAAAAATCAGTGTTGTTGAAAATAGAAAAACAGGGGTAAATTGGTAAAAACAGTCGACCGGAATCGGTCCACGCATGCGATGGGGGCAACAGTCCACACTTATTCCAAAGTGGGGCCCGCTTCTCACCTACGCATCTGACACCACGAGTTCAACAGCACAGCTGAAATTACGAAAGAGGACACAGTCACCATCACAGTGCAATTGTCCTGAGTATTATTAGCGTCAGATTTTTAACTAATCTTCATTTATTTACTGCTAATAAAACCCAAATGAAACCTACCAGGAGAATTGGGAATTATTAATTCATTTCCCATCCGAAATGTTTATAGAGCGAGAAAGCTAAGAGAATCTAGAGAGAGAAGAGCACAGATACGGGCATACATTTCAATTTCATACTCAGGCCACCCCCGCACTGAAAACCTAATGGTCAATGAACTGTGGTTCGATTTGATTGTGTAATGCCGCGTTGTGTTCGCATCGGATATTCGTTCAGCTCGATCTTCTCGTGGAATTGTCTCAGTGATCGCGTGAAGAATTTTGTTTTATAGAATTTGATCGCTTTTTCTATTTTGAATAAGTTTTTTCTTTTTGCTGATTCGATATTGGATGAGGCTTGCGGTGTGAGGAGAGGTGAAGTAGTAACTATTGGAGGTCCAGAACAATGAGCAGCAACGAGAGGAAATCCGTGAGTGTTCGGGACCTAGTGGAGGAAGCTAAGAAGCGGATTGTTTTTTTGGTAGTATGTGTTGTTGGATTGTCCTATCTCATGTCATGTAAGTGACTGTTTGTTCATATTTCCTTTTTTTTTTTTTGCTAATTTGGTGTTGAATCATGATTTTATTATGTTACTGTTCATAGTTCTGCTTGAAATTTGGATTAGGGGAAATGGGGAATGCATAAAATTGATGTGTCTGCTAAGGAAAAGTGTATGAGCTACTTAATAGCTATTGTTCTTTGATTTTTTTGAGGAGAAGCTATCATTCTTAAGATATTTGATTGTTTTTTAGAGCGTTTTCACTTTCTAATAGACAGACTCCTCTCCGGTGCCCAGATTTGATATTCATATAAACAAATAGATGGTAGTTGCACTTAAAGTGCATTTGAAGGATTAATCGATTAGAGATTTAAATTTAAGGACTTGCCAAGCTATATTGCAACAGCATGAGAAGTTGGATTACCAACATTTTGCAAGTGAATACAGTTTGGTGAGTTGTATGTTTATGTACACTTTAAAAAAATCACATGTAACCTTGTGATCCTTTGGTGGAAACCTTATCGTTTTCTTTTTTTAATATCTCCAGTAAGCAATAGACAAATTTTCGGAATGAATATTAGAGTCATTTTCAAACTGCGTACCAGTTTTTTGACCTGAAAACACGTCAAAAGACTTGGCGTTTAATAAGTACAAGAAGACTTCACTCTGGTCTGTGTATTTTCAATGTATTCACTGAAATATTTAAATTGTCTGCATGAATACCTTTCATCATCTTGTTCAAGCGTATCTGCATTTAGGGTTCCCATATTCTAATAGCTAATATTATGAATACCTAATAGCTGGCAACCGTTCACAAAACTTCTGAAATCCTCAGTCTGATATTATATTTATGAACTGTTAAATCAAAATATATTTTCCTCCTCAGTAACGGAGTTCATCTTGCACACCTATTGCTAGATAATAGATTCTTTTAATATAATATGAATTTCTTGTAGATGCCTTTCCATACAGTCAGTATTAATTAAAAAATGGAGTTATATATTTTAGAAAAGGTGTATGTGATTGTTCATCAATTAGTAAATGCACAACCTTTGTTGCTGATATCTTAATGCACTAGTTTACTTTTTAGTCGAACTTTAGCAACATGAGGAAAAGAATCTTTGATATGAATGGTATGTATACATGCCTGAGCCTGTAAATTGCATTTATTGTGTGGATTGTTTAAAATGGAGATAACTCCATTCTGTTTATTGCATTTGGACTTCCTCCATCTCTTCTCTTCTATATATATGTGATGTCAAATATTATGTTTGTGCCTTCATGTCATTACTTATGTATGTCAGTTCTAAACGCTGGTTAAATTTCTAATGGTTAACTTACTAAATATGGTTTTAGTAAGTTAATGAAATACGTTAGACATAAAGAATTGTGACAAACACTGGTATCATGTTTCTCAGAACCAACAGTATATACCCTAGATCTCACTATCCAAAAATTGTTCATCAACTTAAATTTGTAACTATCATGTTTCTCAATATTTTTTGTTTTCTGTCCACACCCTTCTAGCATTTTTGTCCCTTTTCAGTAACAAGTCCGTCAGTGCTAGTCAACTTGCCTGCCGCTCTATTGTTAATTATCATGCTTCGATATTGGTATTTGGATTTTGAAATGCGGCGCAAAGCTACAACTTACAAGAACAAACAAACATCAGCAAACAGTTCATCCAACACAAGTCCTCTTGATGGCCACAGAGTTCGGGTTGAGAGGTCTGACTGGAAGCTCAAGGTGAACTCTCCTATTGTTGAGGATGCAATTGACCACTTCACCAGACATATCATCTCTGAATGGGTGACAGATCTGTGGTACTCACGCATAACGCCTGATAGACAAGGTCCAGAAGAGATTGTACTGATCATGAATGGCGTACTTGGAGAATTTTCAAGTCGCATGAAAAATATCAATCTGATAGATCTATTGACAAGGTTCTGTTTTCTTATATTATTTTCGACAAATTTCTTCCTATTGATGTAGGTTCTGAATGGCATTCTGAAGGAGTAGTTGCTTGGTGTTTTGCAGGGACATTGTCAATATTATATGTCGTAGGCTGGAGCTCTTTCGTTCAAGTAAGACAACAATTGAGAAGCATCAGTCAACAATTTTTACCGTTGAAGAGCGAGACATGAAATTAAAATGCGTTCTGGCTGCTGAGAACAAATTGCATCCTATTTTATTTTCTGCTGAAGCTGAGCATAAGGTTATCTCTCTTTTGGTATATTCCTTGCAGTCAAGCAACTAATTAGCCAAAAATGCTGTATGGTTTCCCTGATTGAGGAACTTTTCTTTTGATTAATCCTGGAGCACAACAGGTTCTCCAGCATGTTATGGATGGCCTTATCATGCTTACATTTAAGCCAGAGGATCTGCAGTGCTCTTTATTCCGTTATATTATTAGGGAACTCCTTGCTTGTGTTGTAATGAGACCGGTGCTAAATCTTGCTAACCCAAGGTAAGCATATCTTTTTGTTACGATTTCCGAACATGCACTGTTTCTGTTCTTTATTCTCTGCTGAATTTTCAGGTTTATTAATGAGAGAATAGAATCTTTAGTTCTTTCTTCTAGAAAAGGTGATAAAGAAAATAAGGCAGCAAATACAGCATCAGAGTCTAGAACAAATGCACTCTCAAGGGTTCTATCCGATCATACCACACAGTTAACAGATCCTTCCTTTAAGGGTGTTGAACTGGTGCAATTGAAGAAGGATCAGAATAACCAGGAGTCAAAGAATCAAATGTCTGATGTCATGAATGGAAAACATTTTTCTAAGGATCCATTGCTTTCCATGGATGCACGGTCCACCCGTTCTTGGAATTCTTTTCCAGACAGTCATAGTAGTGAGGCAAGAGGTATCCTACGAAACCCCTCTGGAGGAGAATGGGGTGACAAGCTAGATGAGTTTTCTCGCAGAAAAACTGAGGCCCTTGCTCCAGAACATTTTGACAATATGTGGACAAAAGGGAGAGACTACAAAAGGAAGGAAGATACAAATCCTGCACCGCAGAACTCTATAGTGGGCTTGTCTAATTCAGTGGAGCGATCAAAGGTTCTCCATGAGCAGAAGGAGCGAAACACAACTGGATGTATTATGGAGAAAGATTTTTCCAATTCTGGATGTATTAAAGGCCCAGGGGGTGAACGTGTTGCGATACGTGAAGATTTATCAAATGAAAGTTGTACATCAATTTCCTTATGCAAAGAGGAAGATCATAGAAGTGAATCTTCTGAGGATGAATCCTGGAGCAGTAGTTATACTGATGATGATGATACGAGCAGTGTTATGGGTCTTGATTCTCCTGGCGTTAAAGTTTGGGATGGCAAAAATAAAAGAAATTTCAGCCACATTCATCATCCACTGGAAACTTTTGACAGGCATAAGAGCGGAAAGACCAGCAAGGATAAGCTTCATTCTAAACAATTGCACAGAACCAAGTCTGCAAAGAAAAGATCTAGATCTAGCTGTCATAATGGGAAAGTCTGGCAAGAGGTTGAAAGAACGAGTTTTTTATTAGGGGAAGAGCAGGATGTATTAAGTTCCTCCAAAATGACTGGAAAATCTGGAGACTCAAGTGAGGACTCTGAGGCAGAACTGTTGGGTAGAATTTGTAGCGGAGCTACAACCTCATCATCTATGTCATTTGCTTCTTTACCTGAAAGTCAAAGTCTGGCTGCTAATTCGGCAAAACATTCTGTAATTGGTGATCAGTTTTTCAAACTAAGATGTGAGGTACTCCAATCCCACCTTCATTTCTGCTAATTATACTCTGCTTGATTGCTAATTTTTTATTGACTATGTGATCAATGGTAACTCATTTCTTTTTCGCAGGTATTGGGTGCCAATATTGTGAAAAGTGGGTCCAAAACATTTGCTGTGTATTGCATATCTGTTACAGATGTAAATAGTCACAGTTGGTCTATCAAAAGAAGGTGCCTTGATATTCAATTAATTTGAATCTTACATCTCTCCTAAGATGCTTCTCTTTATGGGTTTTCAATTGGCTCAATAGTGTAGAGTCGACATTCAATTTCCCCATTTGAATAGACAGAATAATTGATGAGGGTTGTATAATGTACTACTAATCAGAATTAGTGGTTGTGAATCATTGGACTGAAGAAATTCTGATCCAGGAAAGGGAATAACAGAATAAAGTTTTATTCTTTTGTAGCTAATTTTATTTCTCTTGCTGACAGATATCAACATTTTGAGGAGTTACATAGGCGTCTTAAAGACTTCCCAGAATATGATCTCCATTTGCCACCAAAGCATTTCCTATCAACTGGTCTAGATTTATTCGTCATTCAAGAGCGATGTAAATTGCTCGACCTGTATCTAAAGGTCCTACTTCACTGGATATTTACGTCTTCCCCTATGTGTTATAGTCTGCCATTTTACATTTTCTATATATGTTTCTCCGCTGTAAACACGACACCGACACAGGACACACACACACAGACATCTTAAAACTCGCTAAGTATAGAGAGAGCCAAAAGTGGATTCAGCATGTGATTAGGCAGGTGCTTGGCTGAGCCTTAAAAAAGAAAACATGACAGTGAAAATTCAAAGATCTTTCAACATTTTCTTGGTAGCTTATTACAAACAGAAATGCATGGTTTTAAAATATTCTAGATCTTAAAGTTGTTATATTTCCCCATTTGTTCTGTTTTCAAGGTGGAGGCGAGGGGTTGGTTTATAGTCAATATATATATGTATGGATGCATGTATGTATATTTATTGAAAACTTGCTGTACAATATAGAAACCAAAAGCAGAAGTATGTCGCTTGCAATTTAAGGACTGTGGCTTGCTTTATAGAATACATCAATGTATAAGTTGTAGGAGCCTTTAATATGTTTTTGAAGCTTGTAAGAATCATTCTCAGAACTTCTGAGATGTTACAGTGTTGGGGCGGGCGGGTGGGTGAGAGGTTGACTTGAGAACTGAAAAGATTTTTATGGCTCTTTAACAATCTCGAAAAATGGAACATATCCTTTATTTTCTTGTTCTAGGACTAGAGAGGCTTATAACAGTTTGAATAAGACACTCTGCCTCTCTCTGTTTCTCAGAATGAGCCTATAACCTGTTGACACCTTATAAGCTTTACTCTGTAGTTTTACAACATACACATACTACCTGAAAAGTTGTGAAACATGTGACTTTTTTAACCACCAAACACCTTGAGTCCATTTGTGTAACTTTTGATCTTTAATGGTAACATCCATATCACAGCTCTCCCTGGCTCTGGCATTGGTTGCTCAAGATGTCATTATTACTCATAATATCTTCCATGATCTTCTCTGACCCTTAATTACTCTCTTTGGCATTATGGTTCGACCTCTGGCATTGGTTGCTAAATATGTCAATTCATTACATATTATGTTATAAGCTTCTCTGACCCTCAATTAGTATCTCCATGATTATGGTTTGACAAGACAATTAGTCTACACATTGATTTTTTTAAGGGTTCTTATAAGCTGATGTAGTTATCCATCTTGCACGAAGTAGTTTCATTATTTTATACATTACCACTTGGTCTGTAGATCACAATTGTACAAGGCTATTCTAGAATTTTAATATGTGCTTACCAGTTTTGATACACTTGTAAGCTCTAATCTTGTAAGTTTGACCTTTAAACTTTCTGATTTTCTGCTGTTTGCAGAAGCTTCTGCAGCTCCCAACAGTCTCCTGCTCCATCGAAGTTTGGGATTTTCTTAGTGTCGACTCTCAGGTTTGACATATTTCACTTTCATTTTCCAGCAGCATGTAAGAAGCTTCGTGTTACTAATTAATCTTCAGTCACTCTGCTTGATTTCTAATTCTTCATATCCTGAAACTGCAGATGTATATATTTACAGATTCATTATCCATAGTCGAAACTCTTTCAGGTGAATCTCTGAACATCAGGTTTTCTTCCATCTTGATCTACATTGTTCACATTTTCAAACTGTTTTTGCATTTCAGTTGATTTAAATGAAACAGTTCATTCAAAGAGCAAGGAATACAGGGACAACATAGGACCGACAAATGATGAGTTATCATCCATAAAAGAGAGCTTAAGTTATGGAAACCAAGATTCTGCTTCACGAATCAAGGGTAACCATGTTTCTGAAAGGTCAGCGTTGAAAGCAAAAGGTCAAGCTCTTTCTTCATCAAAAAAGCCCGATAAAGATGTCAAAAATGCTTTTGATAACCCAAGTAGTGGCTCAGAATTCACCAAGCAAAAGAACATGCAATCATCTAAGAACTCGGAAAGGACTATAAATAGAGACCATCAAGTATCACATTCTGTTGCCACTGATGATGCCTCTGATCCAATTCCAAGCGAGGTCATTTATTAGTATTCTTTGCTTGGTCTTTTCTTTTACTGGATCCAACTCTTAGGACTATATCTTCTCATTGCTTTAATATAATGCTAGATATTTTCAAGTAAAACCTAATCTACACATTCTGATGTTACTGTGGTTTCTCCATGTTTTGCCCGTTGACATTCTTATTGTGGTTGTTCTCCTTTTCTTTCTCTTACAGTGGGTGCCACCAAATCTTAGTGTTCCCATTTTGAATTTGGTTGATGTCATTTTACAGCTTAAAGATGGTGGCTGGATCAGGTATGAATTGAGTATAAATCTTATGAGCAAGTTGAGATAGGCTTTGTTTGTAAAGTTTTCCCTCAAACAGCCATTCTTGGCTTGTGCGCATTTGGAGTGGTTTACAGGAGAAAAGCCTTCTGGGTAGCCAAACAAGTTTTACAATTGGGAATGGGTGATGCTTTTGATGATTGGTTGATTGAAAAAATCCAGCTTCTACGTAGGGGATCAGTGGTGGCTTCTGGAATCAGGCGGTTAGAGCAGGTAATTTGATATCTCATACTAAAAATAAATAATATATATAACATTTTCTGATAATTGGTACATGTAGATAATGTGGCCTGATGGAATATTCATAACAAAGCACCCAAGAAGGCACCAACCTCCACCTGAAACCCCACCCCACAATTCTCCCAATGGTCAACATGCCACTTCATATTCTTCTTCTAAAAAGGAAGCTGTCCCGACCCTGGAGGAGTTTCAACAAAGGGAAGCCGAACGGCGTGCCAAACTAGTATATGAATTGATGATTGGTAATATTTATTTATGGCTTATGTAACCATGTTGGCATTCAGATTCGAATGGGAGTTATTTATCGACTTCTGCTGGAGATGGTAACGTCTTCAGACATTTCCTGCAGATAAGGCACCAGCTGCTGTTGTGGGCCTTGTTGGACACAAGGAGTACGAGCAATGTGCAAAGGATCTCTACTATTTCATTCAGGTTATTTTATTCTTGAACCTTATAATAATCTCTCTACAAAGTGACAACTGTGACTGATTTATTTTGTATGTTGGGGATATATCTTAGATTTTTCTAATACCAAAATAGGGCATTAAACTTCTCTTATTGGAAATTATCGAGTTAAATATAGGAAAATCCCACAAATGCTAGTTGACTCTGTAGTGTTGATGGGTATTATTTAGTTACTTTACTCGAAAGCATGAAAGTCAGATGATAAAGTGTCACAGAACAAGGATTAGGAGGTAAAACATAGAAAAACATGATGGTTTGGATGGTAAAACTTTTAGATGACAAAATGTTTTCCCGTTTCTACTATGGTTGTTATCAGTTGTATCAACTCAGAATTAATCACAAGCGTATATCTGAAAAAAAGGAAATGCTCTCCCTCTCATACACATATCATGCTTTACCTCCACCTCCTCCTCCCAATTCCCCCTTCTACCTTTGTGTATTTTCTCATTACCCTTTGGAATCATCCTAATATTACTGTTAATGTCTATGTGCAGTCATCTGTATTTATGAAGCAGCTGGCTTTTGATTTTCTTGAGCTATTGCTCTTGTCTACATTTCCTGAGCTTGATCCTGTTTTCAGAGAGTTGGATCGAGACAAAGAGAAGTTTGGAGAACTCAAATTGAGTTAGGATAGACTAAAGAAAAACAAAAGTAAAGGAAAGAAATATCGTACAGCAAAATTTGAGTTGCCGAAAAGGCATGTATAGTCAAATACATAGGCTGTTATATTGAAATTTTGCAACCATTTTTGTGTGTTCCAAGTGTGCATTGAATGGAGTCGAATGTATTTGATTTTCTGATGGAACTCAATTTTGCGTTGAAATATATTATTAAATTTAATTTTGTTAAATCCACTTGCATGCATTATCTACAGCTAACAAGAGACATATTATGCTACCAAAGATGAGGATTCCACCATGGTGCAATCCTTATACAAGTAGTACTTGGTCATCTCCTCTCCAAAGTGTTGGAATTCTCATAGTTGTTTACAGGTCCAATTTAGCTAAAAGAGGCTCTAGAGCAACCAACCCAAAACAAGGATACAACAACTCAAGTGTTGCTCAATTAATTGTATATCAGGGGGATTTTTGAAGCAGGGCATTACATTTTGCAAAAAAAAACAAACAAACCTGAAGTGTAACATTTAAATGATCATGCCATCATCTAGTACAAATTCCTACAAGATGCAAATCTATCAACACCTTAACAACTCGGATATAAACATGGCGTTGGCTAGCTTGTCTCAAACACCACGAATGCTAACCTATCTATCCATCCTATCAATTTTCTCAAAGAAATTCAGCCCCAGATACAAAATGCACATCTGAGATAAACAAAATACTAAACCCACAGTTCACAAAGAAAAAATGAAATATCAAATCAAGTAAATTAAAACAAGATATAAAACTCATATAAAGTACTAATAATGGTCTCTCAGACATTCGTATTAAAACGCCAAACAAAGTACGTAAACAAAATTAGCATCAAAACTCAGTATCCAATTGGCTTAAAAGCTTGTACGTCCCTATCTTAACTTGCTCAATTTCTTTGAAATACAAAGGAAAAGCAAAAACATGAAGCACTCTCCAAAACAGACCCTTAAGCCGAAGCAGCTGCTGCCTTCTTCCTTGGTGCAGCTTCAGTACCTACATTCATAATAAGAATTCAACATCACATTAAAATCCAAAAAGTGATGGGAACCCAAAACAAAAGGCAATGAATTTATGAAACAGGTTAGTAACCTTCTCTGAAGTTGGTTTTGAATCTGCGGGGCACATGACGGAGGTACCTCATGCGTCCAGTTCCTGTGGTCTTTCTGCGAATAGCCTTCACACTCCAGTTGTCTAAAGTACCAAGTTTCACATATCAATCACTTGATTCATTCTTTTTATCATATGAATATCAATACAACCACAACCAAACCATGTGAATTGACTCTAAGCCCACTACTCTAGAAATGAAACTTTACACAATTAACAGACACAATTCAATAAATCATGATAAAAAATAAGTAATAAGCAGATAAGCATAGCAATTCAATTTTAATATATTACACCCTCCATTGGTCTATACAATCATAAACACTATCCATATGTGCATTATACGGGATCACACTAGTAGAAGATTCACACAGAAATCACTCAATTTAACTTCATAATCATTAGGAACTACAAAACAACATGAATATAAGCAATAACTAAATCCACTTCTCTAGAAAGCTAAATGACCAATTCAAAGAATCATGAAAATAGTAGCAAAAGCAGATGATATACGCAGTCTGATGAAATCCACCATCCATTCGATCAAAAAATGATATCTTTTTACCAAACAAAGAGTTCAAATATAACCAATCACAAAAGTAGAAACGAACTTCACTTGGACAAGGATAAATAAAAATAACAATCATAGATAAAAGGCGCAAATGGCGTACATGTCCTCTTGCGCGCAGCAGGATAAGCACAGGCGGAGCAGCGGCTCTTTTGGAGATGGAAACTGCGGCGGCCACACCTCACACACAGTGTGTGTGTCTTGTTTCTCCTCTTACCAAAACTCCCTGTTCCCTTCCCCTACAATTCACAAACACACAAACTACAAACTTAAGCAGACAATTTCATTCGTTGCACCGACAAACGAATGCCGCATCGGCTTAACATATATATATGAGTATCGAATGGATATCGAGCTCACCATCGCTGTGCAGTTACGGACCCTACTCTAAGCTCTGACGATGAAGAAATGAGAGCGGCGATGTGAGGAACCCTTTTATACCAAGAGCCAATATAAACTGATTAGAAGGAGAGGGGTTTTAGGGTTGGGTTTGACGGATTTTGGGCTTTAAACGGGCCTCTAATGAATCTGGGCTTTATAACAGGCCACTAATGAATTTGGGCTTTAAACGGGCCACTAATGAAGTTGGGCTCGTTTGGACTATTGAAAATAGATAAATAAACAAAATCTGCGCGGGAAAATTGGAGTCTCTCTCTCCTGCACAAAGCTCCGAGCTCGAGTGAGAAAATGGCGAAGAACGGCGAAATGGAGTTCCCGGCATTCCCTTACAAACCGTACACCATTCAGCTTGATTTCATGAAATTTCTGTATCAATCCCTCGAAAGAGGTGGCATTTCTATGCTCGAAAGCCCTACTGGTACACTGTACTCAAAGCTTATCTTGATTGGTTATCGCAGTAATGTTCATGGTCAATTTTGTTAGACATATGATTTTCTCGTGTTCTTTTGTTTTAAAAGATGTAATAATGTTCTTTGGATTGATAATTGGGTCATTACAGGAACCGGGAAAACTCTAAGCATGATATGCAGTGCATTGCAATGGCTAGTGGATAGGAAGCAGTTGGAGAGTGTGGAGAATAATGGGGATAAGAAGTTGGGTGAAGGTAATGAGGATGACGATGAGCCTGATTGGTTAAGAAATTTTGTACCAAATAAAGAAGTCGATTTGGTTCAGAGAAAAAATGTGGAAAAGAAGAAGATTGAGGGGTTTCGGTCGAAGGGAAAGGGGGAAAATGTTAGAGATTTAGTTAGTCCTAGTGAAGGAGAAGGTGAAAAGGAAGAGGCAAAAAACAAGGAGGTGAGAAGTATGAGGGGGAAAAGTGGGGTTGATGAGGTCGATGATGAGGACTTTTTGTTGGAAGAATATGATAGTGGATCAGAAAATGGTGGGAGATCGAAAAGAAGGAATGATGGAGGGGATGATTTGATCTCGAGTGAGGAAGAAGACGAAGTGGATGAGATGGTTGAAAAGGAAGAGGAGTCACGATTGAAGATTTATTTTTGTAGCAGAACACATTCACAGCTTTCGCAGTTTATGAAAGAGCTGCGGAAGACTAAATTTGCTAGCGAGCTGAAGGTTGTTTGCTTGGGTTCTAGGAAGAATTTCTGCATAAATGAAGGTATGATTATGTACTATCTCACCTTAGTGTTAGAGCTTGTAATACTGTAGTAGGTGTTTGATCTTAGAATGCTGAACCTTCTCTTTAGATGTGCTGAAGCTGGGGAGTTCCACTCGTATGAATGAGAGGTGTTTGGAGCTCCAAAAGAATAAGAAAAATGAAGCTTCCAAAATGAAGGTATTTAGAATTTTCGCATTCTTTTGACAGAATTATTTGTTGCATATCGTGTGTGCATCGTCTGCTTCGTATAGAGCCTCACCAAAGACAGGGCATGGCATCATAATTCATAATCAAGAAACTTACTATTTTATTATCTGTAATTCCTCTAGTGCTTATTTCCGTAATGCATGATTTGTGATGCTTACACCTCTTGTTGTTACTTTCGGCCCATTGTTGAACACCTTGCCTTAGGCGTGCCTTGGGAGGTGCACCTTTTTCAGCCATACAACTAATACCCAGCCAAAGTTGGGCACACCTTAAAAGTTTTGGAAATGGGTAAACATTCCAAGAACTATCAGAAATTGGGGGTTCTTTGAATTTGACATCTAATAAAAATATTGCTCTGCCATTAAAATGAAATCCTGTTTTATGCTTATCTGCAGAAGCTGGGTTCTGGAAAAAGGATTCGTTTCAACAAATCTTCCTCTGGATGTTCAATGCTAAGAAGAAAGAAAGTACAGGAGTTCACAAATGAGATTATGCAATTGGAAGCTTTGGATATTGAAGATCTTGTTCGTATTGGACGTAATGTAGGTGGTTGCCCGTATTATGGTTCAAGAAGGATGATGCCAACAGCTGATCTCGTGGTTCTTCCGTATCAGTCTCTTCTTTCAAAATCATCTCGTGAATCACTGGGTCTAAATTTAAAAGACAGTGTTATTATGATAGATGAAGCTCACAATCTGGCTGATACTCTCATCAGTATGTATGATGCAAAAATTACATGGCCCCAGGTAAATACTAGTTTCACATTGTTCTGTGATTAACTGTCGGAGTTTCTAAATAAGTTTTCCACTGTATTGCTTGATGGGTGGTTAACATATGCTACTCATTACAAGATTGTTTGAGTTCCCAGTTCTTTCATATGTGAACCATTAACTGTTTATACTTTTGACAATTAGTCTCTCTTCTTTTCAGTTGAAACAATTGCAGTCTCACTTAGATGGATATTTCCAACGATTTCGTAATCTTCTAGGACCAGGAAACCGGAGATATATCCAGACATTGATGATTCTCACCAGTGCATTTTTACGAATATTGTCTGATGATAGGAAAGTTATGAACCACACTCATCTTCCATGTGACATCGAGGAGACTAAACAAGCCTCTGATTCTACAATGACCATCAATGAATTTTTGTTTGCTCTAAATATTGACAACATAAACATGGTCAAACTGTTGCAGTACATAAAAGAAAGCAACATAATTCGGAAGGTAAAAGTTTTTCTTATTCGTTAGATTAACACTGGTCTGGTAGCCCCCTTTTTCATGTTTGTGAAATTGAAATTTGCATGTTCTTTACTTCTTAGGTTAGTGGGTATGGGGATAAAGTGGCTGTCTCTCAAAGAGTTGCTGCTGTTGGAGACAATGAAGCAATAAGTGAAGAGGAAAGTGCAATATCTGGGTTCAGGGCATTAGCTGATATGCTTTCCTCTTTGATTAATATGGACAGTGATGGAAAAATAATAGTCTCAAGACCAATGCAAAAATATGACTGCTCAAGAAGGAGGATATATAAAGTATGTTATGCTGACTGGAGAGAAATTGTTTTCTGAGGTTTGCCCGATTGCTAATACTGCTAGAGTCTAGAATCCTTTGCATTTTTCACTTCTAATCATTGTAGAAATTTTTCTTGGGTAGGTAGTAGATCAAGCTCATGCTGTCATATTGGCTGGAGGAACTTTACAACCTATAGAGGAAACAAAGGAAAGACTTTTCCGATCGCTACAGTTAGATAAGTTACCCTTCTTTTCATGTGGTCACATAATTCCATCTGAAAATATTTTGCCAGTTGCTGTTAAGCATGGGCCTTCTGGTCAGTCATTTGATTTTAGCTACAAATCCAGAAGCTCCCCAACCATGGTAGGAAAGCTGTCCATGATTGGTTTATACTGTTTTTTCAACTTCTTCTTTATGCTGATGATTAGCTGCTCCATCTTGCACTTAATCACAGATTGAGGAGCTAGGTCTTCTGTTGTCTAATCTAGTTACAGTTGTTCCAGAAGGTGTTGTCGTATTTTTCTCGTCATTTGACTATGAAAGCCAGGTCTACAATGCATGGAAGGCCTCAGGAATCCTTTCAAGAATTATGAAGAAGAAACGCATCTTTAGAGAGCCCAGAAAGAGTACAGACGTTGAAGCTGTCTTGAGAGAATACAAAGAAACAATTGATGCAGCATCCATCGATGATCTCACATCTTGCAATGGTGCGATTCTCCTTGCTATTGTTGGGGGAAAGGTATCCGAAGGTATCAATTTTAGTGATGGGGCAGGTCGGTGCATAGTAATGGTTGGATTACCCTATCCTAGCCCATCAGACATTGAGTTAATCGAGAGGGTGAAGCATATTGAAGGTTTTGAGAAGACTACACTGAATAAAAATCCTATCTATGGTGAATCTCACAACGGGGACATCGAGAGTGGATTTCACATCCTTAAGAGCTGTAAAGGCCGAGGAAAAGAGTACTATGAAAATCTTTGCATGAAAGCAGTAAATCAATCTATTGGTAAGTGTTATCACAGAAACTGGAGATCATGCATCATCCATGCATACTACTTTTCTTAATCAATCCCACTTTTAATTCTCTCTTGATTTCCATAACCAATTCAATTTCTTCATGCAAAGTTGATCGCCACGAACTTCTTAATAATAAATATCACGTTAGCTTGAAACTGGTTCCATATTTTCTTGACTGCGTGATTTTAACATTGTAGGCAGAGCTATTCGGCATTCAAATGATTATGCGGCAATACTGTTGGTCGATGCACGTTATGCTGCTTCTGATTCAAGGAAAACAAGTCTTTCTCACTCGACTGAGAAGCTGCCAAAATGGATCAAAAATCATCTGGTTAATACAACCACCAATTATGGAGAAGTTCACAGATTGCTGCATCAGTTCTTCAAATTCCACAAGAATAAGGTAGCACTGAGTAAATAATATAACAACAAAGGTTGATATAATTGGTGGATAGCTGCTTTTCCTTCTGATCTTGAACTAAAGTAACAGAATCTACAACAGATTAAACAGGTGAACTAGTTGTACAAATAAATTGTACTGATAGAGAATTGAGAGTAGGAAAATGAAGGTACATTATGTCATATTTAAATATGATTTTATTGGGATTAGTTTCTTCAATATGATATGATTCATATGCTTATTTGTTCAATATGATTATGAACACTGGTTGCCAAGTTGGGTTGCTTTAAGTTGAATGAAAGAGGCATTAGTTGCAACATATTTTCAGAATCTGAAACCATTGGTATCACATCACAATCAACCAGATTTCTTATATCCACACAAGTTAATTCTTTTCTCATTTTGGATATTTTGTTAGTGTTTTCCATAATATGCGCACTACGTTATTCCTTTTTTTTTTTCTTAAAAAAAATTCAACAGGGACTTATAGGTGTAACTTTTAAGTTATACGGACTTGAGAGCAAAAGGGTAGTCTACTATAATAGGTGTAAACAAATCAAATCGAACCGAACAAAAAGATCTTAAGTTTTTATCTAGCTTAAAAAACCCAAGTAACTCTTGACAGAAAAATTAAAATCTAAGGGATAATTTTTTTTAATGAACATAAACAGAAGATACCAATTTGAAATAAGAACAAATTTATGGATTAAAAGTTGAAATTTTCTCTAAAATTAACCTATCATTATTAAGTAGGGTTCCATAAGTGGAAGTGTATGAAAGTGACAGACTAGTATAACCATTAAATTTGTCTCATCAATGTTGAAATCAGAGCTTTGCCATTTATCCCACTTTTCAATCAACATGACCTGCTTAACTCTAGAGAGACCAGACCACCCTTAAATAAACCCCTCCCAATTAAATGCTGCAATAAAAGTCGCTAAAATTGTTAATCCATTATTACAAAAATCTATTAAAGTGGTAGTTAACTGTTTGGATTAATGTTTTATTACAATGATAATTATGTCTTGTACTTTCTTGTTTTATAAAGATAGACCATGACTCCTCAATTAATCTAAAAATAAGTAGTAGTACCTAATATAATAGTAATAGTAATAGTAATAAAAGTAGCATAGTTTAGTGTCTTCTCTATTTGGACAATTAATTCAACAATTCAGATTATTTTTTGCTGTTTCCAATTTCACCCCAAATTTCTTGATATTTTTTCTTCGAATTGTAACCTAATATCATTTTTTAAAGACCATTTTTCGAGCCAAAAAACAAGTTTCCTTATATTTTAGGGTGGAAAATATTATAAGAAAAGCAGGTTCAATAACACAACAAAAGATCAAGGGGAGAACAGAGAAGTGAAAGAGAATTAAGTGGACAAAAGCAGAGAAGTTTGTCTTATGTATCTATGTTCACTGCCATTTGTCTGAAGGTAAAACTGAAAGAAACTTTGTCTTTGTTTCTAGTTTACGCTTTAAACTTGGATTTTTCTATAGCAAATGAAGCCCACAAATTTGGAGCTTTCTGTTTTTGCAGATTGAGAAGTAAAGATGAGTAGAAAGAGCCACAGAACAAATGTAAAGCCACAAATGCTGCTTATCAAAGAAACCATTTACAAAACCAAGAAATTCTTCAATAAATCCTTTACCAATCTCAAATCCTTCATCCCCAAAAAACCACCAAAAACTCCCTCCTTTTCATCTATCAACATGATCAATCCCAAGCTTCATGAAGAGTTGGATGACTTCTATAAAAGCTTCTCGGAAAAATGGGATTCCATTGACTTAGTGAAGACCAAAGAAGGCCAACTCTCACCAAAAGCAGAGCAAATCAGCTCCATGACTTATTCAGGATGCTTGGAGGAGTCGAAGGAGGAGAAAACGACTAATAAAGAGTCCAGTTTCTTGGCTCAAAAGATGAAGGAATTGGAGATGATGAATGAGAATGATTTGGATAATGTGATGGATGTAGAGGAGGTGCTGCATTACTACTCTCGTCTCACCTGCCCGCCTTACATTGAAATCGTAGACAAGTTTTTCATGGACATGTATTCAGAATTCGATGTGACTCAGCCGTTGAGGAGTGCTAATGGTTCAATGAGGAGATTTGGGTCAGCCAGTGTGCATAGTTCAATGAGAAGTCTTGGCCCTCTAAGGCTATAAGGCGATGAAGCTTTTGCATCCGTTGCTTCTTTTTTTCATCTATCTCCTGTTTTGTAAGATTAGTGTATATTTAATGTTTGTTGAATTCTTCTCTGGGAATTTCTATTCTTGATTGAAGTCTATACTTTATGACACTATTTGTTTTTGTACAAAAATACAAGAATAAAAACAACACCTTAGTTGAGATGCATCAATTCACCTTTCTACAAAGAATGCTCGGATGTTAAGTACTGGCGATATATGAGTTTCCTTGTCGGCTCTTTCTGCTGTATTTGGATCGATGAACTTAAAATTTGATTCGATAACAAATTGAATAACAGAACGCTTAATAGCCAGAAAAATTCCATTCCATTAATATTGAAGAAATTACATATGGTACTGTACACTTCTTCCAGCAGCTCCACATGACCACTCTTGAGTTAGTCGCCCCGCAGCTCTACACCACTCTTGAGTTAGTTTTCGAGCAGCTCCACACCACTCTTTGAGTTAGTTTCCACCAGCAGCTCCACACCACTCTTGAGTTAATCCCTCGTGTTAATACAACTTCGATCACTTGAGGAGAGCTGATTCACAGATTTCTCAAGAGCAGGTAGCTGATTCAATCATGGACTCCTCAAGAGTAGGCAGCTGATTCACAAAACTCCCGAGAGTGGGCAGCTGATTCACTTAGACCCTCAGCTGATTCACAATCTTGCAACCAGAAATACTAAAAGAAATTCTCTTCTTTTTTTTTCGACTTTTTCACTTTTTTTCTGTTCTGAAAAACGAAACGAAATGGAAAATGAAGATTCAAAAATGCAAACTAAGTATATGGCATGCAAGAATGCAGTCAAAGTGATGAAACCTAATTAAAGATATTAACCACAAATGCAAACTAACTATATGACATGCAAGAATGATGTGAAAGTGACAGAAACATAATATGACCATGCAAGAAAAGTGATGAAACCTGCAAACTTAACTATATGACATGCAAGAATGATGTAAGCAAACTAACTAACCAACTATATATATCATGAGAGATCATGTAAACTAATTATCTGGGGCAAGAACATTGATCACATTGTCGGAATAGCAGTTGAGAGGAGGCCACAGGTATGAATCTGTACGACGTCGTTCTTGGGCTCACCATTGATGTTGCTATATGATATCTGGAACGAACTCATCAACGAATCTTTGCAATAATATTCTTGGGCATAAACACTGCTAGATCTCGAACCAAACACCACTGCTTCTTTCACTCAATAATACCATGAATCAACCAAGAAAGTAGGAGACACAAGATGATGATCTTCATCAATATCGCCATTAATGGAGCAATATCCATTTCTTGAATTCAGGATGATATTGGGATGTGATACCCTAATATTGTGCCTCCACTTCTTTTATTTATACTTTCAACTTTGCTGACGTGTACACCCACTTCTTCTTTTATTTATACTTTCAACTTTGCTGACGTGTACACCGACTTCTTCTTTTATTTTCACTTTCAACTTTGCCTACGTGTACACCAACTTCCTAATTTAAAACCCTAATATTATCAAAACGCGTCACTATCCCATTATTTTATTTAATAAATATAAATAAATTTTATCTAGAATAATTATTCTACATTATATTTAGGATGCTGATTGTAATTTTAGTACCTACGTGTCATCTTAAATAATTCAATTTAAGTTAGATGCATCATGCATGTAAACTTTAGTTTTATTCTCCTAAATTCTCTTATTCAATAAAGGTCAAAATTATTTCAAATAGAACCAAAAATCTACAATAAGAATAGTTAGATTAAATAAATAGTTGTGAACAATTAGTAGCACCCCATATATAATATTAGCGTTAATTTCAATTTTAGACATGTGTGTATAGCCCTTTTCGTTTTTGAACAACCAAGTATACGTTTTTCAGTTTTGGTTTCGTATGTTTCTACATTTTTCAATTTTGATCTTATAAGTTTCAATATTTTCCAATTTTAGTCAAATTTTCCAACTTTGGTCTTGTATGTTTCAAATTATTCCAATTTCAATCCAATTTTGATCGGATGACTGTCGGGAATTTCTTGCGTGACATCGACGATTTTGATAATTCCGGCTGAAATTGGAAAAAATTGAAACATATAGGACCAAAATTGAACAATATGATCAAAATTGGAAAAAGTAAAAAACATACAGACCAAAGTTGAAAAACGTATACTTAATTGTCTAAAAGATCATATATACAGAACCAAAATTGAAATTAACCATATATTATTATATGTTACGAATACTGTTTTATGGGTTCAATTGTTTGTGGTATTTTCAACTTTGTTATAGAATATAAGGTTATTTGTTTTTTTTTTAAATTACAAACCTTTGATGCGAGGTTGTGAATTAAAAGGGTGCTTTAAAACTTTGAAGAAATTTTCTTTTTCAAAAAATTTGGAACTTATACTGATATTCAAACAAATCAAATAAAAAGGTCGAAATGTGTCGAAGGAATCACATGGTGAGTTCAAATAGATACAAAGACTAATAGCATAGAAACAAAGCTGAAATGGTATGCTATATATATACAACAAACTGCCATAACATCAAAACACAAAGAAGAACGGTAAAGCTCTTATCACATTTAGAGGTTGGGAAAGATCCCCAACACTATACATACAAGCAGAAAAAATCATAATTTTAGCTTAAAATTGTCACATACTTTATAGTTCATAGCCTGAAGAGTCGAGGATATTCTGTTCCTTCAACCGTTTTTGAAACTGAGCCAGCCGATTTTGCAACTCTAAAATACGAGCAGCTTTCTTGGATAGAATCGAGTTCAATCTGGAGACGTAATCATCTAACTGATTACCTGGTTGATCTGCCTCCACCAATAGGTTCATCTCCTGGTAGTCGCAGGGATACAAACCAACCAACATGCTTAGATTAGGGAAGAATTACTAATTATAATCCATGAAAAGAGATGAGCAATATAAAGAGAAGATAAAAATAGGAGCAACGTAAAGTGATTATCACAGACCTCACGAACTATATCCATTGTCTCCTCCACTTGCTTCCTGTGACCATTGACAAGATCTTCCTCTTCCTAAAATATTCCAATGAAAGTAAATCAAGATTGAAGCCTAAAATGGATCCATTAGTTCAATCTTTTCTTCTTTACCTTCAACAAAGCATTGAAATCATCTGAATTTGAGTGTTTCATTTCTCCTTTAGGAGGCTCCATCTGCTGTGATTGGCTATTCTTCGATTTATCATCCATATTA
The DNA here is from genome assembly GCA_005771605.1 of Scutellaria baicalensis. Lineage (NCBI taxonomy): Eukaryota > Viridiplantae > Streptophyta > Magnoliopsida > Lamiales > Lamiaceae > Scutellaria > Scutellaria baicalensis. Next base: position 78,567,933 of record CM016721.1, read on the forward strand.
GAGAAGCTGTACGGTTCAACTTTCGTGTTCTTCTTCCATGACACTTTCTCTGGCTCATATAAATCTTCATCATTTTCTTCTCTATCTGTTTGTTCAGGCCATGAATCAAACGTATCATCTTCAAAAGTAGATGCTGGTGGCAGGACTGAAGACAAGGGTTGTGTAATTGACTCCTTAAGGTTTGTGGTTGAATACATAACATCCTTTTTGGAGTTGTTTCCTTTGGAAAGGCTCTTTACTCTAGAACAGAAACCAATTTCAAAGGTAAGGCCTAATAGGGTCGAATATATTTGTCTACTAGAAAAGTAAAAATCAAAAGATCAAACTCACCTGTCAGCATATCTTAATGTGTTCAAGGTATGCTCACAGGATCCTGAGTTTGGGGAAATGCATGATATCATTACCGTGCGAGAATTTCCAACAAATGAATCCCTCAAAACTTCAGTTAATTTACTGCCTCTGAATGGAATGTGTCCTTGATCATTGTCGAGTGCTCTAATACACTCTTTCAGTGCAAGCAAACTTTTATTGATCTCTGCTCCTTCCATTCTGTGTATTCAGATTTTAGATTCAAGCTTAGAGGGCATACAGTTTTCTATCACATGACAGATAAACATTAGTTCACTTCCCAAATTACAGGCACAGATAACTAACATAAGTTTTACTTATCTGACAATAATCTCATGCCTCCATATATAGTATACTTAAACTTCTGGAATTGTAAGAATTTCACTTCAATTAGCCACAAGGACATACTCAAATATATACCTGGTCTGCTTATCATTATCAGTAGTATCAGCACCACGCTCACTTCCAGCAAGGTCTATGAAGGAGAGCTTTCCAATGACCCGTGCAGGTTTAGATACCGAGCCATCAGTTGACCTCTTAATGGAAAGCTGAAGAATGGCATGAGAACGGGATGATTCCTCATTTGCACCGGTGGTGCCCGTACTTCTTGTTGCATTTCCTTTCTCAATGAGTTCCTTAATCGTCTCCACATCTGATACTTGGTACTCTTGCAAGCCCACAATACAAACTTGTTGTTTGCCATCCTCTCTCATACAAAGTTTTCTGCAAGAGCAGCAGTTAGAAAAATAGTTGAGATCAAATAATGCATTCAATAGCAAAACTTACTTCCTATCGCTGAGCAGATCAAAAAGCTTCCCTCCATATATCTCAAAGAAACTGACAAACAACTGAAACCCTTGGTTTCTGTAGGTGTGGTGCATGAGCCTCAAAATATCCCTGACGGCTCTAAGGGGCAATGGTTTCATGGTATAAGTTTTTCCACTTCCTGAAAAACAAAGAAAAATTGGATAGATGAACGACAATCAAAAAGATTTCCTGGTTTTCCTCATATATTAGCCACCTTCCACGATAAAACAGATTCTAACACCTTTCAATTATCCAGGTGATATTTCCTTAATGATTTATTGAAACATAAAATTACATTTCTTATACAACTCTAAACTTTCTAGAGTTAGCTTTAAGGAATCTTTTTAATGGGTGGAACTTCAACAAAAGTTGAGGGATGAAATGAATCAAATTCACTGCAATTCCCACCTACTCCACCCTACCACACCCCCTTCCAAAAAATCCATGATCACAGAACTCATGGTCATTGAATTTGAGTCAGAGTGACATTAAAACAGAAAATAGTGAAACAATATTGCATGATTCTATTATATGTAATTCATGTACCTGTTTGACCATAAGCAAAGCAAGTGGCTTTGGAACGTTGAAAAATTATTGGAATAATAGGCTCTACAGTTTCACGATACACCTAAAAAATTTCAATTGAGCCAAAATTAACACTAAACGATTCACTTGCACAAGACGATAGTCAATTGCCTCAGTAAAAGGCTTACTTCATGCTCACTTATTACCTCATCATTTGAAACTTCTTCATTCAACACTGCATCAAAGATAAATTCATGTTTCTCCACATATTCTGTAAGGTCAACCTGCAGCATAATAAATATGATCCAAGAAAATTGGGGCTATAATAAGCTGAGACAGCTAAAAAACTAGTATTGAAAGGATTATTAAACTATTAACATGATAATAACGTTGTTATAATGAGACACTCATTGAACAATACACAGAACCCGTTTGGGTCAGCAAGAAACTTAAATACTTTCAAACCAATAAAACATGGCACTATGTTATCTTTGCTAAATTAGAAAATATTATATTGAATCTAAACATAGACCCATGGGAGAACGCTACAACCAAATGGCAAAATGATTGGCCAGAACATGTACAGTAAATAGCGCATATCCGGTAGGAAACAACTCTAACATGATGTAGTTAGCAAAAAAGCAATTAAGTCAGTTTCTTGAGATAGCTATAAACCTACCAGAGAACAACTCTTAGTATTATGGCAAATCTCAAGCATCACTTAGTTTAAATTAAAATAAGAACCATTAACCATGGGAAGTTGGGAACCAAGAGAACAGTCCTTATCAATAACGAAATAAGCGGCAAAAATTTAGATATTTGTTAACCTTAAGTTTTGTCTCATGGACCACAACAGAATTTGAATAGGTTTCTATGATATCGTCCTCATTCTTTGCCAGCTCCTTTTTGTTAAGAGGTCTTTTCCGTACCTGCAATAGATTATCAAAATTCAAATTTCACCATCAATGGCAATGACATATCAACCTTCAAATTGATTAATTTACTGTGTGCAAAAAATCAATGGCATCACTAACAATGATTGAATCAAAGTTCTCAAGCACAGAAGCCAGTTCATTAAAATTGTCTGGGAGAATTGGAAACCAACCAACATAACAGTTGAGAACAGAGCAACATGGACAAAGTAGAATGTAGAATATACATACCACTACTTTGATCTTTGCAACATTGCTGGCTCTCACATTATCAGCTGCCAAGCTTTTCAAAACATTGTTTTCAGTCAAGTCACGAGCTCTTGCAGCTTGTTTATTGTTTCCGAAGTATGAGTCAGAGTCATCGAAACTTCTTCCTCGTGAAAAGTGATTTGATGCATGGCCATCATAAGGACCAGGGATTGACATCTACTCTTATCATTCACCCCAGAAATGGACAAAAAAAAAAAGTAAAGTGAAAGGTATAGCATGAAATTAGACAAATAGCTATTAAACTAAACTTATATAGTATGAACAAATGCTATCAACAGGCAAAACAGAAGAAACAACACATAAGAGGGGAAAATAGTAAAAATTACGTCTCAATATGTCCACATTATTAGATCCAAATACAGATACATTAGTGCTCTGTTTACAGAGCAGTTTAAAATAACACTAAAAGTACCAGTCTTTCAATCACATCATAATCAACAAGAACTACTACTATAGAGCAATCAACATCATGTTACCATACTCTACCACTCAATACGCAAATGCATGAAAAGATTACAGCTTCCCTGCTGAACAATCCGAAACCACAAGCCCACAAACTCAACTCACGCTGACAATTCCCACTAATGAACCAATAGTGTCCCTACAGACTTCATTGATTAATATACCTCAGGAAGTAGCTCGGTATCGGAAGAATGCAGGTCCAATAGCCCGGGCTATACTCGTTAGTCGAAAAATGTTCCTCCCCATTTTTCCTCTGTGAGTTCAGTGGCGGCGTCAATGGCTCAGTGAATAAGCCACTGCCTCCACTATAAGTTCTCTGCGGTTGCACACTCCTATACAGTTTCGAACCCTGACCCCCACCATTATAGTACCTAAAATCCTATTTTTTTATCAAAGAAGTTAAAACAATCAAAATCTAAGGGTTTTAGATTGTATAATCAAACCTTGATGGTTCAAATTCCATCAATTTAAAATCACAGAAACGCACTGAACTTGAGGAACGGCATTGTTGGATGACTGTAGGTGCTGCAGACCAGCTGATTGCAGCCATCTGTCGTTGGACGTCGTTTCTATAAAATTGTCGGAGTATTGCCGTTGATGGTGCGCCGGCGGTGCACCGGATCGTTGTCTCCCACCGAGTTCATTACTTCGCCGGTAAAAAAGAACAAAAGTATTCGCAAAAAAACCCTCTTTCTACTGATCTTCAACCGAGGAAAAGGTAAGGATTATGAATCCGTCAGTTTGAGAGAGAGAAACTTGAATAATGAGAGATAAATGTGGAAGACTTGGTCGGAGTTCCAACTCTGCAGTGCAAAGAGGACTGAAGAGTTCTGAGGTAAACTTAAAAGGAGGAAATTTTTGAAATTTTTATTATTTAAATTGATAATTTATGGGTGAACTTATTTTATTAGAAAAACATGGAGCCTCTATAGCTTGAATTTTGAAGATGGTGGGATTGGCACGTGTGAGATGACTTGTATGCATGCGTGCGAGGGATTTGATTGACTCAAATTTAAATTAATTTCCCACATCAACTTGTCTACTTGTCATTTTAATTTATCTCAATTGAATTTGTCAGCCCATAAATGGAAACAAAAGTCAAATATTAATATCACCATCATTATTACAAAAATGTCACTTAAAAGCAAAAAACAATCTTAAAATGTCACAAAAGTCAAATATTTATATCCTCATATTTCTCCCTTATTACAAAAATGTCACCCAATTATCTTAAAAAACAATAGTCAACTGTTTTTTCTTAACCTCCGTGTCCGATCAAACTAGACAAATTCAACTGGGACGAAAGTAGTAATATAGAAAACTGCAGATCGGATCCTCTATATCAATAGGACGTGTCTCACTTGAGTACCACATCAAAACTACATCATTTTAATATTAAAATAATTATATAATTTGTAACTATTTTTACTTTAAAAATTAATTTAACGTATTTTAGGACGTGATACATGCAAATATGATGTGTGATGCAGAAAATCTCATTCGAGCATAGTGGCCCAGCAGACGCTCATAGCATGGGCCCAAATAGAGTGAAGAACGACAACTTTAATAGTGAATATATATATATATATATATATATATGAAAATGCATGTTTGTTTAAATCATGTATTGATTATTAAATATATTTTCAATATGAAAATGTGTTGTTTGTAATATTTGATGTAATAGAATTGAATTTAGATTGGGAAAAATATAAAACGTTGGAAATGTGGATTGGATCCTCTAATATATTTAGTGTAACATTTCATATTTCATCATATTTAATACAAATTATGTGTTAAATAATGATATTATCGAATACAAGTACGCAGATGTGTAACTCATTGAATCAAACATAAAAAATTTTAGAGTTAAAGTTAAAAGCTAGTTTGCTTTTCTTTCAATTCGGCGACAAGGCGGCACATTTCAGAGACCCTAGGTTGAATAGAGAAAATGAGCCCTCCCTATTTTTTTTTTTTTTACCTAAACAATATATAAATATAAAACTGAAAATAAGAAAAAAACACATAAATTAAAAAATTGTGTGTGCATATATATATATATCAAGTTAATATTATTTGTCTAACTATTGAAAAGCACATATATACATTATTATATATCATTAATTCTTAATTTAATTAATATGTAAATTAAATTTAATTGTTCAGAATAATTCGATTATCGTCAATTTTTAATTTAATTAGTATGTAAATTAAATTTAATTGTTCAGAATAATTTAATTATCATTTAATTAAATGTTCGCTAAAAGTTTTGATAAATTATTATTTTATTAACAATCATGATTATTGACAATTTGTTCCTCAATCATTATTATCTCAATAAATGATTAATTATAATAAGTTAGAAATATAAAATTAATGTATTAATTGATGATGAAATTAAGCTTAATTAAATTCTTAATTGAGAAATAGGATTAACCAGAGAGTGACACGTGTCACACTTGGTTATTCCTTTAGTATAAGTACGAGATTCGACCACAACTGGTCGAAGCCTCTCAAGCAGCTTCGACCAGTAGTGGTCGAAGCGTGTTGAAGACCAACGACCACAACTGGTCGAAGCTTCCTAACTTTTGTTTATATTTTTGATGTTCAACAACTGTTCGTACATTCTTAATTTTTATTCTTATGATGAATATTGCAGACCAGACTTATATGAGAGTGAGACCGACCGCCTCTAATAGAGTGGTCGAGCTTTTTAATTTAATTAGTATGTAATTTAAATTTAATTGTTTGAGATTTTTTTAATTATCATCTAATGTAATTGTAAACACTAACTTTTATTAAAATATTTACCTAAAATTTCATAATTTACTATTTTATTATCAATTATAATTATTAGCATTTTGTTATTCAATTATTATTATCTCATTAAATGTAATATTATAATAAATTATAAATATTAAATGAATTAATTGAAAATTAAACTATAATTAAATAGGATTAACCAGAGAGCGACATGTGTCACTCTTGATTATTCCTTTAGTATATATAAAAAAGTATATATAAAAATATAAATATTAAATGAATTAATTGAAAATTAAATTATAATTAAATAGGATTAACCAGAGAGCGACATGTGTCACTCTTGGTTATTCCTTTAGTATATATAAAGATATATATATATATATATATATCAAGTTTCAATATTCTATTTGTTCATCTAAACTATTGAAAAAAAGCAACACCAACAAATATAAAAGCACAGTTAGGTAATATCGAGATCTTCTAGAATTTTGAGTAGCAAAATCATCAATAAAGTCTACAGGATCAAAGGATAATGAATTAATTTCTATCATAATAATATTATTATATATATATATATATATATATAACATATAAAATAAGTGTCGTTAGCCGAAATCGGTTAATTTTGGAAGATTGTATAAATCAATTAAATTTGTAAATTGATTGCAAGATATATGACTAATATTTTGTTATATTTAATTACAAATTTTAAAAATAAAAATCTTAATTAATTAGAATTTAGGCTTATTTAGTTTCAAGAATATATAAGAATTGGGTCCAAATAATTTCTTATCAATTTTTTTTCCAAATAAATGAATATATATATATATATATATATATAATGTTGAATAAAATTTTGGGGCCCCTCGAAAAGTGGGGCCCAGGAGGTCGACCTTCTCGCCCTAGCTCAGAACCGGCCCTGTTCGGCAACTACATGAATGAAAGCTAAAATAGTACTCGTTGGAAATGATGATGTTTTTCGTTGACAACATTTTTTACTACAAATCCACAAAATCTTAAATTAGCTAAGCTCCATGATCATGGTGTTAATTCTTCTTAGATGATCAGATAATAATGAGGTTAGTTAGTTGGCATTATTCATACAATTCTTGGTAGTTCGGTAGGCCGTAAAGACGACTCCATTGACGAAAAAGGCCCTGGCAAGGGCGGTTCCCAAGCCTCTCCAGAGCACACAGTATCCATCTCTGGAAACACTTGATGCAAAACAATTGATGATCCCTGCAGAATAGGAGCGGTCTGCTTGAATCCTGGTCTTGATTACGTCGAAAGGGTAGCAGCTGATCCAGCTAGTCACTCCAGCTGCCCCTCCAGCAACAACCATCGTTCTCATGCTTTCTTCCCCACTTCTCCGACATCCTGGGTGAAGTTGTTCTCTCATATACTCGTACGTCCAGAAGTAGACCCCGTGTGACGGGGCATCACGCATGATCGTGATGCCCAGTCCACGGAATATTCCTCTCCATCCTTGTGTTCTCATTATGCTTCTCGCAACGTCCAGTGGGCCCCTCCTCCTCCGTTGCTGCAATTGCAGATGGATTTTCACTAGCTCCACTGGGCTGATAATGAAGCTCTGGATGGTGCCCGTCACGGTTCCACCCAGAGCAACCGCTGTGTAGGATGGTGGTCCCACATTTGTGTCCAATGCTCGTGAAAACATTGCATATGTTTGAAATACAATTGCATTCTGCAATGCATGCAACCAATTAATATTAAATACCGATTTTGAGCTCGATTTCCTTACCCCATTTCATAATTGAGAAACATATGCATGCATTTGGTGAGAAAATTAAGATAAGACCTGAAAAGTAATAGAGGCCAATGGAGCCATCATGCCACGGTAGAGGGTGCATGGGCCCTCTTTGGCGACGGCATGGCGGAGGACGGTAAAAGCCGATCCTCGGAACGAATGCTGTTGCCGGATTCTCAAGGTGTCGAGGGGATATCCGGCCACGACGCCCGCCGTGCCGCCCACTCCTCCGGCCACTAATTCTCTTGCCCAACTGCTACCAACTAACTCTCCCCACAAATCCATTTAATCTCCGATTATTAGCATCACATCCCTTTCTTTACAATATATATGGATAGAAGAATTTTCACATTCAAGAATCTTGAATCCACCTTACACACATATATACGTACATTCTTTAATGCACAGAACAGGGGTAAAATCTACCAGCTTTAGGGATTGATCAAAGAATTTAAATTTATTTTGTAATGTTTGCGGGTTTGCTTGTAAATTTTTTGTGTGGAGATTGAATTTATACATTTTTAGTTTGTCGTGAATTTTATTTGGCCCCACAAGAGAGAAACAGCAAGACTCTCGGAACTAACTTTTCTTTCCCTCATTTTTTTTTTTTTTCATAATTAGCGATGTGTGTGTGTTTTTTTTAATTGCAATGTTATAAATGTACACTTTGGTGCAAAATGTATGGAGTATATTTTATTTAAATATCATGCTTATTCATTATTTTTAATGAAAAGGCATAATTAATTTTCTATAAAAATCTCTAATTGTGAATCCATCTTATTATGAAACTTTTATTTGCAATCAAGTTATAGAACGTGACTACAAAATAAATAGAAATATAATTTATTGGGCCTAACCCAATTTTTTTATTATTACTTAGTATTTAATGTGGTCCAACCCAACATCTCTAATGGGCCAAATCTAAAAGTTGGTTAATATTTAACATGGACCAACCAAAAATCTTTTGTATCCCACATAATCTAACTTTTATTCCCTTTCAAGTTTATATAATACAAAATAATTTGAAATAAAAAAATTGGGGCCAAAATCCAAACTTGCATCATACTCATTAACATCTTTGGGCCAACCCAAATTCAAGTTTGGGCTAAGATTTTAAAATCTATTAGCCCAATTTGCAGCATCAAATTTTTAATATTTTAAATCGAAATATCCTCTTAGCATCATCTTCATGAAATCTTGTCACTTCCAGTGTAGCAGCCAAAAATGGCGCTCTCGACGGCCAAATTAACCGAACTACCACCGCACCTTCTCTCCTCTTTCTCTATCCCCCGCCGCCAATTGCCGCATTTCCACCGCCTCCTCTTCAAACCCTTTTCTTCCTCTCTCCGCTCCTCCAATTTACCCAAAACGCCCTCCCAAAACCGCAACACACCCGAAACACAGTCCTCTTGGATAAAAAAATGGCCCTCTCCTCCTCCTGCACCGCCGCCGCGTTCTAAGTCCGGTTCAAAAAAGCCCGAACCGAAACCCGAAACAGTTCGAGCAGGTACCACGGCAATTGATAGAATTGTGCTACGCTTGCGGAATTTAGGTTTGGGTCCCGATGATGAGGAGCAGGAAGATGAAGGAGGAGAGCTAGGTATAGAAAATGTCCGTTTAGATTTGGATGATTCGTCAAAAGTTGAGTTTCGGGAAGAAAAGTTGGGGGATTTGTTGAAGAGAGATTGGGTTAGACCGGACACAATTTTAGTCGAAGAAGAGGATTCCGACGCCGATGCACTGTTGCCGTGGGAGAGGGGAGTGAGTGAGGATAAGGAAATGGATGAGGATAATATTGGAGGGAAGAAACGCCCAATGCGGGCTCCTACGTTGGCAGAATTGACAATAGAGGATGAGGAGCTTAGGAGGTTGCGGACGATGGGGATGACTTTGAGAGAGAGGGTGAATGTGGCCAAGGCCGGAATCACCAGCGCTGTTCTGGAGAAGATCCATCAAAAATGGAGGAAATGTGAGCTGGTGAGGTTGAAGTTTCATGAAGAATTGGCGCATGATATGAAGACTGCACATGAGATAGTTGAGGTTGGTGAGTTCTAGAGTTGGTGCTATGTTAATCTTTAACCAAATGACTTTTTACTTTAATTGCTACTGCAATTTCCATTGGTTAGTTATTTTTCACTGATTAGCTTATAAGAAAATCAACAATAAGTGTTGCACCAATGATTATTCTCGTGATTCATTTCATGGAAAACCGGATTTGTTGGATATGAAAAGGGAATTTCTCGACTCAGGTGGGAATGACAAAATAACATTTACTATTAATGAAATGCAAAAATGGAGTCTATAAGAACAAGGATTGAGATTTCTTGAACTAATAATGCTCTCAAGTGAACAGATGTGTAAGGTTTTGTAAATTGCAATGATAATTTATCCATCTGACTGTCTTCCTTAATGGAAAGAGGAATAGATTTGTTTAGATGCTAATTTATTTAAATCTGCTGCTGTTTTACTTGAGTACTGCTGAAAGCCTTCTCTCATCAGCGCCGAACAGGGGGCCTGGTCACATGGAGGTCTGGAAGTGTCATGGTGGTCTATAGGGGAGTTAACTATGAAGGCCCTACATTAAAGCCACAAAGAGTGAACAGTGAATATGATGCTCTTTTTGTACCTAATGTTTCCTCCCCTGAAAATTCAGTCGCAAAAAGTAGTGACGAGAAAATTCAGGTTCTTCAGAAGTCCAATCCAGTTATAACTAGACGTGCTGAAAGCATGACAGGAGAAGAAGCTGAATACAATAGTCTATTAGATGGTTTAGGTCCACGGTTTGAAGATTGGTGGGGTACTGGAGTGCTTCCTGTTGATGCTGATTTGCTTCCTCAGACAGTTCCTGGTTACAAGACACCATTTAGGCTTCTTCCCACCGGAATGCGTTCACGACTATCCAATGCCGAGATGACTAATTTGCGGAAGCTTGCTAAGTCACTCCCTTGCCATTTTGCTCTTGGTAATTTACCCCCTTAAAAATAGTAAATTAAAACAATGTCTGGATTGATAAGTTCTTACTGATTATCTTCCAGGACGAAATAGAAATCATCAAGGTTTAGCAAAAGCCATAATTAAACTATGGGAGAAAAGTTTAATTGTGAAAATTGCTGTGAAGCGTGGAATCCAGAATACAAATAATGAAATTATGGCTGAGGAACTGAAGGTATGAAATTTTTGCACATTGTAACTTATTTCATAGAATTTATCTTTTTCTGCTCTTATATACATTCCTGTGAATATCTTGCAAGTGAAGTTTGTCAGTCTTTCTGCACAGATTGGGTAGCCTATTCCCAAAATCTCTAAAGATAAGATAAATGTCTTAATTTGTATAGACGGAAGGAGTATCATAGTAGAAGAATTGGGCTGCTAACTTACATATTTTTTTTATCTTAAAGTTAACGTACTTTTGTCTGTATCAAAATGCTGTTGTGATTCTCACCAGTTAAGGCTTTTTAGGATGCTGATTTGCAGCTGTCAAAGTTGGATACCATTTTGTCTTGAAGTGGTATTAATTTATAACATTTATGGTTAATATTCTTCACATTGTATCCCATTTGTGACACGAGTAGAATGTGAGGTTGAGACATTGTGGTCTGCAATAATGCTTGATGAGTGTTATTCAAAGGGTTTTCAGTTACACAATACTCAAAATGGGCTCCTTAATCATTGGATGTATATGGTGTTCACTATCTTCCTGTATTTCCATGTTTACAGTCATTATTATTAATCTGGTGTACTTTTTCATATATTTTCCTCATTTTCACTGTCTCTGGGCTGTTACAGAACTTAACAGGGGGAGTCTTGCTTCTAAGAAACAAATATTACATAGTTATGTACCGTGGAAAGGATTTCCTTCCTCCCACTGTGGCTAGTGTTTTAGCAGAAAGACAGGAAATAACAAAGCAAATACAAGATGTTGAAGAGAAAGTCAGGGTAGCACCAATAGCTGTGCCTGTGGTTGAAGAGAAGGAAGTGAGAGAACCAGCAGCAGTGCCTGTGGCTGAAGAGAAGGGAGCTTTAGCAGGTACATTGGCAGAGTTTTATGAAGCTCAGGCGCGATGGGGAATAGACATATCTGCTGAAGAACGCGAAAAGATGATAGAAGAGGCATCCAGAGCCAAACTTGCTAAAGTGATCAGGCGATTTGAACATAAAATATCGCTTGTAAGTACATCTTATTAGATGCATGATTAACTTGAATGTCATCCTGGATTATGTGAACTCTGTTGCTTTGTTAAACATGTTTGGCCTAGGCTGTCCTCTGAATTTCAACGTGATTTCGTAGCTCTAATATTGGGCAATCCTGGATTCATTCACAAGTTCAATAGAATTACAAATAAGAATAAATGTGTCTGTACACTAAGGAAAATATATATCCCTGGTTAAGATTAAGAGGTAAGTTCAGTTGATGCCTTTTGAGTTCTCTGCCTTATGTTCCACATGCTGTTGGTTCCCCTTAGTTGTCAATGTCATTGACTGAATGCATTTACAGGCTCAGGCAAAGAAGCTCAAAGCAGAGAAACTGCTATCTAAAATAGTAGAGTCTTGGCTTCCTGTAGATCCTTCAGATGACCAGGAGACCATCACAGATGAGGAAAGAGTTATGTATCGTAAGGTTGGATTACGGATGAAAGCATATTTGCCACTTGGTGAGTTTTCTTCATTTTCAGAGACCAATTGATACAAGGGAAACTGTTTTGTTATGAAGTATAAATTCTATTATAAAGAAAAAGACTTATGCTTTGTTTGTGGCGATATTCCAGGCATTCGTGGGGTTTTTGATGGTGTTATTGAAAATATGCATCTGCATTGGAAACATAGGGAACTTGTAAAGTTAATATCAAAAGAAAAGGAGCTTGCTTTTGTTGAAGAAACAGCAAGACTTTTGGAATATGAGAGTGGTGGAATACTGGTGGCAATTGAGCGCGTCCCGAAAGGTCATGCCTTGATTTATTACCGTGGCAAGAATTATCACCGACCTATCACTATAAGACCTAGAAACCTTCTGACAAAGGCAAAAGCACTGAAGCGTAGGGTGGCCTTGCAGCGATATGAAGTGAGTTGTTCTTTATGTTTCAGTTTAAATGTGAACTTAATTAATGATCTCGCTGAACTGGAAGTTTAGAATTGATTATTTTATTTGTTGATGATTACTATGTATTCTAATTTATGTCTCTCACACTGCGTAGGCTCTCAGTCAGCACATATCTGAACTGGAGAACACAATTGAGCAATTCAAGCAGGAAATTGTAAGTTATAATTCTCTACCTACTTAATATCAATAGTAAATGATTCTATTTGCTTTTGATTAAGATATTGATCTCCGAACATTATTTCTTACTTTAATCAAAACAACATGTTCAACTTCTCTCCGTTTCTTGAACCTGTTTGGTCCTTGAGAATGAAAATTTATCATATTATCCAAATATAGTAAATCGAGCCAAAATACATGCATGTAGACACAAATTGTTGACCAATCTCATGCTAAATTTATACATACATAAACAGCATCATTGCTATAATTAATTCAAGGAAAATCTTAAATCAGATGTGCTCTTTGTTTAATATGGTGAGTTTATGTCTTCTGAGGCTTTAATATTCATTACATTATTATATGTCTAATAGGGCAACACCGAAAATCTGGAGAAGAGCAAAAAATGGAGCTCGGAGGACCACAACCAGTTTAACAAATTTTCAGAAATGAGTGAAGTAAGTTGCATAATGGCTTTTTCGTTTTCTCACCTGGCTTAGTCTTTAGATTATACATTCGATCTTGTAAAATCAAAGGACAGCTCGCATTAAGAATCAAAGGTTGTTGTCAATGATGCTTTTCGACCACTCACACACCCAACATTATGCTATCAAGAACTCAGAATAATGCACTTTTCCCACGTGTGCAGAGTGAAGATGAAGCTTTGAGCACGGGTTCGGAAGATGATGAAGATGACGACACTGATGACTTTGAGATGGAGGATGATGAAGATTGAATTTTCTAGTCTTGAATCTTGGAACTGAATGTTTGTGCTGGCGATCCGGTTAACTAATTGGAATTGAAATGTGGAAGAGGCTCGAAAACAGAGAGGTGATGTAAGATTAAAGAGTCGTAGCTAGAGTAGAAAGAATCTACAAGACAATATGCCTCACAAATGCAGAAATTTGGAGCGCCGTCGATTAGTTTTGGCTCTTGGGAGGTTTTGTAACTTGTAGTATTGTACAGTGATAATCTGTCCATGATTGGAAGCTTATTGAGTGAATAAGCTTTGTACAACCAACTACTTTCAAAGTAGGAAGCCATAATAAGCTTGAATTATAATGTGAATAATTTTATGCAACTGCAACTATTTGTAGTGTGTAAGCTCCATTTCTGTACAATTATTTCTCATTTCATTTAACTTCGTGCGGATCTACTTCAACCTTGCACTCGAAGACTTTCTTGAAAACAATAGTGCACGTCACCAAAATCCATGGCAAAATTGCACTTGTAATATTTTGTAATACATATAGGATGCTACTAATTGTTCACAGCTAATTATTTAAGTCTATTTGTTATTGTAGATTTTTGGCTCTATTTGATAAAATTTAACCTTTATATATAATAGTTTTGGATCTTGGAGGCTCAAGATTCATTAGGTGGTCTCACATGAAACTCTAAAACAACTGGCGCCATACATCAGCTCCGCCATTATCATCTTACATACATCGCCACTTACATCTCAAGAGTAAATGCAATAATGCAAGTTTACATAAGGAAACCAGTTACTCAGTTAAGCAATCCAAAGGTGCATATCAATTTAGTTATTCACTATCTGCTACAAAAAATTACAATCAGAACCCTAGGAGATGGGGAGGCAGCAGTCACAAAAAGTGTAGGGACGAATGAACCTACAACACTTTATCATTGACGAAGCATTTGCTGCAACTGAAGAACTTGGTTTCTTTGATCGGGTGGGAGCATATGGATCTGTTCTGGAGTGAGACTCATAACTTGCTGTAGTAATGCCTTTTCCAATTCAGGAGTCAACTGTACAATTCCATACATTGGATTAATAGATCAGAGGGAGGGGTTCATGCTCTTGTTGGATAAATATAAGGATAAGGATATAGACGGAGAATGGTTACCTGTGGTGATCGGAGAGGCTGATTGCTGGGGCCCACCTGACCAGGAAATGGTGGTCCTGAACCTGGACCTATTGTATTTTCAGGAAGACCAGGCATCCAGTTGGATCCTCTATCTGTTTGCTTGGAGTTTCCAACTTGATTGAAATCCATTCCCAAGTGAGGATTTCCAGCCTGGTGCCACAAGAATACACATGCTTTTGTTACCAAAGTCCAAACCAAAATTGGCATAAAGCCAGGAATAAGTGTGTGGGTGCAGATTTTTTTTGACTTGAAAAAATGAGGCACAAGATCTAAGATAGAATAAAGATGACCATCTTTTTAAGCCCAGGCCACCTGGCATCATTTTATACCTCGACACAATGACTAAAACACAACAGAAGTTAACAAAAGTAAAGAATAAAAAAAACGAAGAGGCAACTATTCAGGAGATAATCGTTATCATACAAACAAGCGAAATTCATTACCTTACAGCAATAAGGGGCAAGGATTACAAGCACATAAATGACAGTTATCAAAGGTCCATGCCAACCAATTAGCCAAAGAGAGTATCAGGTTCATGGAATCCACAATAAGCAAAACTAGCTAGGTATAAGCCATAAATCAAGAAAGAAAGTACTATTGCAATCTTTATATGACTATGAGCAAATTGCAATGTAAAAATACAAACCTGATAAACTGATGTGGGAAAAGGCTGATTGGGAAGTGGCAGTTGTCCCGGCGGAAATGAAGGCCCCAAACTAGCAGGGACATTTGCACCTGACTGAAATTACACAGTTTCAAAATCTCAAAAAGCAAATAGGATAGGCAGCACGTTGGAAGAAAACACTTAAAAGCACCAATATTAAGCTCACATGAAACATATGCTGTGAATGATGCATCTGCGGTCCAGGAGGATGCTGAAAGCCCACATTTGGTCTCATCTGAGCTTGAGACTGGTGAGGGAAGCCAGACATTGGTGGTCTTGGTTGTTGTGGCAGAGGTGGCTGTAATGTAAGTTGCTGGGGCAAATACTGACTGCCAGTATTTGGCAACGGTTGCTGTGATTGAGTGGACATAGATGGCATAGGGGGCTGGTGAAGTGAGAGTGGCTGTGAAGCTGAATGCTGTGGCAATTGAGTCAGGTTAGGCACTTGAGAGGACTGTGGTATAGATATTGCTGTTGATGGGGCACCAAGATGTCCCTTAGGCTGCTGTAATGGTTGTAAGGGATGTGATGGTGTGGGCTGGGGTTGAGGATTTGAAGGAAGAATAGGTTGGGACTGAACATTTGATATCATAGGTTGGTTCGGCTGCTGCTTCCTTATCTGGTTCTGACCAATCTGACCTGATATATTGGACTGCTGATTTGGCATAGCTGATGGTTGTGGATTTTGTGATGCTGTAGATGGAATTGCCGGTGACTAAACAAAGACAAAGCAATTAGAATTTATTTCAGGAATAAATAAGCATGAAAGGTATAATTGAGTGAAGAGAGCATACTGCTTGCGGGGATTGCACCATTCCAAGCATAATTTGTGCCTAATGAAAGGTTTAATGGAAGATATGTTAGAAAATAAAAGCTATATTTCTTCCCCTGCAAAATTAGTACAAGCCCTGGAAAGTTATTGCTCCTTGCATATCTATGCTATGCTATCAAATTTTCTAGCATAACATAGAAGAAGAGCCCAAATCCAAAAAAAAAAAAAAAAAGTACCATGAAATGACAGCAAGATACTAGAAAACCAGGTGATAGTTTCATATCTACCTGGTACGAACACTTCCAACTGGAAGTCTTTTACATGGTGGTTCAGAAACTGCATTAGATACATCTATCCTTATACTGAAATAATCAAATTTTCACTTATAGATGATATTTATATTCTATTTATACTTCTTACATCAGAATAATTAAGCCAATAATGAATAATTACTAAATAGGCATCGTTAACATGCATACTTATATATTCATATGAAACATCTAGCATATATAGATTATTCAAAGTTCTTAAATTATAACTGTAATATGATAGACAATATGTGCATGAAGCTAAAGGTAAAAACTTGGTGCACAACCAAAAAAGGCAAAGATAAATTAATTTAACTCTTTTATTTTAAGAAAAATAGAACTCAGGGATCACAAATTGCATAGCATTTTCCAATTCAACCATTCTCTTTGTAACTAGACAGCTTTTCTCCTTCCCTAAGGACCTTTTAATGCAACATTCTCACATGCACTAGTATAGAGAACTTATATACATTCTCATAAAATAACACATTTGCACCAATAACCAATCACTATCCAAATCTTCATCAGCAACAAAGCAAATAAAACTAGCTAATCCTATTTTTCCTTTACATACTATGAGTATGAAGATTAATTGCTTACTTACCAATTCAAATAACAAACCTTTTCGGATGACTTCTTATATTCCTTAATCGAACTTCAAGAAAAACTAAGACCATTGTCAACACACATAATCTAACTACCTATATGAACCCTAAAATACAAAATACAATAACAGGTAGATACTCTCAACCCCGTTACACACATCAAAGAAAGGAAAGGAAATTCTTCACTGCACAAAAGTCTAAAGATAAAACAAGAAATCGGAGAAGGAAACCCTAAAACAAAACATACCTGAAAAAGGGCTCTAGTCAAAGCTGGATTTTGAATTAGAATCTCCCTTGCTTGTTGCTTGTTCTGCTCAATCAATGTCTGCACCCACAAATATTCAATTTTCAATCTTCACTATTCGAATATCATTTTGCACATAAAGTTGGGAATTTGACCACGAAAACAGTTAATCAACGTCTCCTTGCATATATACGAGCACCATTGTTGCATAACAGACAAAATCCGGACCTTCATCTGAGACATGATGTCGTAAAGCTGATTTTTGGACATTCCGGCTAGGCTCGGCGGCACTCCGTCGGCGGCGATTTGCTTTCCCGCCATCGTTTCTCCACAATTCCACTTCGATTAGATTTTCTTAGAGCGAGAGCTCTGGAGCGCGTATCTGCGAATTTGCCCAATGCTGATTTTTTTTTAGGGCTTGTTTGGTTAAACTTTTTTTCTTTCTATTTTTTTGATCCAAAAATTTAAAACACGACGAAGAAAACTAGTTCATGAAGGTCAGTGGGCCAATATATTTTGGGCCTAACTATGGGCTTTTCTAACTATATTAAAACTATTTACTGTAATTTGCCTAGTCAGCCCAGCCCAATAAAGATCTTGAACCCGATCGCAGTTGATCCAGATCCGGATTAGCTCATATTTGGACTCTCTCTCTCTCCCTCTCTCTCTCTTCGAGGCGGTGGGTCGACTGGATATCTGGTAGACAGACGACACAGGTAGTCGAAAGCCTACGATATACCGTGTAAAGAAGACAACGGAATTTGACGCGCCGCCGCTTATGGCGTATTCGTCCTTTTCACTCTGTCTATCAGTTTCTACTCCGAAGGTGGAGTTTTTTCTAGCCCCTTCTTCAGCTTCGACCTCATCGGCATCATTTACGGCCACTTCTGCACACACCTGTTCTATGCTGCCGCCTATAAATTGTTTCCGTGGAAGCCGGAGCTCAAATTTGACGTGCGGCGGCCGGAGATCATGGATTGTGGGTATGGCTCCCGACGAAGAAAAGATGACTCGCCGTTCGCCTCTTGATTTTCCTATCGTAAGTCTTTTCGCCTCTTTTCTTCATGAATATCCAGCGAACAATTTTTCCTCTGTGCGTTTCTCTCTTCAGTCCTAAGTCTAATGTTTGTTATGAAATCGGCATATATAATTGACAAATCTAATCCCGTTATTAGTGTAGTTTGGCATAGTCTTATTCTGTTTAATATTTTCTATTTATGCCTTTGAGCTCTGATGATGGTGGGATTAATTATGGAGAGAATAGAGCTCCTAATCCTTGTTAGGAGATGGGAAGAGCAAGAGATATTTGAGAAATTGAACTTAAAACGTATTGAGCAAGCTCAACATAAATCAATTGCTGCTATATCACAAAGTGTTATTTTTCAAAGTTCTATCCTCTGGATAATTAGATGTATATAACTGTGTCCTTGCTGCCAATATCGAAATGATATTTGAACAAATAGATTCACCGTGGTGCCCCGTTCACATGTGCTGTTTTATCTTTGCATATTGAGCACAAAGATTTAATGGTCCTGAAATTTGTTTGATGGATGCTTCAATCACATGTATTATGATAGGAGGATTTTAAATAAATTGATAGTTGGAATAACTTTAATTCTTGAAATATACTTGGCTATTTTATAGTAAGGTAGGGTGAGTATTTCCAAATGTTTTAAGGGATCTTACTGTTTTCGTTGCTTTACCCTTTGAATAGTTTATTATAGGTCTCATAAGGGTATGAAAATCAGTTCCCTGTTACAATTGGTATCTGAAATGTGCTATATAAGGTTCAACATCAGTTGCATCTGTTGAAATTGGTCACTCCTGGTGAGTACTTTTTGGCTGGTGAGAACAGTTCCGAGAACCTCAGCCCAAGATTTTGGACTTTGTCTACTGTTATATGTCTAAAATTTGGGGCTAGCTTGAGGTAATTTTGAAGAGCAGAAACAGTTGGTAATCTTTCCTAATATTTTGTCATCTTATGATAGAGAAGTGGGTTGAATCTATGCAGTCCTAGGACTGTTTTGCAATAAGTTGGTCTTACCATAATATAGCTAGCAGTAATGTCACGATTGTGTGTGTGGGGTTAAGACTCTTGTGGAAGGTCAGTACTTCACAAAACTGAGGATTAATGTTTTATCATAGACAAATGTCCAAATTATATGTGTATTTCCTTTGCTAGTCCAATATGGTTCGCATACTTTAGCCCTTAAGAACATCCATAAGTGATGTCCCTCTAATTCAAATAATAGTGTAATTGCTAAATCCTTTTGAAGATCTGATGAACTGATGCGATGAATATCATAAAATGAAAGTTGTAGTCACACGTGGTGACATTTCAATTTAGAGTTCAGGGAAGCACGTGATGGTTTTGGTTATCAATTCATCATGGTTGCTGTTTAGTTATATCAACGTTTCTGCATACATGTGCATTTATTTTTAATGACTATAATCATTGGAAACATGCTTGTTATCAGTAATCTTTTAGTTAGTGAGATTACAATGTGCCTGTTTAACAGAGTTTAAACTTTCTAATGATTTCAGGAGTGGGATAGGCCAAAACCTGGAAGGAGACCTGATATCTTCCCCCAGTTCAGCCCTATGAAAACCCCATTACCACCGCCAATGCCAGCTGATCCTCCTGAAGAAGATGAAGAAGAGGAAGAAGAGAAAAAAGAGGAAGAGGAGGAAGATCCTGAGAAGGAGGATCCAGACAAGTCAAGTCAGTAGGCATCATCAGGTTTTGCTTTTGGAAACTAGTCATTACAGTAAATCTTGGATGGATCTGCTTGATGAGCTGGTTAAGCAACATCGTCTCAGTTTTGTGTGTCTAGTGGAGTACAAGCAATATAGTTTAAGTATTAAGCAAAGGTCTGTTTCATCTGGATCAATTTGTAGGCACTATACCTATGTTCGACTTCAATGAATAATGAATGAGGTTCGGTGCAATTCCTTTTTCGATTTGTGCTACAACTATTATTCCTGTGATTTTGTCTGGCATATTTGTTGATCTTATCAATTGCAACATTCTTATTTACCTATATCATGTTAATCATGTTCCATCATGTTCCATTTTGTTCGATTTAGCTTTTGTTTCATTACATCCCAAAATCTAGATGATCTGACACCCTAAATGTCTCCATCTTATTGCCAAATTTTTTTAATAATGGCCAAAACAGAATTGCCAAACCTTGAAGCACTCTTAGTGGTTTTGTGATATCGTGATAATGAGCATTCAAAATCATTTGCCCTACAAAGTGATTCCTGCAAATTGTAAAACGATTCTTTTCCCAAAACAGAGCTATCAGAAAAATCTCTCAAGCAAGTGTATAAATGATAACAAACTAGGGAACTGGGTTGTACAACTACATAGTTGGTTTGTTCATAACCTTTAACCACATTATTGATGATCAATCCTCTGATCTAAAGGTTATTTGGAGTAAATTGCATTCAAACAAAGCAAACCATATATGGATTAAAATGCTGGATATACAATCTTATATCCAAAAGCTTTCGCAGGTTTAGTACACATCAATAAGATATAAGAACAAGTCAATTGTTTAAATTGCATACAAGAGGAAATGAAGAACAGCACAATATCATATCATAATGCAGAAAAGCATAAAACCCTAGTGCCAATTTGCTCCTTATTTTTTGCCACTCTTCTTCAGACCAGCACCTCCAAAAGACCCCTTCTGTTGGGCCTTTGACCTAAGCTCCTTAAGAGCCTGCAGGAACAAGAAAATCATGATACTTTTAGCTCAGATGCAAGACAGATCAGCTATTATGCCAAGGTGAGGGTGGGAGTGGGGGAAAATAGTTTACCTTCTCTTCTTCTTTCTTCTTTTGAAGAAGAGCCTTGTCACTCTGCAAAATTCCAACATGTTGTAAGCAAATTAAATAGAATTGATGGTATGAAAATGTATACACACTTAGACCATTAGTTCACCATGCAATTATAGTTTGTTCATTCCATTCTTTTCCTTTTAACGGTTAATCAATGTTCCAGCTGATATTTGGATTCTTTAAGGTTGAAATTAGCATGACTTGAGAATATATGAGCAGCAGCTTATGTTACTATACATATATTACATTCACCTCGTCTTCCTGGACAAAAAGAGACTCTATAATACAGAGAATGCAAGTGTTATCCAAAATGATTGGGAATATAGTATCCGGGATGGATTGGTGTGGTTCCTCTATGCCTTGGACATAGATCTAAACACACAAACATGGTTCCTTCTTTTGATCCTTTAGATACTCTTCTTCAGACCTATAATCAATACTAATTTATTGAACTTTCAAGATATTATTGTAGTATTATGCATGAATCAGGTTTCTTCCTTAGCTAGAAAGATATATATCAAGGAAAGAGAAAGCAACGCTGAAAGAAAACAATGCAAGAAAATTCATCCTATTCATTCTGAATTCTACCAGTTTTTTCAATTTCCCAATTAAATCTCCCAATTGAGGAAAAGTTGGATATCAATAGTGACTCAACAATATGAGACAAATCAGTTCAATTTACCGATAATGAGAGAGCTAAAACATGACAGGACCAGCAGACCAATAGTGTTAAAATTTGATGATATTTCAATTGGCCCCGGGTCCAATACACACACACACACACGCATATACATACATACATACATATATATACTATAATTCTTTAAATTATTCAATTCCAAACAAAGGAAACAAACGAATACAAAAGATCACCGACGCTATTCAAGTACCGCAATGAAATCATAATCTCCAAATTTCCGAAGATAAGAAACAATTGCCGTAAATTGATACCTCATCGTA
The DNA here is from genome assembly GCA_005771605.1 of Scutellaria baicalensis. Classification (NCBI taxonomy): domain Eukaryota; kingdom Viridiplantae; phylum Streptophyta; class Magnoliopsida; order Lamiales; family Lamiaceae; genus Scutellaria; species Scutellaria baicalensis. The sequence goes on from CM016721.1 coordinate 78,590,350, forward strand.
CTCTTTCTTCTCAACCTTAGGTTGCTTCAAAGGCTTCGCTTTTCCTCCTGATTGATGAACCCAAACACAAACGACAACAGAAATCAGCAATTTTAGATCTTCCAGAACAAAGAAAAAAGAAACAAAATCCAAAATTAAATTGATTGATAACAGAAATCGCGTGTCATCGACGATGAACAATTACCTTGCTTGGAAGACATGGTTAAATCTAGGGTTAGGGTTTCGCTTGAACGGAAAATTGATCTTCAAAAAAGGGAGCAATAATATGCCCTAACCCAATTGCAGAGAAATTATTGACCGATGATCTCTGTTGGAAAAGACTGGATTTTGGATTTTTATATAAAAGGAAAACTGCGAATTTACGGATTTGCCCACCAATGGACTGTGGGAAATGAACTTTTGGATTCGAAAGAAGGAATTTCCTCACAAGCCCCCGAAGTTAGTTAAATTGCAATATAACCCTCTAAAGATGAAAAAGAATACTTTGTAATTATATGATTATGTTGGATCAGAGTATATCATATATTATCGATGTATTGCTTCAATAATTTCAATTCATTGGAATTTATTTTAATTGAGTTCGATTGATCTCTTCCGATCGGTAACTCTAACTTATTATATTATAATTACGTATAATTAAGTTTGTTAGACTATTCATATAAAAATATCAGTTAAATGAGATTGATATTTATATGATATGATTTGGTTGTTTTCTTGTTCAAGTTTAATTATTAATCATGATGATTAATAAATATAATTGTTACACTATCCGATAAAAATATCAATTAAATGGGATATATTTATCTGATATAATTTGTTTGTTTTCATGTTCATCTAAATATAAATCATAATCGTTTTGTAAGGAGATTTCTGATTTACTCAAATGCATTTACCATGCATGTTTTCCTAACAAATCAAGCAAAAAATATAATGTCTGAAAAGAGAAGTCCCATTACATTAATCTGATCAAAATCAAAACAAGAAATGATAAATACTAAACTAATTTAATTAGCACGTATAATCTCCAATGCCCTCAAAAGGGTTTTCCTAAACCTATGTAAATCAGGCATAACATCTTGTGTATCCAAATAGATAGTATGGAAAAGACCATATTTTCGAGTCCTAATAACCCCAGGGTTGGTATAAACTTGAGTATCAAGATGAAGTTTCCTTACCAATGGCCATTCCTTGAGTTTCTGCGATGGCAAAGTGCTCTCGTTTAGGGTAACCTTGTATTCTAAGTACCTTAAATTCAGACATTGAGCAGCCCATTCGAAGCAACCCTTGGCTTCTAGATCAACTCCATAGGGTGTGATTTGAAGAACAAGTGCATTTTCTGGAAGAAAAACCATGTTTACAAGTCCAGCCCCATGCACACCGACCACCACGTCTACTGAATTCACTAGCTTTGCAACTAATGAAAGGTTCATTGGCAGTTGCTCCATCGCCACCTTGAACCCCAAGCTTCGTGCCATGTCGCAGATGTCTTCCTCGTTCATCAGTTTTCGACTATTATTCCTTGAAATGATTAGCATCTGAGGTTGATGAGTAGAACTTACATCACCTGTTTTAAGACGATGATCTTGTGTTAAGTAGATACGAAATATGGGAAATTGACAATAACTTTTTGAACTTTGAAATTAGGTCGACCTTATGTAATGTTTTAATTTGGACCAATGCTGTATAAGTTAGTTTTCAAACTTCCAAACATTTGGCCTAAATCAACGTGCACTATGTGCCCCTAGCTTCGATTTTGGGCTTTCAAAAAATTGCATTAGCTTCTCACTCAAATCGAGCTTGAATTGAACTAAAATTTTGATAAATCGATTTAAATTAGGACTTTACTATGATGACTAGAGTCGGTATTTTGACATAAAAAGTTAAATCACCTTTGGTCGAGTTTTAGGGAGATCAAATTTTGGGTGAGTTTTGATGCATTAAGGTGGTACTAGAAGTGGCGGTTATAACAAATCTTCCTCAAAACTTAAAATTTATATTCTATGCTAAAACACTCCCCTTCTCAAAGTTTAACATGTTATCGATTTAAGTTCGAACTTGGGCCAGAGTCGAAATTAAAATTTCGAACAAAAACCATAGATTGGAGGTGGACGTGCAACTATAGAAATTTTAGGCTAATTTATTCTAAATCTACCCAAATTAACATACTAGTGTCCTAATATTAGAGTCCAAATGTTTATAGTTCTAAATTTTAACTTTCTCAACAAAACAAATAACAGATAATGGTTAAATAAAATTATAGCATATAAAGTTTAAGTTATTTTACCAGATTTAGCACGATGATCATGCACGGATTCTCTCCCTAAAGAGTAGGTGCTCCTAAGTAGCTTCGAAAAGTCCCTCAATGGAAAGATCTCACACTGAGATGGATGAATGAACAAAGAACTGGGGGTTTTGAGGCCGACTATCATTCTATGGAAGCACAACACTTGATCCTCCTTGTCAATGTCGAAAACATCGTATTTGGACAGTTTTTCGAGAATCAATCTGTACTTGGTGATCCATGGTGAGTAGTGGTAGGTTACGAGGAAGACTACATTTCGGTTGAAGTGATGAGAAGTAAAGAAAAGCGGGAAGAGAATATTGGAGAATGCATGGAAGTGGTTGTCGTTGTGTGCTCGACCGGGGAAGACGATGGCCGGAATATCGGCCATGCTCCGATCACATGGAGGGACTCTATTAGGTGCCTCCGTTTTGATCCTAAATTTCTTAATGATTTTATTTATAGTAACATTTCTTTGAGGATAGGGTTGTATGGTCCATGAACTCAGGTTCTGGTTATTGCTTGAAGATATGAAAATGGTGGATGAGATTCCATGGATTCTTATGTCACCTTTTATGTCATACATGTCTGATCTTAAATTGGATGAATTTATAATAGTTGGATCATTGATATGATCCACATTAACACCTGGAAAAGGAAGAAAAAAATGTGTTATTCGGGTATGTTTTCTGCGTCAAAATACTTCTATTAATATATCGACATCGATTGAATTATTTATACAGAAATAGTGTTTTTGAAATTGACTAAAAGACCCTTATAAATATAGATAATGAAAATGCTATATATAATAAAAAGAAATTGACAATTGTTGACCTATTTCATAATAAGTATGAATTTCTTATTTTTGTCGTGTAAAAAACAAGTGGTGATACTGTTTCGAAAATTATTTGACTCTGATTTGTTGACGGTCTTGGTCTTGATAACTTTCGATAAATAATTGTTGGATACGATTAGATATACTAAAAGTAATCTTACCGTTGATGATGGATGGAAGACCAAGAAGATAAGGCTTCAAAAGAAAGGCAACAATGCAAAGGTTAATTGCGGTAATAAACGCTCCACATGCCATTTTTCTCCAACCAAAACTTCTACCAATTACCTTCACATCACCCATTATTATCACTTCCTGCATATCAAATTTAACTTAATTATTTCAAGATGAAAGCTACGACTTTCAAATTCATATCAATCCAAATATCATGAATGGATCTGCTAGTATGATCTCTAATTATTCCTCAACTCATTCAATCCAAGTACAACCTTAAATATTGATTGATGAAAAGTCGTGGAAATTCAAGAATAAACATGTTCCTATAGTAACAACTATTTTTAATTAAAAAGAAAAAAGAAAGAAAAAGATAAATTCTATAATATCAACTTATCAACAATTTGCCTTCACCTATAGCTATTGGCTCAATAATCACTCTTATATTAAATTATAAGCATATATATATGTGTGCCTTCCAAACCAATGGTTCACACCAGCTTCAATATATAGACATATTAACTATATATGTGAAATGTTTAATTAAGGCATATAAGAATTTTGATATATAGATCTTTATTTTCCTATCATGAAGTTGTTAACTATTAATTGGCTATCGCATGTTTTTATTCAAATTTCCTGGTATTAATTAATTAATTAATTACAGTTGTGGAAATAAAATAATTAAGGAGATCGGGAAGAATAATATGACTAGAATGGAATTTCTTAGAACCAAATATTGATAAATTTAGCATATTTTCAAGATCAAGACTGCGACAAATCAAATTTAATCTTATTGGTTTTGATATTTCTTATTTTGACTTGATTTTCATTAATTTATGAACTAATTTTTTTATCAATTTAAATTCACTAGTTTTTCACCCGTGCGATGCACGGAATTAAATTTTTAAAAGTATAATTATATATATTAAATTAATATAATCTATATTTTTACATATATAAAAACTCTAACTTCTTTTATCTATTTTCATAAGTGGGTATAAAATTGATTTTCTTTTTAAAATGATAGAATAAAAAAGTGCGAATATTATTTCAAAACAGTACACCTCATTTTATTTTCCACTTATTGTGTTTTTTTTTTAATTCTATTGTCATATATATTCAATTTCAAATATTAGGCCTCATATCAAAAATGGATTAATGAAAATGTTTTTTTTTTTAAATGGCAAAAACTTTAATGCACCGTGCAACCGGGTCGACCCATTCACGCACCCAAAATGCGCCTCCCACGCGCATGCACGAGCTCCCTCACGCTGAACACTTGTGCTGAAGCTCACCCAAAATTCGCTCCAATAGACCAACATTTGGGTATAGTTAAATCAACCTTTGTGTATAGTTAGACCAACCATGTGTAGGTAGGTCTAACTATATACAAAGGTATGTCTAACATATATAGAGGTATGCTTAACTATATATAAAGGTATGTCTAACATATACAAAGATATGTTTAAGTATACATAAATGTATGTCTAACATAACGTAGTGGTATGTGCCAAAATTCAAAAATCAAGCCAAAAAAAAAGACAAGGCATGGAATTTGGACAGAACTGGTATGTTTAACATAGCTTAAAGGTATGTCTAACATATACTATTGGTATGTGATTTTTTTCAAAAATCATGAGCGAAAAAAAAAAAGAATGCGGTCCCCCTGACCCGAATCCAACCCGGGTGCATGGATCTAAGATCCATGCACCTGATTCACAAGAGATTTACTCTTTTTAAATATATATAGTTTGTGTATACATGGAAACAAAGGAAATCCATTTAAATTCTTTGATGAAATCCTATATCTCAAATTAGGCAAAAACTTTTATGAGTCAGGTGCATGAATCTTAGATCCATGCACCTGACCCGACCCGTTCACGCGCCCAAAATGCGTCTCCCACGCGCTGAAGACTTGTGCTGAAGCTCATCCGAAATTCGCTCAAATAGACCAACTTTTGTGTATAGTTAAACCAATCTTTGTGTATAGTTAGACCAACCATGTGTAGGTAGGTCTAAATATATACAAAGGTATTTTCGAATACCAAAGTTTCGGTATATAATCATCATTTCGGTATAACGGTATTTTCGGTATATCGAAGTTTAGGTATATGTATTTCATTTTTATATGATGGTATTTTCGATATATCGGTACGAAACGGTATGACTACCTATAATATCAAAATTTTGATATATCGAATTTCAATATATTGAACATTTCGGTACGATATGAGATTTTCGGTATGATACACCCCAAGGTGAAAGCAAAAGAATAAAAAATGAACAATCACTGTATGTTTCTACCAATTATTTAATATCCCTAATTTATAATAGTTGACAATATGTTATATATTGTATTCAGATTATATATGCTCATTACTATGCATACTTTTTTGGTGTAAATTAATTAGTTTGCTTGTATAATTTAAGTTTTTTCGTATTGATTATAAGAAGGTTCCAAAATTCATATCTAATCAAAATTGAACTTTTTGTTTCAATTAATATATTTGTTAATTTTGTTCAGATAATCTAAATGAAACAATTCAATCAGTATTCTGAACTACATTACAATGTTTCTATATCTATACTAAATGAATAACCAAAAGTAACACATGTCATTTTCGGATTAATCCTAAAGAATTTTAATTTTAATTTCATTATTAATTAATTCGTTTCATATGTAGTATAATTTATTATATAAATGATTTAATGAGATAATAACAATTAAATTAAAAAAATACTAATAATTTTGATTGATGGTAAAATTGTAACTTGTGAAATTCTAAAACTACATACTAATTAAGCTAATAATTAATGTTAAATAATAATACTTAATTATTTATAAATAAAGAATTTTAGTTTGCAATTTTCTTAATTAGTAATACAGTACTCTTGTGATACACGGGACTTACGCTAATATATACTAAAGGATTAATCAAAAGTAACACATGTCGCTCTCTAGTTAATCCTATTTAATTATAATTAATTTTAAATCAATTCATTTAATATTTATAATTTATTATAATAGTGCATTTAATGAAACAATAACAATTGAATAACAAAATGTTAATAATTATGATTGATAATAAAATTGTAAATTATGAAATTTTAGAAAAACATTTTAATTAAAGTTAATGTTTGCAATTACATTAAATAATAATCAAAACTTTTCACACAATTAAATTTAATTATATACTAATTAAACTCAAAATTAATGATAAATAATAATTAAATTTATTTATAAATTACAATTTTTGATTAGTATTAAAATAAAAAATGTAATACACGAGGCTTACATTAGTTTGTTTCTAATTCTGGATTAAATGATTGTTCTTCTAAATTTTTTTTTATCATATAAAAAAAGTGAATCCTTTATGGGTAGATGTTAATTTGTTTAAATAAAATAATTTATAAAATTTAATACTTAAATTCCATATGAGAAAATACATTTAAATCTCAATATAATCGTGTATGGTACAAAGTAATAAAATAAAATTGAGGTTTCAAAATTAAAAGTGTTTACGAAAATGTGTTCCACAAATTATTGGTCAACCATGATAATAAGGTCATTGATCTAAATATTCCTTTTAAAATGAATATCATTTTTATCACTATAATTTATTTACTTTTTCCAAATTTATGACGAAGTTTTTGGGTGGCAAAAGATTGACAAATTATTTTTAGTAAATGTTATTATATATATATATATATATATATTATAAAAATACAAATATATATATAAATGATAAAAATACAAATATATATATATATATATAACTCTAAAAAAACTAACACAACTCTAGTTTCAATAGTTATATTTGTATATCTATACATCAAAATATTTCACTACATATTTGTCCAAGTATGATAATCTTCTGTAACATGTGAGCTTTCACATTTCATCATCTAATCTACCAAGTCAAAAACTATTCCAAACATTCAAAAGTTATTCGCTACCTCCGAGTGAAGCCAATTTTCTTTCATCAACGCCTGCATATAGAAATCTAACAAACAAAAATCATATTAGAGTAAAAATAGTCAATATGCAATCATATCACTATATAAATTAAAATAAAATAAAATTCATCAACTAAATTAAAAAAATATTGAATAACACAAATCAATCAAAATATTATCCTATAACATCTTAACTCATTCAATATTACATTAGTACGTAAATAAATGATTTTTATTTATCAAATAGTTACATTAGTAAATAAAAAAAAATTGGCTAGTGTAATTGTGAGAAACTCCTCGATCACAAATTAAAAAACAAATGAAAAAATAAGATTGTAAGCCCTCGAAAAGTTTTGAAGTCCAAAACATTTTTAAGGATTTGCGTTGCTTTACATTTTGAAATTGAAGATATATTTGAACTATTGAGTAGACACAGATGTTATTTTGAAAACAAATTGAAAGAAAAGAAAAATAGAATTTGAGAAATGAAAGCATGAATTAAAATTTTATAGTTGGTTCTCATATTTATAGTTGATAATTTCCTAATACAATAGGAAAGTAATGTTTTTTAAGGCAATTTTTTTAAATTTCTTTGATTGATTGTGTCATCCAATTAAGTTCATTACAAATATACCATAAATTTCAAATTTGTTGTTTACATGTATATGGAATATTATATTTCCTTATACAATATAATTAGTTAATACTATGTAAGGTTAATAGTGGTATTATATATACATTGATTATTTGTATGTGTATATGTCTATATACATACATAATTAAATATTTTAAGTATTATTGAACATAAAATGTAATTTTATTCATTTCCATATCTAGGATGAGATTTTGGATGGGTAAATATTGCATTTCTATATGGGACAATGTTAATATTTTTATACATATAAAGATAAAAAATAAATCATAAAATATATATTATCCTTTTATATTGGAGTGAATTATATAATATACATTATTCATATTCATATTAATTATATAATATACATTATTCATATTCATTTATAAATAATTATTGTAAAATCACTGTTTATACTAATCATATGAGGTAATCATGTTGTGTGTATATATATATTTATATATATATATATATATTTGCTATTGTTTTAGAAATATTAATTAAAATTTAAAAATTAAGGGGAAACATTTATACCAACATTTTTGTTCACTTTTTATTTTCTTTAAATTGACTTACCATATGACTTATATGTGAAAGATTTATTGTCAATCACTTCCTTAAATATATACATCATCATTAAAATTATATGGTAAATACTACATTTCTATATATGACAATGTTAATATTTATATATATATATATATAAAGATAAAGATAAAAATTAAATCATATAGTATTATATTATATTTTATATTGTAGTGAATTATATAATATATATTATTCATATACATATTAATTTCTATATATAAATAATTATTTTAAAATCATTGTTTATACTAATCATACAACGTAATCGTGTGTGTGTATATATATATATATATAAATTTGTTATTATTGTTTTAATCATATTATAAATATATCAATTGAAATTTAATAATTAAAGTTGACTTACCATATAGACTTATATGTGAAAAGATTTTTTGTCAATCACTTCCTTAAATATATACATCATCATTAAAATCATATGATAATATTCCATTTTCATTAGAATTAATTTATATATCATATATTTTTTTAAATCAAATATCATATGTCATTTATCATTTATTTTTAATAAAAATATATTTTCAGATTTGGTATAACTTTTTGGCGGGAAAATTCTATCATTTCTATATAAGGAAATATTTATGTTTTTATATATATAAAGATTACACTTGCTTCAGTTCAAATATTATCGAATGCTCATCGTTTTTTAGTTTTAATAGAGAATGAAAAACATTTGTATTTCTTAAATGGTTGGTTCAAGTTCAATATATTAATAACGCACCATTAGTTAAATTATAAATATTGTGTATATTCACACTCAAAAAAATAATTATTTATTCAAATTTAATCATGTCCATGATCTTCTGAGTACAAGAAGTCTTTATCAACACAAAATTAAGGAATATACACTTAGTTTGTTAATAATAATGATTGCACTACACCAAAAACGCTTAAAGACAACAATTCTAAAGTGTTGTTGTTCTGGGTATAAAAATGTAGTCTATGTCACTGTTGTCGAAGAGGGGCGCCCAAAGACAACACTTCAAAAGTGTTGTTGATTACTCATAGACAACACTTTGAAAGTGTTGTTGATATATGCCAAATGTTATCTTTTACATAGAAAAATCGAACATAGACAACACTTTGGAAGTGTTGTTATTCTCGTCGTATAAAATAATTCACAACACTTTGGAAGTGTTGTTATTCTCACCACTGGGATTTGAACCCTTGTCCGCCACCACTGGGATTTGAACCCGCCACCACTGGGATTTGAACCCTTGTCCGCCACCACTAGGATTTGAACCCTTGTCCACATTTATGAAAGCAACTCAACTACCACTAGACCAAAGATGTACATTGATTTATTTATTATCTAATATATATATATATATATATATATATAAAGTGAAAAAGATAGACCTCCAATTTTCTTATTTTTTCCACGCGGAGTTTGACTGACTCGTTTGCTTTTATAAAAGGTTCGCCTCATAATGAATTATATTATCCACCAAAAATTAGTACATCAACCTATCACCATTCAAAAGAATAAATATGAATAAACAATAATTTACTCTCAATATCAATGATTAAATAATATCAATAAAAAAAGATCTCACCAATTTTAAGTTAAGATTCAGCAACATCATCAGTATTTGATAAACCAAAGATGAAAAAGATAAGGAAATTTTAATCATTATAATAATAATAACAAAATAACAATAAATATTAGTATATTCCACAAATATAATTATAATACTTAATTATTAATAAATATTTGAACAGGTATGACATCAATTTCAATATAAATTAATTTCATTATACAAAATTAATTTCTTAAGAATTTAAAAATAAAGCAAAGTTAAAGTAGTAATCATAATAATAATATAAAAAAATAACGATAAAATTATATATTAACATTATTAATATATAATCATAATTATTAAATATTAACAGTTATTTTGGAAAATGTAAGACATCATTTGTATATCAATTTACCACATTTCAAAAATGATTACTTATAATTAAAAGATAACACTTTTCAAGTGTTTCCATAATAAAAAGAGTATGCTTAAAGACAACACTTGTAAGAAATGTTGTTATTATCTAAGAAATGGAGCTCAATAACACAACACTTCTCTAAAATTGTTGTCATTTGACAGAAAAAAACACGCCCAAAGACAACACTTCTCTAAAAGTGTTGTCATTGGCAGAAAAAAATACGCCCAAAGACAACACTTCTCTAAAAGTGTTGTCATTGGCAGAAAAAAACACGCCCAAAGACAACACTTCTGTAAAAGTGTTGTCATTGGCAGAAAAAAATACGCCCAAAGACAACACTTCTCTAAAAGTGTTGTCATTGGCAGAAAAAAATACGCCCAAAGACAACACTTCTCTAAAAGTGTTGTCGTTGGCAGAAAAAAACACGCCCAAAGACATCACTTCTCTGAAAGTGTTGTCATTGGCACAAAAAAACACGCCCAAAGACAACACTTTCGTAAAATTGTTGTTAAAGTGATGTCTTTGAGTAAAAAAAAAAAAATCTTCTCAACAGTTTAAGCAAAAAGTGTTGTAAATTTCAAAACCACAACAATTTATGCTTAAAAATGTTGTCGTTGTGGTGTTGTCTTTGACCTTTTTTGTTGTATAAAAGAAGAAAAATTTTCTTCTTTTATACATAGATTGTTTAGGAGTCTCTTAGAAGAGGGTAGTTTCTGCTAAGTGTTTTCACTCTTATAGAAGAGTAAGAGTCCTGTGTGGGTTGTGTGTCTTTGGTCACTACAGTAACCTATGTGGAAGGTTGCTAGTTTTTGTTAGGGTGTGATTGTATTAGTTGAGTCTTTGTAAATCAATCCACTACACCAAAAACGCTTAAAGACAACAATTCTAAAGTGTAGTTGTTCTGGGTATAAAAATGTAGTCTATGTCACTGTTGTCGAAGAGGGGCGCCCAAAGACAACACTTCAAAAGTGTTGTTGATTACTCATAGACAACACTTTGAAAGTGTTGTTGATATATGCCAAATGTTATCTTTTACATAGAAAAATCGAACATAGACAACACTTTGGAAGTGTTGTTATTCTCGTCGTATAAAATAATTCACAACACTTTGGAAGTGTTGTTATTCTCACCACTGGGATTTGAACCCTTGTCCGCCACCACTGGGATTTGAACCCGCCACCACTGGGATTTGAACCCTTGTCCGCCACCACTAGGATTTGAACCCTTGTCCACATTTATGAAAGCAACTCAACTACCACTAGACCAAAGATGTACATTGATTTATTTATTATCTAATATATATATATATATATATATATATATAAAGTGAAAAAGATAGACCTCCAATTTTCTTATTTTTTCCACGCGGAGTTTGACTGACTCGTTTGCTTTTATAAAAGGTTCGCCTCATAATGAATTATATTATCCACCAAAAATTAGTACATCAACCTATCACCATTCAAAAGAATAAATATGAATAAACAATAATTTACTCTCAATATCAATGATTAAATAATATCAATAAAAAAAGATCTCACCAATTTTAAGTTAAGATTCAGCAACATCATCAGTATTTGATAAACCAAAGATGAAAAAGATAAGGAAATTTTAATCATTATAATAATAATAACAAAATAACAATAAATATTAGTATATTCCACAAATATAATTATAATACTTAATTATTAATAAATATTTGAACAGGTATGACATCAATTTCAATATAAATTAATTTCATTATACAAAATTAATTTCTTAAGAATTTAAAAATAAAGCAAAGTTAAAGTAGTAATCATAATAATAATATAAAAAAATAACGATAAAATTATATATTAACATTATTAATATATAATCATAATTATTAAATATTAACAGTTATTTTGGAAAATGTAAGACATCATTTGTATATCAATTTACCACATTTCAAAAATGATTACTTATAATTAAAAGATAACACTTTTCAAGTGTTTCCATAATAAAAAGAGTATGCTTAAAGACAACACTTGTAAGAAATGTTGTTATTATCTAAGAAATGGAGCTCAATAACACAACACTTCTCTAAAATTGTTGTCATTTGACAGAAAAAAAACACGCCCAAAGACAACACTTCTCTAAAAGTGTTGTCATTGGCAGAAAAAAATACGCCCAAAGACAACACTTCTCTAAAAGTGTTGTCATTGGCAGAAAAAAACACGCCCAAAGACAACACTTATGTAAAAGTGTTGTCATTAGCAGAAAAAAATACGCCCAAAGACAACACTTCTCTAAAAGTGTTGTCATTGGCAGAAAAAAATACGCCCAAAGACAACACTTCTCTAAAAGTGTTGTCGTTGGCAGAAAAAAACACGCCCAAAGACATCACTTCTCTGAAAGTGTTGTCATTGGCACAAAAAAACACGCCCAAAGACAACACTTTCGTAAAATTGTTGTTAAAGTGATGTCTTTGAGTAAAAAAAAAAATCTTCTCAACAGTTTAAGCAAAAAGTGTTGTAAATTTCAAAACCACAACAATTTATGCTTAAAAATGTTGTCGTTGTGGTGTTGTCTTTGACCTTTTTTGTTGTATAAAAGAAGAAAAATTTTCTTCTTTTATACATAGATTGTTTAGGAGTCTCTTAGAAGAGGGTAGTTTCTGCTAAGTGTTTTCACTCTTATAGAAGAGTAAGAGTCCTGTGTGGGTTGTGTGTCTTTGGTCACTACAGTAACCTATGTGGAAGGTTGCTAGTTTTTGTTAGGGTGTGATTGTATTAGTTGAGTCTTTGTAAATCAATCCACTACACCAAAAACGCTTAAAGACAACAATTCTAAAGTGTTGTTGTTCTGGGTATAAAAATGTAGTCTATGTCACTGTTGTCGAAGAGGGGCGCCCAAAGACAACACTTCAAAAGTGTTGTTGATTACTCATAGACAACACTTTGAAAGTGTTGTTGATATATGCCAAATGTTATCTTTTACATAGAAAAATCGAACATAGACAACACTTTGGAAGTGTTGTTATTCTCGTCGTATAAAATAATTCACAACACTTTGGAAGTGTTGTTATTCTCACCACTGGGATTTGAACCCTTGTCCGCCACCACTAGGATTTGAACCCTTGTCCACATTTATGAAAGCAACTCAACTACCACTAGACCAAAGATGTACATTGATTTATTTATTATCTAATATATATATATATATATATAAAGTGAAAAAGATAGACCTCCAATTTTCTTATTTTTTCCACGCGGAGTTTGACTGACTCGTTTGCTTTTATAAAAGGTTCGCCTCATAATGAATTATATTATCCACCAAAAATTAGTACATCAACCTATCACCATTCAAAAGAATAAATATGAATAAACAATAATTTACTCTCAATATCAATGATTAAATAATATCAATAAAAAAAGATCTCACCAATTTTAAGTTAAGATTCAGCAACATCATCAGTATTTGATAAACCAAAGATGAAAAAGATAAGGAAATTTTAATCATTATAATAATAATAACAAAATAACAATAAATATTAGTATATTCCACAAATATAATTATAATACTTAATTATTAATAAATATTTGAACAGGTATGACATCAATTTCAATATAAATTAATTTCATTATACAAAATTAATTTCTTAAGAATTTAAAAATAAAGCAAAGTTAAAGTAGTAATCATAATAATAATATAAAAAAATAACGATAAAATTATATATTAACATTATTAATATATAATCATAATTATTAAATATTAACAGTTATTTTGGAAAATGTAAGACATCATTTGTATATCAATTTACCACATTTCAAAAATGATTACTTATAATTAAAAGATAACACTTTTCAAGTGTTTCCATAATAAAAAGAGTATGCTTAAAGACAACACTTGTAAGAAATGTTGTTATTATCTAAGAAATGGAGCTCAATAACACAACACTTCTCTAAAATTGTTGTCATTTGACAGAAAAAAACACGCCCAAAGACAACACTTCTCTAAAAGTGTTGTCATTGGCAGAAAAAAATACGCCCAAAGACAACACTTCTCTAAAAGTGTTGTCATTGGCAGAAAAAAACACGCCCAAAGACAACACTTATGTAAAAGTGTTGTCATTAGCAGAAAAAAATACGCCCAAAGACAACACTTCTCTAAAAGTGTTGTCATTGGCAGAAAAAAATACGCCCAAAGACAACACTTCTCTAAAAGTGTTGTCGTTGGCAGAAAAAAAACACGCCCAAAGACATCACTTCTCTGAAAGTGTTGTCATTGGCACAAAAAAACACGCCCAAAGACAACACTTTCGTAAAATTGTTGTTAAAGTGATGTCTTTGAGTAAAAAAAAAAATCTTCTCAACAGTTTAAGCAAAAAGTGTTGTAAATTTCAAAACCACAACAATTTATGCTTAAAAATGTTGTCGTTGTGGTGTTGTCTTTGACCTTTTTTGTTGTATAAAAGAAGAAAAATTTTCTTCTTTTATACATAGATTGTTTAGGAGTCTCTTAGAAGAGGGTAGTTTCTGCTAAGTGTTTTCACTCTTATAGAAGAGTAAGAGTCCTGTGTGGGTTGTGTGTCTTTGGTCACTACAGTAACCTATGTGGAAGGTTGCTAGTTTTTGTTAGGGTGTGATTGTATTAGTTGAGTCTTTGTAAATCAATCCACTACACCAAAAACGCTTAAAGACAACAATTCTAAAGTGTTGTTGTTCTGGGTATAAAAATGTAGTCTATGTCACTGTTGTCGAAGAGGGGCGCCCAAAGACAACACTTCAAAAGTGTTGTTGATTACTCATAGACAACACTTTGAAAGTGTTGTTGATATATGCCAAATGTTATCTTTTACATAGAAAAATCGAACATAGACAACACTTTGGAAGTGTTGTTATTCTCGTCGTATAAAATAATTCACAACACTTTGGAAGTGTTGTTATTCTCACCACTGGGATTTGAACCCTTGTCCGCCACCACTGGGATTTGAACCCTTGTCCGCCACCACTAGGATTTGAACCCTTGTCCACATTTATGAAAGCAACTCAACTACCACTAGACCAAAGATGTACATTGATTTATTTATTATCTAATATATATATATATATATATATATATATATATAAAGTGAAAAAGATAGACCTCCAATTTTCTTATTTTTTCCACGCGGAGTTTGACTGACTCGTTTGCTTTTATAAAAGGTTCGCCTCATAATGAATTATATTATCCACCAAAAATTAGTACATCAACCTATCACCATTCAAAAGAATAAATATGAATAAACAATAATTTACTCTCAATATCAATGATTAAATAATATCAATAAAAAAAGATCTCACCAATTTTAAGTTAAGATTCAGCAACATCATCAGTATTTGATAAACCAAAGATGAAAAAGATAAGGAAATTTTAATCATTATAATAATAATAACAAAATAACAATAAATATTAGTATATTCCACAAATATAATTATAATACTTAATTATTAATAAATATTTGAACAGGTATGACATCAATTTCAATATAAATTAATTTCATTATACAAAATTAATTTCTTAAGAATTTAAAAATAAAGCAAAGTTAAAGTAGTAATCATAATAATAATATAAAAAAATAACGATAAAATTATATATTAACATTATTAATATATAATCATAATTATTAAATATTAACAGTTATTTTGGAAAATGTAAGACATCATTTGTATATCAATTTACCACATTTCAAAAATGATTACTTATAATTAAAAGATAACACTTTTCAAGTGTTTCCATAATAAAAAGAGTATGCTTAAAGACAACACTTGTAAGAAATGTTGTTATTATCTAAGAAATGGAGCTCAATAACACAACACTTCTCTAAAATTGTTGTCATTTGACAGAAAAAAACACGCCCAAAGACAACACTTCTCTAAAAGTGTTGTCATTGGCAGAAAAAAATACGCCCAAAGACAACACTTCTCTAAAAGTGTTGTCATTGGCAAAAAAAACACGCCCAAAGACAACACTTCTGTAAAAGTGTTGTCATTAGCAGAAAAAAATACGCCCAAAGACAACACTTCTCTAAAAGTGTTGTCATTGGCAGAAAAAAATACGCCCAAAGACAACACTTCTCTAAAAGTGTTGTCGTTGGCAGAAAAAAACACGCCCAAAGACATCACTTCTCTGAAAGTGTTGTCATTGGCACAAAAAAACACGCCCAAAGACAACACTTTCGTAAAATTGTTGTTAAAGTGATGTCTTTGAGTAAAAAAAAAAAAATCTTCTCAACAGTTTAAGCAAAAAGTGTTGTAAATTTCAAAACCACAACAATTTATGCTTAAAAATGTTGTCGTTGTGGTGTTGTCTTTGACCTTTTTTGTTGTATAAAAGAAGAAAAATTTTCTTCTTTTATACATAGATTGTTTAGGAGTCTCTTAGAAGAGGGTAGTTTCTGCTAAGTGTTTTCACTCTTATAGAAGAGTAAGAGTCCTGTGTGGGTTGTGTGTCTTTGGTCACTACAGTAACCTATGTGGAAGGTTGCTAGTTTTTGTTAGGGTGTGATTGTATTAGTTGAGTCTTTGTAAATCAATCAATCATTAATAAAGTTCCTCATGTGTGAAAGGAGTGGAGTGGACATAGAGGGATTACTCTACACTCGAACTACTATATATCTTATTGTGTTCTTTGCTCTATTTTCTATCTTTAAGCTTACTGCATATCTATTTGTTGCATACTGCATTGAACCACCTTTCAGAAATTTCCATATTTTCTAAGTATTTTCCGCTTAATTTATTTGTAGTATATATATGAGTTTCAGGAACTACTATGTTTGTTTGCAAAGAAGACTTTCGGTCTATCTCGAATGGAAGTATTCAAGTTAGTAAAAAAAGGATATACTTCTATTGAAATTACTATGGGACTTGAAGCCCCCCAGATTATCTACTCCTCTTTTCCCAGATTTCCCATACTATTCTATTAGGCACTTCTACTATAAAAAAATTCAATCCTGCAAAGGATTGTTCATGGCTCCCGAGCGAGAATGAGAAATAGGTGATGCACAATCCTTGCCGTCGTGACCAATGCACGACCCCTTAAATGATAGGAAGCTCTAGCCCAGTTATTAGGGGAAAGAAAGCTTCAAGAAGTAAAAGCTTCCTAGCAAAGCTTACTACGGCTACCTTGATGGAGAAGATTACTGGGCCACTCTCTGCTGATTCACTCAGGTTGGCATCTACGTATGTCGAAAGAGCGTATTTGTCGATCTACTTTTCTGTGCTTTAGTCTGTGCATAAACTCTTTAAATTCCTAAGCTTACTGCTAAAAAACAGTAGACTCTATTCTGAGGCAGCAAGTTTTGTGGTTTACTGCTCACTGCAGGAACTTATATTCTTTGGATAAATGTTTTAAAATTTTGAGAAGTTTATTTACCTCCCCCTTCTAAACCTTCAACCACTTGGGACCAACAAGTGGTATCAGAGCAGGTTGAATTAAAAACTCAATCTGAACTGGTCATATCCCTAATCCCTGTTTTCTGAAAACTACATCCAAAATCTGTTCATAGCATGGATTCATATAAGTTGTCTATATATATTTTCTATTGAAGAATATGATGATTGGAGAATAAGAATGCAGGCACACTTATCAGCGATGCATGATGAGATGTGGTATGTTATCACAGATGGACCACCCAAGATAATAAAGGTCAACCCCCTATTTACAAGAGCGGTGGAGCTGCTATAGAGGAAATAGCTGATGGTGGTGTGATTCCTGATCATGTTGTCATGGAAAATGGCAGAGATGAATGGACTCTAGAAGAAAGAAGGAGAGCCAACTTGGACAACGTAGAATAGAATGTCTTGTTCATCACACTTGACAAAGGAACCTTCAGAAAGGTCAAAACATGTAGAACTACCAAAGATATTTGGGACAAGTTGGAGCAAATATGTGGAGGAACAAGGCTTACTAAAGAGAACAAAGTCTCTACAGCAACTTACAAATTTGAACTCTTCAGATGCTACCTAGAGAGAGCTTTGAGCAGATGGATCTGATGTTCATTAACATAGCTTCAATGAACCGGAATCCTTGGACAATTCTACTCACAGAAGGAAAAGAATATGAATGTACTCAGAGCCCTATCTACTGAATGGGACAGGAAGGTAATATTGTTCTATTAATACTGGCCTTGTTACAATATATATATATATATATATATATATATTATACACACACAAATCAGTTTTTATATCTATATGACCAATATAGAATCATCTTCCAGTATACCATAGAACATTATATTAGTATTTAAAGTAAAGTACATTAATTAATAAAATATAATTGTTACACTAACGACCCGATAAAAATATCAATTAAAAGAGAGATATTTATAGAAAATAATTTGTTTGTTTTCATGTTCATCTAAATATAAGTCATAATCCGTTTTGTAAGGAGATTACTCAAATGCATTTATCATGCATGTTTTCCTAACAAATCAAGCAGAAAAAGATAATGTCTAAAAACAGAAGTCCCATTACATTAATCTGATCAAAATTAATCAAAACAAGAAATGATAAATACTAATTAGCACGTATAATCTCCAATGCCCTCAGAAGGGTTTTCCTAAATCTATGTAAATCAGGCATTACATCTTGTTTATCCAAATAGATAGTATGGAAAAGACCATAGCTTCGAGTCCTAATAGCCCCAGGGTTGGTATAAACTTGAGTATCAAGATGAAGTTTCCTTACCAATGACCATTCATTGAGTCTCTGGGATGGCAAAGTGCTCTCATTTAGGGTAACCTTGTACTCTAAGTACCTTAAATTCAGACATTGAGCAGCCCATTCGAAGCAACCCTTGGCTTCTAGGTCAACTCCATAGGGTGTGATTTGAAGAACAAGTGCATTTTCTGGAAGAAAAACCATGTTTACAAGTCCAGCCCCATGCACACCGACCACCACGTCTACTGAATTCACTAGCTTTGCAACTAATGAAAGGTTCATCGGCAGTTGCTCCATCTTCACCTTGAACCCCAAGCTTCGTGCCATGTCGCAGATGTCTTCTTCATTCATCAGTTTTCGACTATTATTCCTTGAAATGATTAGCATCTGAGGTTGATGAGTAGAACTTACATCACCTGTTTTAAGACGATGATCTTGTGTTAAGTAGACATGAAATATGGGGAAATTGAAAATATATAACTTTCCAAAATCTGAAATTAGGTCAGCATTATGTAATGTTTTAATTTGGACCAATGTTGTATAAGTTAGTTTTCAAACTTCCAAACATTTGGCCTAAATCAACGTGCACTATGTGCCCCTAGCTCAAATCGAGCTTGAATTGAACTAAAATTTTGATAAATCGATTCAAGACTTTACTATGATGACTAGAGGCAGTATTTTGACATAGAAATTAGTTAAATCACCTTTGGTCGAGTTTTGGGGAGATCAAATTTTGGGTGAGTTTGATTCATTCAGGCAGTACTAGAGGTGGCGGTTATAAAAATCTTCCTCAAAATTTAAAATTTATGTTCACTATGCTAAAATACTCCCCTTCTCAAAGCATAACATGTTATCGATTTAAGTTCGAACTTTGACAAGAGTCAAATTAAAATTTCGAGAAAAACCTCAGATTGGAGGTGGACGTGCAGCTATAGAAATTTTAGGCAAATTTGTTCTAAATCTACCCAAATTAACATACTAGTGTCCTAATTTTAGAGTCCAAAATTTTATAGTTCAAAATTGCAACTTTCTCAACAAAACAAATAACAAATAATGGCAGAATAAAATTAGCATATAAGGTTTGAGTTATTTTACCAGATTTAGCATGATGATCATGCACGGATACTCTCCCTAAAGAGTAGGTGCTCCTAAGTAGCTTCGAAAAGTCCCTCAACGGAAAGATCTCACACTGAGATGGATGAATGAACAAATAAATGGGGGTTTTGAGGCCGACTATCATTCTTTGGAAGCACAACACGTTGATCCTCTTTGTCAATGTCGAAAACATCGTATTTGGACAGTTTTTCGAGAATCAATTTGTACTTGGTGATCCATGGCGAGTAGTGGTAGGTTATGAGGAAGACTACGTTTCGGTTGAAGTGATGAGAAGTAAAGAAAAGCGGGAAGAGAATATCGGAGAATGCATGGAAGTGGTTGTCCTCGTGTGCTCGGCCAGGGAAGACGATGGCCGGAATATCGGTCATGTTTCGATCACATGCAGGGACTCTGTTAGGTGTCTCCATTTTGATCTGAATTTATTAATGATGTTATTTATAGTAACACCTCTTTGAGGATAGGGCTGCATGGTCCATGAACTCAGGTTCTGGTTATTGCTTGAAGATACGAAAATGGTGGATGAGATCCCATGGATTCTTATGTCACCTTCTATTTCATACATGTCTGATCTTAAATTGGATAAATTTATGATAGTTGGATCATTGCTATGATCCACTTTAACGCCTGGAAAAGGAAGAAGAAAATATGTTATTCGGGTATGTTTTATGTGCCAAAATACTTCTATTAATACATGACATCGATTGAATTATTTATACAAAAACAGTGTTTTCTTTAAAATTGACTAAAAGATATTTATAAATATAGATAATGAAGTTGCTATATATAATAAAAAGATAGTGACAATTGTCGACCTGTTTAATAATAAGTATAAACTTTTTTTGTATAGTATAAAAGAACAAGTGGAGATACTGTTAAGAAAATTGTTTGACTCTGACTTGTTGACGGTCTTAACATTTGATAAATAGTGGTCGGATACAATAGATATATTAAAAGTGATCTTACCATTGATGATGGATGGAAGACCAAGAAGATAAGGCTTCAAAAGAAATGCAATAATGCAAAGGTTAATTGCGGCGATAAACGCTCCACATGCCATTTTTCTCCAACCAAAACTTCTACCAATTACCTTCACATCACCCATTATTCACTTCCTGCATATCACATATGACTTAATTATTTCAAGATGAAAGCTTCGAATTCATATCAATCCAAATATCATGAATGGATCTACTAGTACGATCTCTAATTATTCCTCAACTCATTCAATCCAAATGCAACCTTAAATATTGATTGACGAAAACTCGTGGAAATCCAAGAATAAACATGTTTCTATAGTAACAACTGTTTTTAATTTACAAAAAGAAGGAAAAAAAGATAAATTCTATAAGATCAACTTATCATCAATTTGCCTTCACCTAGCTATTGTCTCAATATTCACAAGTAAAATAAATTATAAGCATATATATGTGCCTTCCGAACAAATGGTTCACACCAGTTTCAAATATATAGACATACTAACTATATATAGGTGAAATGTTTAATTAAGGCATATATGATTTTGATAGATCTTTATTTTCCTATCATGAAGTTGTTAACTATTAATTGGCTATCGCATGTTTTTATTCAAAATTCCTGGTATTAATTGATTACAATTGTGGAAATAAAATAATTAAGAGATCGGGAAGAATATGACTAGAAAGGAATTTTGTAGAACCAAATATTGATAAATTTAGCATATTTTCAAGATCAAGATTGCGGCAAATCAAATTTAATCTTATTGGTTTTGATATTTCTTATTTTGACTTGATAATCATTAATTTATGAACTAATATTTTTTATCAATTTAAATTCATTACACGTGCGTCAGTTCAAATATTATTGAATGCTACAGAATGAAAAACATTTTTATTTCTTAATCGGTTGGTTCAAGTTCAATATATTAATAACGCACCATTACTTAAATTAATAATATGTATTATGTATTCACACTCAAAAAAATAATTATTTATTCGAATTTAATCATGTCCATGATCTTCCGAGTACATGAAGTCTTTAATATTACAAGTTTGTTATAAAGTTGAAAATACATGATTATATGAGATTTGGCAAATTATTTGTACATATCATTATCTTTTATATATGCTTGTCTTAATGAAAAATGACTTCTTTTAGAGTTATCACATGCTTTATAAAAATAGGACGAAATTTACGACACTTTTATAATAACGAGTATCAGCATATATGTGCGTCGCACGTGGAGGATGAATTTTTTTAATTAAAAATATTATATTACTACTAATTTAAAAATAATTATTTATAAAGATATACAATCTATATTAAATCAAATTCAAAAAAAAAATCTGTAGTAAATTAGAGTCCTAATATGATAAAGTCATACTCATAATAGAATTCTATATGATTTGGGTTTAATAATTCTAATGTCAACTTATTTAAATATGAGAAATAATAAATTACTATTATAACCTTAAATAAAATCTTTTACAATGATATATTAGCTAGACAATTCATATTTTATAAGAAATATTCATAATTTTATATAGGTAATAATAAATATCAGATATAAAATAACATCTTTATGGTTTGACTCATTTAGGAGGGTGTCCCAATCCCAACCCTTTTTTTTTTTTTTTAGGAAAATAAAATTTTCATTAATCAATTGGAAGAGTTACAATCTTGCACCAAAATACTAGTTAAAAAAACTAGGAGCCTCAATAAATGTGGAGAGGTTGGGAAGATGTAAAAGCCTGATGAGCTAGACAATATGCATCTACATTTGATTCTCTTCTAGAAAATTGTAGAACTGAATTTGAGATCTGTTTGAGAAGAAGGCGACAACGATGGATAATGCATCCAAATTCTGACAAATCATCGATTGTAGAAGAAACTGTCTCCACAACAGATTTGACATCCAATTCACAAACAATATTTGCTAAATGTAAAGATTTAATCCAAGAAAGAGCTTCCAACAATCCGAACCCCTCACCCGCCGAACTATCAAAACAACCCGAACGAACCACGGTCTTACATGTCACCCATCAAAATCTCTAATAATGATTCCAATATCAACCTCCTTGTTAGCATGGGAAATAGCCGCATCAACATTACACTTAAAGTAAGGTATAACGGGCTTCTGCCAACCCATTCCATTAGGAGAGATAGATTGGTTGGCCGTGACAATGGTACAATGAAGACGAACCTATAAAGCCCATCTTTTTTAATGTTTCGAAGCATCCAAATTTGAGATTATAAAAATTATTTTGAGACCATATATATATATAACCAGCTTGATTAATAATATTTATCTTTTTGTTATTGTTCTAAACTCTATGGTGGATGCTGATGTGGAACATTACGTCAGCAAACACGCTGCAATAAACTATTACAATGTACACTAGATGACACACTTGAATTTCCCTTTTATAATGTTCTTCTTTGGCCAAGAGCAATGCATTAAACTGGTATTCAATTCTTTAACTATTCTTTTGATCTATCTTAATTGTGATCTAACATCTCCCACTTTCAAAAATATTTATACCTACTTTATTTAATTACTTTCCATCACAAATAATGCAACAAAATTGTTAAATAATTTGCCAATGCATGAAAAAATTACTGGCTCTATTAGCTCTGGTACGTTTTGATCATATATATATATATATATATATATGTAGCCAAACCCTTCAACTAAACCTCCCCACACATCTCCATATGATCGAAACACGATAAAATCTTCTTCGTTTAGACGGGGTTTTCGCAGTGGAGGATCACTGACATCATTCCCTCTGAGGAAATTATTCCAATCTGAAGATTTTTGTTAGCTGAATTTAATTAAGGTAATTCTATTCTATTAATACTTGGCCTTGTTACACTATATATTATATTATATACACACACAAATCAGTTTCTGTATCCTTAGTATACCATAGTACACAAATTGAGTTGATCTTTCTGTATATAATTACTTTACTGGCTACTGATGTTAATTAGTTAAAAAATATTTTATTTTACTTCCACTGATGTGACTTGTGAGACCATTTTTTAAAACACAAATACTCATATGTGACCGTCACACATGTGACATGTAACGGCATTCACGCACGGTCGATCGTGTCCCAAGACACGACGATGCGTGATTGTGATGTATAAATATGTCTTTTTCAACAATAAGTATGTGATTTTTCACTATAAGTATGTGATTTTTTTTCCTCACCCACGACCGTGCCTCGCGCGAAAACTAAGAGCAATCTGTGGCGCACGGTCGAGTCTTAGGACACAATCGAGATAAGTATGTGATTTTTATCTATAAATATGTCTTTTAGAGCTATAAGTATGTGTTTTCACGCACGATCGACCGTGGTCGAGTGCCGTCGCACATGAGACGGTCTCACAGAAGTCCATCTCTTTTTAAAACGGTTTGATTCATAATTTATTCTTCACAGATTAAAGATTGACTTGTGATAATTGTTTGAGTTGTGCGCGGTGAAATCCCGTCTAATAAATTTATATTAATGAGCTATAAGTATTAGTATTCTCTTACATACCTAACCCAGAAGGGCAAGTTTATGAACTTTAATTAAACTAGGTTTGATCCCGTGCGTTGCACGGGTTTTATTTAATATTTATCTCGTTTTTTATTTTATAATTAATGTTTATTGTTATATGATAGTAAAATTTTACATAAGTGTGATATTTTTTCTTTATTCTTAAAATAATATTTCTTAGTGTCCATTTGAATATGTGGATTTGAGGAGGGATTTGAAATCCTTGGTAGCAAATCCATTGATAGTGTTTGGTTGAATGTGAATTTAAAATCCATAGTTTTCATTTTGAGCTAATTTTAGAGTCATTTTGGTGGATTTCAAATCCACTCAAACTTGAAAGGATTTGAAATCACTTATCCAAACAGAGCCTTATTGTTTTCTTTAATATTTTTTTTTCATTTATTATTTAACACAAAATTGTTAATATATAGTTCTTAATAGGTGTTTTAATTATTGCATTAGATATTTTCATATATTTCTGTAAAAAGTATATAATATATCTGATTTTTATCGCTCGAAAACATCTGTTTTGTTCAATGGTTGTTCTAAGTGCACTCATTATTAGCTTTATGTATTGGTTTATTTTGTAATTGTGTTCGTTTTGTGATCTTTTTTATTATCCTTAACAAATTGTTACATATTGTAATATTTTAATACAATTTCTTGATTGTTTAAGGGGGTGGTTGGACTGAATGTGCACGTTTGGATTTTGGATTACCAATATCTGAATCATGTTATTTGTTTGCAAATCTTATAACTATTCTTTTATTTTTGTCCACTTCATCCACTTTTTTACAATTTGAACTGAAAATATTAGCTCTTTTTTTAAAGATAAAATAACAGTACATCATATATTTTTTTTATAATTCCCTATATGATGACATATTAATTGTAATCCTACTTTTTAAAATATCTAAACAAACACAAAATTATCAAATTTCATCCTTTTTATAACTCACTTTCATACTTGCCAAATTTACATATGTTTTAACCTAAACATATCCTAAAAAAAAAATTAAGCACCTATTTTTTGCTAGTGTCATTAATAATATTGTTTCAGAGTTTAAATACAATTTCAAAGTACATTATTTTTATTTAATACATGACATTACCGAACTAATGTTTGCACATTGTTGCTTACATTTTTTTTTTTTTTTTTTGCCAATTTGAAATGTTGGACAAAAACAGTAATTTAAGTTTGAAACCAAAGATTTCATGTAAAAAAGATAATACAACATTAGCAAGCACTTGTAACTTACATATATTTTTTTCCAAGCAATTAGTTTTTTATAATACCCTTTAAAATTTCTAAACAAACATAAAATTATCAAATTGCATGCCTTTTCATTATCTAATGTCAAATATGTTTCAATCTCACATATCTTAAGGTTTTTTTTAACACCTATTTTTGGTAATGTCATTAGCAATATGTTTCATAGTTTAAATTACAATTTTAAAGTACATTATTTTATTTCATGTCTGACATTACCGAATTCTTATATTTATATGGTATTTTTTTCTTGAATCCTCTAAATAATTTTTCTCTAAAGGTTTTTATTTTTTAAGTTTGAACTACGTACTTGAATGTTCTTTTGTAAAATATTATTAGCACCTTCAAATATCTTTTATTTATTTGTTTTAATTCCTTAAAAAGTAGTAGCATAATTACTCTTCAAATTTTATTTTATTTTTTTGAAATTGAAATGTTGGACAGAAACAATTATTCAAGTTTGACACCAAAGATTTCATGTAAAACAAAAAAGAAAAAAAACAATACAACATTAACAAACATTTGTAACTTACATATTTAATTTTTCCAAGCACTTTATTATTGTAGGGTAGTGGGGTGTGTATTTAATTGATATTAATAGTTTGATATTAATATTTTGATATTTTATAAATAAAATAATTTTTAAGGAAAGACACTTGACAACATTGTAAGGTGTCACTTGTCAAACACTTGAAGGTGACACTTGGCAACATTGTAAAGTGCCACTTGTCAAACACTTGAGGGTGCAAACCACACTTTTATATATATAACTAGGTTTGAACCCGTGCGATGCATGGGCTTTATTTAATAATTATCTTATTTTTATGTTAAAGTAGTATTCTTTTTTATATGTTAACAGATTTTTTTTATAAGTGTGGCATTTTCTATTTATCCTTAAAATAATTTTTCTTATTGTTCTTTTTTCCATTTGTTCTTAATTAGCACAAACTTGTTAAAATGATTTTTTTTTATATGTGTTTTAACTGTAACATTAAGTATTTTCATATCTTTCTGTAAAAAGGTGTAGAATACATCTCATTTTTATGGTTCGAAGACATCTATTTTGTTCAAATTTTATCTTTAATTGCACTCATTAATTGTTTTACATATTGGTTTCCTTTGTAATTTTTTTTTTGTTTTTATTAATTTTAACCAATTTTTATATTTGTTGTTATAAAGTTTTAATATAATTTCCAAATTGTTTAAGGGGTGTTTCGACTGGATGTGCACATCTGGATTTTGGATGACCAATATCCTAATTATGTTATTTATTTTGTTAAATTCTATAATTCTATTTTTTATTTCTACTTTATCCATTTTCTTGAAATTTTAAAACATTTGTTTTTTTCATCAAAATATATTAGTAGGACATCATCTATTTTTCCTATAGTTCCCGATATGATATGATAAATTAATTATAATCTTACTTTATAAAATCTCTTAACAAACCCAAACTTATCAAATTCCATCATTTTCACAATCCACTTTCAAACTTGTAAAATCAACTTATGTCTCAACCCAAACATATCCTAATTTTTTTAGCAACAATTTTTGTTAATGTTAAAGTTTGAACTATCCTAAATGCTCTTTTTGTAAAATATTAGTAATTTCAATATTTCTATATTATCTTTTTCGTAAATTCTATAATTCTAATTTTTTTCTACTTTAACCATTTTCTTGAAATTTTAAAAACATTTGTTTTTTTTTTCATCAAAATAAAATAATAGGACATCATCTATTTTTTCCTATAGCTCCCGATATGATATGATAAATTAATTATAATCTTACTTTATAAAATCTCTTAACAAACCCAAACTTATCAATTTCCAACATTTTCACAATCCACTTTCAAACTTGCAAAATCTACTTGTGTCTCAACCCAAACATATCCTAATTTTTTTAGCACCTATTTTTGTTAATGTCAGAGTTTGAACTATCCTAAATACTCTTTTGTAAAATATTAGTAATTTCAATATTTCCATATTATCTTTTTTTTCCTTGAATCCTACAAATAAATTTTTTTCTAAAGTTATTTTTTAATCTGAACTATCCTAAATGTTCTTTTGTAAGGTATTATTATCTTCAAACATCTTTTTTATTTATTTGTTTTAATTCAATGAAAAATAGTAGTATATTTATTATTCAAATTTTGTTTTTTGTTTTTTGCATAAGAATTTCATTTTATAAAGGTTTATATAACATTGTTGTGTACTTTTTGTTTTCTTTTTATAAGAATTTCATATTATATAGGTTTATGTAACATTGTTGTTTACTTTTTTTTTTCCTTTCAAATTGAAATGTTGGACAAATAATTATTCAAATTTGGAAGCAAATATTTCATATAGTGAAAAACAATACAACATTAGCAAACATTAGTAGCTTACATATTTATTTTTTGTTGAGTAGTGAGGTGAGTATTTAATTGATATTAATGTTTTTATATTTGACAAATAAAATATGTTTTAAGAAGGGACACTTGGCATGCTTACAGAGCTCCAAGTGTCATCACTTGAGAATGTCAAACCACACTTTTATATATATAATTTATGTGCCATTGATCATCTTAAAATATACTTCGAGTTTAGTCAATTGAATTGTGTCGTTGAAATCATTTCCAAGCCGAATTATATATTTATGGCTGTTCGATATTGTAGTGTATTGATGTTGAACTATGATCATTTATTTTTTGAGGAAAATAGCTGTGACTATTTGCCAATAACTCAATTGCAGCTTGAAGTAAATATATATAAATTGTTACCATGGAATCACACCACGTAAGTAGTAAATAATAAGTACTCATCTATTAATCATTTAACGCAAAAATTTGTGTGAAACGGTCTCACGGATAATTTTTGTGATACGGATTCTTTTTATTCATGGATCAAACTCATATCCATTAATTTGTATGTGAATTGGGAAGTTTTGGGTTGTGGGTCAACCCGTCTCACGTAACATGATCCGTGAGACGGTCTCACACAAGACTCACTCTTTGTATACTTTTTTAAGAAATATTGTCTCCTAGATCCTTATTTTTTCAATCGATCGCCTAATTCTATTTTTCCATGTCATACTCCGATATAGACCACACTAAAAACTACATGACTATTATAAGAGTAATTTTAACTAACTATTCAAAAAACATAAGTTAATTTATCTAGTAGTACATTGAAAAGTGGAACAAAAGATTGATATAGCTTTCAAATTACTTTCACATATTGTTAATCCAATTCATCCAACACTATCCAGAACTAGATCATGATCCTAAAAGCCCATCGAAATTGAATACTACTTAAATCATGTATAGATATAATATTGTCTAGAAATATACATTTCTATTCTCAATATATCTATATATATATATATATATATATATATATATATATGACTCCATATATAACCCAACAAATTGGTTATTAATTGACCCTTTGTGATACAATAGCTGTCTCTACCGATATGATTAAACAACAAGACAAGAAACTCCAAATTCTTGAAATCTAGTAAAGAAAAACATATTTAACAAAGGTATTTTCTTGGAGAGGAAGACAATCCAAAATAATCTTACATGTCATTTGTGTGACCCCTAGGCCCTAATTACCTCTACAAGGTTTGATGTCTTCGATATTTCCAAGGGCCTTTCCTTTAGCCCAATGTTTTCCATTGGATTTCAATGCAAAACCACTCACAACCCATTTGCCACCATTAATTCCACAATATTCTTGAATTCCTACAAATAAATTCTGTGTTACAATCCCACCACATCAAATATATACACACACATTAATTCGCCAAATGGCAATCAACTTCATGCAATAAAACCCCAACAAAAACAACACATCTTTCAAGAACCCCAATTCCCATATAGTACAGTACTTCGTCTCCATCACATCTCCACCTCAATCTTCCATGGTATGTCTAGTAAATAAAACCTGGAAGTCATGTTTAGATACACTTGATATATATATATATATGTATATATATATTCTTGAATTAGGTGTTTTGATCTTGGTGTGGTTGCAGTGTTTGATGGGTATGTTGGTCCGATCGACGGCGAAGACGGTGGGGTTTCTGGTGGCGGAGCCGGCGGCGACGGTGACGACATTGTTGTATTACAGTGATCTTCTTCCAAGGAATCTTGATTTGGACCGTTTTGTTCGACACGAGTTGGTTTTTCCCGAGAATTTCTTGTTCCATTTTCTCGTCCGTTTCTTGAGATGCTTTTGGTAGACACACACAAATCTTGTCTTTCTTCTCCTTATATTCTACTAACTTCTTGTCTTAATCGAGGGACCCGTCTTACAATAATTATCCGTAAGACCGTCTCACATCAGTGTTTGTATTTTTTTTTAGGTAAAGTGTAATTGCTAACTCCGTTCGATCGTCCTATGTACGTACTAGATGTGGTCTAATTTTATGCAATATGTTGTGCCCGGGAAGGGCTTTTCATTAGCATTGGGTTTATTTGTTTGTTAATTTAAATTTGGGCGATGCTTGATTAATTATTAAAAGTCGGTTATTTACATATTGATGATCATTTAAGTCAACTCTAAATTGAAAAGCAATTAATGTTAGTTAGGGTAATTCTATAATACAATAACAACAATATGGTTGTTGTTGAAATTTGTCAATTCATAACGTGAGCTAATCATAATACTGGCAGGCTTCGAGCTATGTGTAATTACATAATACGATGTGTTGGTGGTTGAAATGAGTTAATTCAAAGAACCCGATTGAAACGCTTCGAGCTATGTGGGATCCTAACCTATCATTTGGTAGTGTGGAACTAGACGTGGGCACGGTTTGGTTTTGAAACCATCGATTTTTGGTATCATACATTTACGGTTTTAAATTTAAACCATCGGTTCCATTTTAATGGTCTTTTTCCCTCCCTAATTTAGTTGTATATTTCAAATTGACAAAACGATTTGAATCCTTGATGTGAAACTCTTGATCAGAACTGTCGGTCTAAAAAATTTCTTTAGAATTGTCGATTAGAACTGATCTATGGTTCTAACCAAACAGCAAAACCACTGACGATAAGGGAACCGAATAAAGCTAGGTTTTGATTTCAAAATCGGATCAACGGTTAAAGCGAACAAACGATTGCAGTTCAGAACCGAAACCATGCCCACCTCTAGGTTAGAGATGGTATAAATACACATGGAGTTTATAGATGTTACACAAGGATTCTGAAAAGTGTTTTCAGCTCAAGTTGCTTCTGGTTTTTGTTAAGTGTTGGAAGAGTCGCACTTCCACTAATAAAGGCGTGCGTTTCATTTTTGTTGCTTTTATTTCTGTTTTGTTAGTTATGCAGGAGAAGATCTCGGCCGTCGATTAGATCCAAGGGTCACGATTAATTCCAATTCAAAGCCTAAGGAAGAAGTGCAGATTCACTAATAAAGACACGTTTCCAGAAAGGCGATCTCAAGGTCGTTAGGTTGGTTGAGAGCTGTTGGGTCTTGAGGCGATCTGGGCCGTTCGTTTGATCTACGGCTGAGGAAGTTTTGAGCTGGGAGAAATCCTCCTAAATCGAGCAGATCTTTCAGCGAAGATTGGGAGCTCATTTCTCAACCAATTTACTTGTTTCTTGTTGCTGCTGTTAGCTAGATGATAGGTCTATAAATAGAGATGTGTTTTACTTTGTATAGTAGAGTTATATACAGAGTGTTCATAGTTCTAAGCTAGCTGCGCATTTTAGGGTTTTCTCAGTTGTAGTTGAGTTGCAGAGAGATTGTAACAGAGATTTGATTCTACTTTCAATAAGAATTCCCTTCCCTTGTTTCCCGTGGATGTAGGCATTGTTAAGCCAAACCACGTAATTCATTGTGTATTGATTTCTTGCGTTCTTGCTTCTATTCTACTATATTGAGCTTCGGGGTGATTTCTTGTCTTGTGTGGATTATTGAGTCATTGATTTGAGTAAGATTGATACTCTGAGTGAGGCTGAATTCTTGACAGATTCCATGGACGAGCATTATAATTAGGTACAAAATAGAAAAAATATATATATAAGCTAGCTTAGAGTGGTGATATAAAACAATTATGTACCCGGAGTCAATTGTGAGCTTATTAACTTAGTTAGGCTAGCTCCTAATTATCATAATTAAGAGTATTAGGAAATTTGTAAAATTTGGTCTTACAACAATGTTTAGGTATATATTCATAGACTTTAACATCTCTTATTAAAAATTAAATATTTTAATCCTCACTTTTTACTCAAAAAAAAAAAAAAAAATATTCTATCCAATTATTTCACAAGTTCATAAACTATAAATTTGTATTTGAGCATCCAGATGGTTCTACGAAAGATGATAACATATAAACATGGGTCCCACGTGACAGGTAAACTCTACACTATAATTCTATCTACATAATTATTTTGCATGAGAAAAAGTAATTTTGAAGTCGCTTTCAAAACTGGGAATCTTTCATTGTAGCAAAAATTGCTTAAATTATATATATAAAAGTGTGGTTTGCACCCTCAAGTGTTTGACAAGTGGCACTTTACAATATTGCCAAGTGTCACCTTCAAGTGTTTAACAAGTGACTTTACAATGTTGCCAAGTTTAAAAATTATTTTATTTATAAAATATCAAAATATTAATATCAATTAAATACACACCTCACTACCCTACAATAATAAAGTGCTTGGAAAAATTAAATATGTAAGTTACAAATGTTTGTTAATGTTGTATTATTTTTTTCTTTTTTTGTTTTACATGAAAATTTTTGGTGTCAAACTTGAATAATTGTTTTTGTCCAATATTTCAATTTCAAAAAAATAAAATAAAATTTGAAGAGTAATTCTGCTACTACTTTTTATGGAATTAAAACAAATAAATAAAAGATATTTGAAGGTGCTAATAATATTTTACAAAAGAACATTCAAGTAGTTTGAACTCAAAAAAAAAAAAAAAACCTTTAGAGAAAAAATTATTTACAGGATTCAAGAAAAAAATAACATATAAATATTAGAATTCGGTAATGTCAGGCATGAAATAAAATAATGTACTTTAAAATTGTAATTTTAACTATGAAACATATTGCTAATGACATTACCAGAAATAGGTGTTAAAAAAAACCTTAAGATATGTGAGATTGAAACATATTTGGCATTAGATAATGAAAAGACATCCAATTTGATAATTTTGTATTTGTTTAGAAATTTTATAAGGTATTATAAAAAAAAATAATTGCTTGGAAAAAAATAAATATGTAAGTTACAAGCGTTTGCTAATGTTGTATTATTTTTTTTACATGAAATCTTTGGTTTCAAACTTGAATTATTGTTTTTGTCCAACATTTCAAATTTGCAAAAAAAAAAAAAAAAGTAAGCAACAATTTGCAAACATTAGTTTGGTAATGTCATGTATTAAATAAAAATAATGTACTTTGAAATTGTGTTTAAACTCTGAAACAATATTATTAATGACATTAGCAAAAAATAGGTGATTAATTTTTTTTTAGGATATGTTTAGGTTAAAACATATGTAAATTTGGCAAGTATGAAAGTGAGTTATAAAAAGGATGAAATTTGATAATTTTGTATTTGCTTAGAGATTTTAAAAAGTAGGATTATAATTAATATGTCATCATATATGGAATTTATAAGAAAAAAAGATGATGTACTGTTATTTTATCTTTAAAAAAAGAGCTAATATTTTCAGTTCAAATTGTAAAAAAGTGGATGAAGTAGACAAAAAAAAAAAAGTTATAAGATTCTGCAAACAAATAACATGATTCGGATATTGGTAATCCAAAATCCAAACGTGCACATTCAGTCCAACCACCCCTTAAACAATCGAGAAATTGTTTTAAAATATTATAATATGTAACAATTTGTTAAGGCTAATAAAAAGATCACAAAAACAACACAATTACAAAATAAACCAATACATAAAGCTAATAATGAGTGCACTTAGGACAAACATTGAACAAAACAGATGTTTTCGAGCGATAAAAATGAGATATATTATATACTTTTTACAGAAATATATGAAAATATCTAATGCAATAATTAAAACACCTATTAAGAACTATATATTAACAATTTTGTGTTAAAGAATAAATGAAAAAAATTATTAACGAAAACAATAAGACTCCGTTTGGATAGACTGATTTCAAATCCAGAATTTGAAATGAGTGGATTTCAAATCCTTTCAAGTTTGAGTGGATTTGAAATCCACCAAAATGACTCTAAAATTAGCTCAAAATGAAAACTATGGATTTTAAATTCACATCAAACCCAACACTATCAGTGGATTTGCTACCAAGGATTTCAAATCCCTCATTAAATCCACATATTTAAATGTACCCTAAGAAATATTATTTTAAGAATAAAGAAAAAAATATCACACTTATATAAAAATTTAATATCATAACAATAAACACTAATTATAAAATAAAAAATGAGTAAATATTAAATGAAACCCTTGCAACGCACGGGTTCAAACCTAGTGGACTAAAAAGAAAAGAAAAGCCAAACATATCGTTTTGCAAATTGCAACCAATAATATCATAAATATATGCGGATAGTTGATAGTTGACTATCAAACTAGTGATTTGTGGTCAATGATAGCAAGCGGAATTGAATGTGACACTTTATTGTGAAATTGTTAAATTTAGAATATTTGAATTTAATGTAGATATCAATTCTTAAGAAATGTAACTTGTAAAACGGTTTGATCCAAGTTTTTGTCATTATTTATAGAATGGTATCTTTTAATTATATCCCACAATAAAATTAACATTCTCAAAACATATAACACTCTCTTTATTCATAGTGACAGATTTGGATTTACTAATACTATGAATCATGATATTGTGAATGGGTATTTGTAGTGATTGACTTAAGGTTTTCCATAAGATGTAAATCTTTCTTATGGGCTCAGCCCGTTAAGGATTATTTAATCTGGATTTATTTCCATTTAAGACTGATTTGTATGGGCTAATGGCCCAATTTACATTGATTGTTTAATGCACATTCTAACAATTTTCAATTAAAAAGAAAAAAAGTTGTACTAGTACCATTTTATATTGATAATATTTAAACACTCACTTTTTTAAAAATCTAGCCCTCATCATGTTTGAAGTTGACATTTCTTATTTTAAGAGAAATGTGTGTCTCTATTCTCCAATATAGAATATATTTATAGTTAATGTGTTGTCCATAATTTCTAATGTGTTGTCCATAATTTCAACTTTTGTTGAAATTTTTGTGATAGACCCCAGATTAATATATTCATAAAAATTGAGAATCCGTGATTTCAGTATTAAATTTTTAAATAGGTCTATTTTAATTCACTAAGTTGAGATAAACTAACGTGGGATAAACCAACATATTATTTTATGTGAAACGTGTGTTAATTCACAACCCACATTCTAAAATTCAATTATAAATTTGTGGAAATGTGATTGATTAGGGCTAAAGAAGATCAATCTCACGAAAACTATTTATAAGGTCATTTCACGTAAGTTTTTGCGATTTTGATATGCCTATAATTGTTATTGAGAATATACTATGATTTCCTGCTACAAAACAACAAACGGCGAAGATGCTTAGTATTCACAATCTCTGGACAACATTTTTACTTTTTAAGTTTTTTTCTTTTAATTTTTGGACCAAACTGAGTATCATTAATTGGGTCAAAGATGGGAGGCACACGAAAT
Organism: Scutellaria baicalensis; assembly: GCA_005771605.1. Taxonomy (NCBI): domain Eukaryota; kingdom Viridiplantae; phylum Streptophyta; class Magnoliopsida; order Lamiales; family Lamiaceae; genus Scutellaria; species Scutellaria baicalensis. The sequence goes on from CM016721.1 coordinate 78,626,010, forward strand.
AAGCATTTAATATCATTTTAATTATCTGCTTGTAATGAGCAATTTAAAACCCTTTTTTTAGGAAACTAATGCTCGGATTAAATGCTCTCATCTATTATGATCTATTTTATTTTTATCATTAAAGAAATTGTCGTTTTAGTCAATTTATTACAATATAAATGTTGTGAGATTTCTAGAAACACATTTTCATGTCTCTTACCAAAATTGTATTGGTTTATCGTAATGTTGATTATTGGAAAGTTACATGTAGTGAGTATATTTATTTTTATATTAAACCTCTTTAAGCGTTGAGAAACATTCTAAAAGAACACTTATTTTGTGAATGTTAGAGTAGTTAAAATAGTAGTTCGTACAATTTATTTATTTTAGAGAGAGTGTAGCCTTTTTTTTTTTTTTTCCTCTACCATACAAAATGACAAACAAGGATATGTATTTGTAAGTTTTGATGATCACTTCACTCAGATCAACAATGCAACACTTTGAATAACCCAGCAACTCAGCTCAAGCCACTCACATAAAATGATAGAAAATCGAAAAATGAAAACGAGAAATCGAACACAATGCACACCGGATTTTACGTGGTTCGGCCGATTAAATCGAACCTACATCCACGGCGAAGAGATCGCAAGCTTTATAACTCAGAATTCAATACAATTACAAAGATTTGATCTCAGCTCAAGAACCCTAATTTTGAGAGAACAAATTACAACTCTAACTCACTCTCTACCACGAATTAGAAACGTAAACTACAACTGAGCTAAACCCATGATATATATAGACGAAGCCCTCAACCAATTTCAGGTTTAGATCCCGGAATAAGCGCGAATTTCCGTTGCAAGAAACCGCTCTGCGCAGGAACCCTAATCGCGCCCTAACCACCTTGGACTGCTCCTAACTGCCGATTCTTGCCAAGCCCGGTTCAGTCATTAAATCTCCGGTTCTTGAAGATCTGAAACCGGTTCTGAGATCCTTGCATTATTTCTGATTTAATCCCTCACAAAATCTCCACCTTAAATCTGAAATTGTACCTGCAAAACACAACAGCAAACAACAACACTTCTAGAAGTGTTGTCTATTAGTCAAGAATTTAAAAAACCAGAAAATTACCACTGCTGAACTCTTACCAAGTTCATGCAATGACTAAATTTAGACCAAGGCACTACTTTAGTGAGCATGTCAGCAGCATTCTCCTCAGTGTCTACTTTCTTAGGCTCTATCACTCCTTTATCCACCATATCCCTCACAAAATGCAATCTAACATCTATATGTTTTGATCTTTCATGAAAGACTTGATGCTTAATGAGGTGTAGAGCACTCTGATTATCACAAAGGATGTCTACTTTGGTCTGATTAACTCCCATTTCCCCTAATATGCCTCTGATCCAAACTGATTCTTTCACTGCTTCTGTCATGGCTATATATTCTGCCTCTGTAGTAGATAAAGCCACCACCTGCTGCTGAATTGCTTTCCAAGCTACTGCTGTACCATACATAGTAAAGATGTAACCTGTAAGACTCTTCCTAGTGTCCTTATTGCCTGCAAAATCTGAGTCAACATATCCCTTAACAGGTTCTGTCCACTTCTCAATCTGCTGCTGAAAAGATAGACCATAACCTTTTGTTCCAACCACATATCTAAGAATCCACTTTACAGCTTCCCAATGGCTCTTACCCGGATCAGCCATGTACCTGCTAACCACACTCATTGCAAATGCCAAATCAGGTCTGCTACACACCATTGAATACATAAGGCTTCCCACTGCACTTGCATAAGGAATCCTTTCCATGTGAATGATCTCCTCCTTAGTGCTAGGTTTCTGATCTGCAGATAACTGAAACTGTGAGCTGAGTGGTGTCTTAACTTCTTTTGCTAGATGCATGTTGAACCTCTTCAAAACTTTTCCCATATAATCTGACTGAGTTAAGAATAACCTTCCTGTTACTCTATCTCTCTTAATGTCCATTCCAAGAATCCTCCTTGCTTCACCTAAATCCTTCATGTCATAGTTGGCTCTGAGTTTCTCTTTCAGTGCTTCAATCCTAGACATATCTTTACTGGCAATCAACATATCATCTACATATAGAAGAAGATATGTATGGATAAGCTTTCCTTCCTTTTCTAAGTAAACACAGTCATCATAACTACACCTGCTCAGTCCTATACTTAGCATGTACTTATTGAAGTGTCTATACCACTGCCTAGGACTTTGCTTAAGTCCATATAAGGACCTTTGTAGTAGGCAGACTTTGTCCTCTTCTCCTTGTCTTATAAAGCCCTCTGGTTGACTCATGTATAGGATTTCATCAAGGTTGCCATGTAGGAATGCTGTTTTAACATCCATCTGCTGTAGTTCCATGTTGAATTGAGTTACCAAAGCTAGAAGAATTCTGATGGATGAGTGCTTCACAACTGGAGAGAACACTTCATTGTAGTCTATTCCCTCTCTTTGTGTGTACCCTTTTGCCACCAATCTTGCCTTATATCTGATCTTTTCTGAGTTGTGCACCTCTAATTTCCTCTTGAAGATCCATTTACATCCTATGATCTTCTGCCCCTTTGGCTTTGTTACAAGAGTCCAAGTCTTATTCTTTTCTAAAGAGTTTATTTCCTCCTGCATAGCTTCCTGCCATTTCCTGCTTTCTTTTGACCTCATAGCATTCCTATAATTATCAGGTTCATCTGATTCCAAGTCTTCTGCTACAGTCAATGCATATGAAATGATATCAGCTTGTCCAAATCTAACTGGGGGGTGCACTTGCCTTCTCTGTCTATCTCTAGCAAGATGATAATTTCTTAAGTTCTCTCCATGAACTTCTTCAGGATCTGAGTTGTGTTCAGCTTCATGGGTGTTTTGAGCTTCAGTTTCTTCCTCCCCTTGATCAGACTCCACCTCATTCTGAGTAGAACTATTTCCAGCTTGCTCCACCTCAGTTTCTAAGGTCTCAGTAGCTTGATCATCTGAATCTTCCTGCTCAGTTCCTTTGTATCCCATTACAGATTCTCTGAACACTACATCCCTGCTTATGAAACACTTTTGGTGTCCTTCCTCAAGACACCAAAGCTTATATCCCTTAACTCCAGGAGGGTAGCCAATGAAGATGCACCTTAGAGCCCTTGGATCCAATTTGTCTTGCTTGATATGAGCAAATGCCAAGCAACCAAAAATTTTCAAATGTGAATAGCTAGGTACCTTACCATACCATACTTCATCTGGAACTTTGAATTCAATAGCTGAAGAGGGAGATTTATTTATCACATATGCTGCTGTAGTTACTGCCTCCCCCCAAAACCCCTTAGGTAGTCTAGCACTTATTAACATGCATCTTACCCTTTCAAGTAGAGTTCTGTTCATTCTCTCGGCTACCCCGTTTTGTTGTGGGTTTGCAGCAACAGTCCTATGTCTAGTGATCCCCCTTTCTCTACAAAAATTCTGAAATTCCTCATTCACATATTCCAGTCCATTATCCGTTCTAAGGTGCTTTACTTTTCTACCCGTTTTATTTTCCTCTAGGGTTAACCAATCTTTAAACCTAGTGAAAGCTTCATTCTTGTGCTTCATAGTGAACACCCACACTTTCCTTGAAAAATCATCAATTATAGACATAAAATATCTAGCTCCACCATGAGTTGGAGCTCTAGATGGACCCCAAACATCAGAATGTATATAATCCATACATGCAAGTGTGGAGTGTGTGCTTTTACTGAAACTATTCTTTTTAGACTTACCAAGAATGCATTGATCACAAGGTTGTAAGTTAGAGATTGATTTATTACCTAGTAGTCTTCTCTTTGCCAGTTCCTTGAGGCCCTTCTCCCCAATGTGTGCTAACCTTTTATGCCAAGTGGAGGTATCTTCACTGCTCATGGTTAGGTTTAGTAGTGCTGGTACTGTCTCTCCCTCAAGGGTGTAGAGTCCATTCACTTTCTTCCCTTTCATGATCACCTTGTCATCTTTTGTGATTAAGATCTCTCCTCTTTGAGTCTTGAACTCACAACCTGCAGTGGTTAGACATCCAAGGGAAATTAAATTTCTCTTAAGATCAGGAATGTACCTCACTCGAGACAAATGCTTGACTGATCCATCATGTAGCTTTAGGGAGATGATTCCAGTTCCTTGAACCCTGCAGGAGTGATCATTTCCCAGTAGTACCATGCCTCCATCTTCAAGCTTCAGATTTTGAAACCAGTCTTTGATGGGGCACATATGAAAAGTGCAACCCGAATCAAGAATCCATTCCTTTGATTCTATTTCAGTGCTCACACACAACATACTTGCACTCTCATATCCTTGATCAGCTGCAGCAGTATCAACTTTGGTGTTGTTTGCTTTTGCATTCCTCTTCTCTGGGCAATCCTTCTTGAAGTGGCCAGCTTTGTGACAATGATAACATCTCTTCTTCTCCTTATCTTCTTCAGCTATGGTATCCGAGGACTCAACCTTTCCCCCTTTCTTTTTCTTGTTTTGGCCTTTCTTTTGATTCTTGCCTTTGACTGCAAGACCTTCTCCAAGATTTTGAACCTTTGCATCAGATGATGAAGACCCAGTCAAGATCTTGGATCGAATTGCAACCATCACTTCTTCAAGGGTTAATGTGTTAGTTCTCCCATAGACTAAAGTGTCCTTAAAACTTTCAAAGGACTTCATTGAAAGAGAATTCAGAAGCATCAGAGCTTTGTCTTCGTCGGGCATCTTCTCTCCTATAGATTCGAGATCATCTATGATCTTAGAGAAATCATCCAGGCGATCGGCTATCTTCCTTTCATCTGTGATTCGAAAAGCAAATAGCTTGTTCTTCATGTAGAGGCGATTTGCTAAACTCTTGGTGAGGTAAATCGATTCCAGCTTCTTCCACACTTCCAAGGCTGTTTCTTCCTTATACACATCTCGAAGAACCTTGTCGGTGAGGGACAGTAAGATGGCGCTGTGGGCTTTCATATCGATTTCTTGCCTCTTCGCCACAGCTTCTGAGGAAGATTCTTGAGTCCCTGGTTCGATCAATGCAGTGTGAAGGCCGTTCTGAATCAAGAGGGACTTCATCTTCACACGCCACATGTTGAAGTCAGTTTTCCCGGTGAATTTCTCAATGTCGATCTTCATGGAGCCTGTCGTCGCCGGCGTCGTTCCCACAGACGGCGCCAATTGTAAGTTTTGATGATCACTTCACTCAGATCAACAATGCAACACTTTGAATAACCCAGCAACTCAGCTCAAGCCACTCACATAAAATGATAGAAAATCGAAAAATGAAAACGAGAAATCGAACACAATGCACACCGGATTTTACGTGGTTCGGCCGATTAAATCGAACCTACATCCACGGCGAAGAGATCGCAAGCTTTATAACTCAGAATTCAATACAATTACAAAGATTTGATCTCAGCTCAAGAACCCTAATTTTGAGAGAACAAATTACAACTCTAACTCACTCTCTACCACGAATTAGAAACGTAAACTACAACTGAGCTAAACCCATGGTATATATAGACGAAGCCCTCAACCAATTTCAGGTTTAGATCCCGGGATAAGCGCGAATTTCCGTTGCAAGAAACCGCTCTGCGCAGGAACCCTAATCGCGCCCTAACCACCTTGGACCGCTCCTAACTGCCGATTCTTGCCAAGCCCGGTTCAGTCATTAAATCTCCGGTTCTTGAAGATCTGAAACCGGTTCTGAGATCCTTGCATTATTTCTGATTTAATCCCTCACAGTATTTATAGCCACAAGAAGAACTTTCATCTCCTTTGATAATTGAAAGACCAATGAAAACAAATTAAAGGTACAAATGTGATTTAATTTCCACCATACATACCTAGTTTTAAGTACTATTGATGGCCACCTTGACTTTGGCCATGATGTCATTACCCATATGTATATCATGTTTGATTGATTTGATTTTATTATCGAAAAAGAAAAGATTGATTCTATTTTATTGTCAAAAGAAAAAAAGAAGAAGATTGATTTGATTTAATGATAAAATTTGCTGCAATCTCGTGAGCCACACTCTTCATTCCTCGTGTAAGTCTATATCGTCTTATTTTTCATAATAACTGCAATATTATCCAATAATTATTAGTTAAAGTAGTAATTATCAAGAAGCTATAGCTAATTGCTTTACGTGTGGGAGATTTATACATTGAAGTTTTGCCTATCACGTTGTATATTCTAAACCTGAGTTTATCTCTAATCACTTTGATTGTTAAATTGTCGAACCTTAATTAATCTTTTTAAAAATAAAAAAATATTACATGAGTAACTTAGCAAATCACAAAACATGATAAATACAAACATTGATTTTAGTGTAAATGATGTTTATTAATTGATTTTAAATTTTGGGTTCAAGTCGTAAGGATATGACATGTGAAATCTTTAACTAACTATTAGAAATAATTAGCCACAATTGATCAATTACTAGGTTCATTTTGCCCAAAACCTTTAGATCATTGAAATTAACCCAATGAATAAGTTATTTTAGCCATGCAAACTTTTGAGATTTGAGAAGAAAGATTCATGACTTTAAGTTCTATACCAACTAGTATTAATTTTGATGACATGATGATGATCAGTGGCGGAGCCACATGGAGCAAGGGGGTGCAGTTTTTTTTAATTATATAATTACTATTTTATTTGTTTATAAATTAGGGTTTTTGCATTTTCATAAATGTGTATAAAATGTATTGATTTTATGACATTTGTGTTGTGATTTCAATGAGTTCATAATGTGGGTTGATGTTGTAGTTGTTAATTTCTTATAAAATTGAAGTTATATATCTCATGTATTGTATTCTTATAATTTACTATTAATTTAATTAGAAATTAAGAACAAAACAAAGGGAATGGAGAAACAATCCGATCTTCAACATATGTCAAAAATAAATTGCGAAATAGTATGTGTGATCAATTATTGAATGATTGTTTGGTCACTTTCATTGAGAAGGAAGTGTTCTTACAAATTTCTGATGATGATAATGTGGTGGATCACTTCCAAAAAATGAAGACTCGAAGGATCAATTGTAGTTTGTAATTATCATTTTTAGTTGAATGGTTGTAATTGTATTTGCATATTTTAGTCGAACAACTTTTGCGTATAATGTTTCTCTATCATATATTTATTTATTTGTTCGTACCCCCATCATCCAAATCTTGGATCCGCCACTGATGATGATGTGTTCGATGTACATACAGTTTATCATTCATGCAAACATTGACAATATAAATGATAACTTGTAATTGACAGAGGAAAAATCGTTATAGAATTCTTATGATTAAAACGATTTGTCAAATAAAGTGGATTAGCTTAATACATATATTTCCAACATTAATTTAGGCTAATTTAGAAATATAAAAAAATTGACCAGTTACATGCATGAAAGCCTGGCAGGTTAAAAGTCCCCATCTCACATACATAAGTATCTTAATTAATAGGTTTAACAATTTAACCACAGATTAATTGTTACTCCTATTAAATAATTTGTCCTATATATTTGGATTGATGATGTTTACATAAAATTGAAAATTCATTACATATACATAATCTATACATTAAAATATTTTGGTGTTACAGTAAATTATGAAAGTGGAGTATAAATTTTTTTGATAGTGAATGAAATCAAATTAATAATATAAAATTTAGAAATTTGAAGACTTTGTGTACGATCCTAACTATCAAAGACGGTCAGAAAAGATCTCACTTTGACTAAAAGTCAAAGGGGACAAATTAGATGATGCAAGGTGCAGAAAATACCTTATTTTAAGAATTATTTAATGATGGATTAATATGACAAATATGTAATTTTTAATTATTTCTATAAGAGTTGAAATATACTACTAATTTCTTTTTTTAAGATACATGACCTTAATTTACGTCATCTTTACTTCACTCTTATATACCCTATTCGTTTTAATTTAATTGTTTTTTTACAAAATTAATTAACTTTTCCTTTAATTTATCTATCATTTTTTATTGTAATCTATGAGAGCTAATTATATTTTTCTGACTTTAGTCTTGTTCTTTGTATTAATTAGACTTGTTATTTTGAAACAAATGATGGTGTATTTTGGAATCCAATATTAGATTGAGATTTTTTTTAAATCCTAACTATTTCAAGACTAAAAGTTTTGTGGACTTCATCCTACGATAAATTTAAAGATTTCAACTCTATTTTTAAAAATGTGGTGTATTTTTTAGTGTGTAATAATACATACATATTTATAAAATCTGTGAAACGAATCTTTTTTATCCACTTCCACGAATTTACATGTAAATTACGAAGTTTTGGGTTGTGGATTGACTCATCTCATATAAAATAATTTGTGAAACGATCTCATGTGAGAATTATTCTTATAAAATTCGACTCATTAAAATAGCAATATCATCTTCATTGTTAATTGTTGGGTGGACCTCGTGGTCAACAATGGCTCAGACAACCTTGAGCCTACACCAATCGAACACAAAGACCAGTGGGAAAACGGGACACTCTCACAGAGTCACAGAGACTCAAGAACAAGCCCAGAAAGTTGATCTCACAAAGAGATCGAAAGAGCCCACAACTCCTCACCACAGAACCCTCAGGAAACCCACAAAGGAAGCCCCTCGCTTCGACTCTCACTCACATGCAAGGACTCAAGCTCGACTCAGTAATTAGGGTTTCTATCAGAGAAGAGATGAGAAGAAGACAGAAGGAGAAGAAGGCTCAGATGTCGCTTGCACATGGAGCTGCCTCCACTGCAGCCCCATAAGAAGGGGTGAGTGAGAGGAGCAAGAAGCTCAGCAGGCTTCCATCGAGAAGGAGCGATGGAGAGGAATCGACAGAGACAAAGAGGCACAGCAAGGACAAATGAGAGGAGCAAGGAGACAGCAGCTTATAAGGCTCCGGGGTAGTGGGTTAGGGTTAGATATGGGCTTGGGCTTGGGTAGAAATCTTTATATATATAAAAACACAAACATTTCCTTATATAGAAATGATAGAATTTTCCCACCAAAAAGTTATACCAAATCTGGAAATATATTTTTATTAAAAACAAATGATAAATGACAAATGATATTTGATTTAAAAAGATATATGATATATAAATGAATTCTAATGAAAATGGAATATTATCATATGATTTTAATGATGATGTATATATTTAAGGAAGTGATTGACAAAAAATCTTTTCACATATAAGTCTATATGGTAAGTCAACTTTAATTATTAAATTTCAATTGATATATTTATAATATGATTAAAACAATAATAACAAATTTATATATATATATATATATACACACACGATTATGTTGTATGATTAGTATAAGCAATGATTTTACAATAATTATTTATATATAGAAATTAATATGTATATGAATAATATATATTATATAATTCACTACAATATAAAATATAATATAATATTATATGATTTAATTTTTATCTTTATCTTTATATATATAAAAATATTAACATTGTCATATATAGAAATGTAGTATTTACCATATAATTTTAATGATGATGTATATATTTAAGGAAGTGATTGACAATAAATCTTTCACATATAAGTCATATGGTAAGTCAATTTAAAGAAAATAAAAAGTGAACAAAAATGTTGGTATAAATGTTTCCCCTTAATTTTTAAATTTTAATTAATATTTATAAAACAATAGCAAATATATATATATATATAAATATATATATACACACAACATGATTACCTCATATGATTAGTATAAACAGTGATTTTACAATAATTATTTATATATAAAAATTAATATGAATATGAATAATGTATATTATATAATTCACTCCAATATAAAAGGATAATATATATTTTATGATTTATTTTTTATCTTTATATGTATAAAAATATTAACATTGTCCCATATAGAAATGCAATATTTACCCATCCAAAATCTCATCCTAGATATGGAAATGAATAAAATTACATTTTATGTTCAATAATACTTAAAATATTTAATTATGTATGTATATAGACATATACACATACAAATAATCAATGTATATATAATACCACTATTAACCTTACATAGTATTAACTAATTATATTGTATAAGGAAATATAATATTCCATATACATGTTAACAACAAATTTGAAATTTATGGTATATTTGTAATGAACTTAAATGGATGGCACAATCAATCAAAGAAATTTTAAAAAAATTGCCTTAAAAAACATTACTTTCCTATTGTATTAGGAAATTATCAACTATAACCAACTATAAAATTTTAATCATGCTTTCATTTCTCAAATTCTATTTTTCTTTTCTTTCAATTTGTTTTCAAAATAACATCTGTGTCTAATCAATAGTTCAAATATATCTTCAATTTCAAAATGTAAAGCAACGCAAATCCTTAAAAATGTTTTGGACTTCAAAACTTTTTGAGAGCTTACAATCTTAATTTTTCATTTGTTTTTTAATTTGTGATCGACGAGTTTCTCACAATTACACTAGCCAATTTTTGTTTATTTACTAATGTAACTATTTGATAAATAAAAATCATTTATTTACGTACTAATGTAATATTGAATGAGTTAAGATGTTATAGGATTTTGATTGATTTGTGTTATTCAATATTTTTTTAATTTAGTTGATGAGTTTTATTTTATTTTAATTTATATAGTGATATGATTGCATATTAACTATTCTTACTCTAATATGATTTTTGTTTGTTAGATTCCTATATGCAGGCGTTGATGAAAGAAAATTGGCTTCACTCGGAGGTAGCGAATAACTTTTGAATGTTTGGAATAGTTTTTGACTTAGTAGATTAGATGATGAAATGTGAAAGCTCACATGTTACAAAAGATTATCATACTTGGACAAATATATAGTGAAATATTTTGATGTATAGATATACAAATATAACTATTGAAACTAGAGTTGTGTTAGTTTTTTTAGAGTTATATATATATATATATATATATTTGTATTTTTATCATTTATATATATATATATATTTGTATTTTTATAATTTATATATATATATAATAACATTTACTAAAAATAATTTGTCAATCTTTTGCCACCCAAAAACTTCATCATAAATTTGGAAAAAGTAAATAAATTATAGTGATAAAAATGATATTCATTTTAAAAGGAATATTTAGATCAATGACCTTATTATCATGGTTGACCAATAATTTGTAGAACACATTTCCGTAAACACTTTTAATTTTGAAATCTCAATTTTATTTTATTACTTTGTACCATACATGATTATATTGAGATTTAAATGTATTTTCTCATATGGAATTTAAGTATTAAATTTTATAAATTATTTTATTTAAACAAATTAACATCTACCCATAAAGGATTCACTTTTTTTATATGATAAAAAAAAGTTAGAAGAACAATCATTTAAACCAAAATTAGAAACAAACTAATGTAAGCCCCATGTATTACATTTTTTATTTTAATACTAATCAAAAATTGTAATTTATAAATAAATTTAATTATTATTTATCATTAATTTTGAGTTTAATTAGTATATAATTAAATTTAATTGTGTGAAAAGTTTTGATTATTATTTAATGTAATTGCAAACATTAACTTTAATTAAAATGTTTTTCTAAAATTTCATAATTTACAATTTTATTATCAATCATAATTATTAGCATTTTGTTATTCAATTGTTATTATTTCATTAAATGCTCTATTATAATAAATTATAAATATTAAATAAATTGATTTAAAATTAATTATAATTAAATAGGATTAACTAGAGAGCGACATGTGTTACTCTTGGTTAATCCTTTAGTATATATTAGCATAAGTCCCGTGTATCACAAGAGTACTGTATTACTAATTAAGAAAATTACAAACTGAAATTCTTCATTTATAAATAATTAAGTATTATTATTTAACATTAACTATTAGCTTAATTAGTATGTAGTTTTAGAATTTCATAAGTTACAATTTTACAATCAATCAAAATTATTAGTATTTTTTTAATTTAATTGTTATTATCTCATTAAATCATTTATATATTAAAATTCTTTAGGATTAATCCGAAAATGACATGTGTTACTTTTGGTTATTCATTTAGTATAGATATAGAAACATTGTAATGTAGTTCAGAATACTAATTCAATTGTTTCATTTAGATTATCTGAACAAAATTAACAAATATATTAATTGAAACAAAAAGTTCAATTTTGATTAGATATGAATTTTGGAACCTTCTTATAATCAATACGAAAAAACTTAAATTATACAAGCAAACTAATTAATTTAGACCAAAAAAGTATGCATAGTAATGAGCATATATAATCTGAATACAATATATAACATATTGTCAACTATTATAAATTAGAGATATTAAACAATTGGTAGAAACATACCGTGATTGTTCATTTTTTATTCTTTTGCTTTCACCTTGAGGTGTATCATACCGAAAATCTCATATCGTACCGAAATGTTCAATATATTGAAATTCGATATATCAAAATTTCGATATTATAGGTAATCATACCGTTTCGTACCGATATATCGAAAATACCATCATATAAAAATGAAATACATATATCGAAACTTCGATATACCGAAAATACCGTTATACCGAAATGATGATTATATACCGAAACTTTGGTATATCGAAAATACCAATAAACCGAAATTTAAAATATCATATTTATTCATTTGTTAATAAGAAATTAATATATATTTTTATTTATTCTATTATTTTCAGTATTTCGGTATATTAAAATTTTAAGAATATCATACTCATACCATACGACCAAGACTTTCGATATGGATACTATGTCGAAAGTTCCGGTATGCCGAAATGTTGATATTTCGATAACCTCGATATTTCGATATTATTTAGATATTTTTCCCCACCCCTACTTTCACCTCATACATTGAAAATGGTCTAAAAAGATTAATTTGAGGAGTAAGTCTATTGTGAATCAGGTGCATGGATCTTAGATCCATGCACCCAGGTCGGATCCGGGTCAGGGGGGACCGCACTATTTTTTTTTCGCTCATGATTTTTGAAAAAAATCACATACCAATAGTATATGTTAGACATACATTTACGTTATGTTAGACATACCTTTAAGCTATGTTAAACATACCAGTTCTGCCCAGATTCCATGTCTTGTCTTTTTTTGGCTTGATTTTTGAATTTTGACACATACCACTACGTTATGTTAGACATACCTTTACGTTGTGTTAGACATACCTTTATGTATACTTAAACATACCTTTGTATATGTTAGATATACCTTTATATATAGTTAAGCATACCTTTATATATGTTAGACATACCTTTGTATATAGTTAGACCTACCTACACATGGTTGGTCTAACTATACACAAAGGTTGGTTTAACTATACACAAAAGTTGGTCTATTTGAGCGAATTTTGGATGAGCTTCAGCACAAGTTTTCAGCGCGTGGGAGCGCGTGCATACGCGTGGGAGGCGCATTTTGGGCGCGTGAACGGGTCGGGTCAGGTGCATGGATCTAAGATCCATGCACCTAACTCATAAAAGTTTTTGCCTAATTTGAGATATAGGATTTCATCAAAGAATTTAAATGGATTTCCTTTGTTTCCATATATACACAAACTATATATATTTAAAAAGAGTAAGTCTCTTGTGAATCAGGTGCATGGATCTTAGATCCATGCACCCGGGTCGGATTCGGGTAGGGGGACCGCACTATTTTTTTTTTCGCTCATGATTTTTGAAAAAAATCACATACCAATAGTATATGTTAGACATACCTTTACGTTATGTTAGACATACTTTTAAGCTATGTTAAACATACTAGTTCTGCCCAAATTCCATGCGTTGTCTTTTTTTTTTGGATTGATTTTTGAATTTTGGCACATACCACTACGTTATGTTAGACATACATTTACGTTGTGTTAGACATACCTTTATGTATACTTAAACATACCTTTGTATATGTTAGACATACATTTATATATAGTTAAGCATACATTTATATATGTTAGACACACCTTTGTATATAGTTAGACCTACCTACACATGGTTGGTCTAACTATACACAAAGATTGGTTTAACTATACACAAAGATTGGTCTATTGGAGCGAATTTTGGGTGAGCTTCAGCACAAGTGTTCAGCGCAGGGGAGCGCGTGCATGCGCGTGGGAGGCGCATTTTGGGCGCGTGAATGGGTCGACCCGGTTGCACGGATCCTAGATCCGTGCAACCGATGCATTAAAATTTTTACCATTTAAAAAAAAACATTTTCATTAATCCATTTTTGATATGAGGCCTAATATTTGAAATTGAATATATATGACAATAGAATTAAAAAAAAAAACACAATAAGTGGAAAATAAAATGAGGTGTACTGTTTTGAAATAATATTCGCACTTTTTTATTCTATCATGTTAAAAAGAAAATCAATTTTATATCTGTAAGTACAAAAAACCCACTTATGAAAATAGATAAAAGAAGTTAGAGTTTTTATATATGTAAAAATATAGATTATATTATTTTAATATATTATAATTATACTTTTAAAAATTTAATTCCGTGCATCGCACGGGTGAAAAACTAGTAGGAATAAATAAAAGACAGGCCCAGAAAAAACTTTGGGCCTATATTCCAACATTCTCCACCTTAGGCCCAAATCCCCCACTGGTCAGTTCGATAAAAGAAATTGGTGTAGAGGGCATCATCACTGCCATTATACATGCAAAACACAATACACGAAGTAAGCAATAAATTAGAATGCACAAAGCAAAGTAAAGTCACAAAGACATGTATTATGACACTTAGTCATATTCATCAGATTTCATATTTGATTATGGAAGATCAAAATTTAAGGTTCTTAAACAAGAGGTGAATTTTTCAACAGAAAGACATTTAGTACCCATATCAGCTGGGTTAAATTCAGAGGCAGTCTTTTCCAAAAGAATTATACCTTTTTCAACAATATCTCTAATAAAATGGAACCTAACATCTATGTGTTTTGTTCTATCATGAAAAACAGGGTTTTTACATAACTGGATGCCAGATTGACTATCAGAGAAAACAGTAACATTTTCAGACAAGTAACCAATTTCAGAAAGCAATCCTTTTAACCAAATAGCTTCCTTTAAAGCTTCAGTTATAGCTATATATTCAGATTCAGTGGTAGACAAGGCAATTATGTGTTGTAGTTGTGATTTCCAACTAATACAAGAACCACATAAAGTAAACACATAGGAAGTAGTAGACTTTCTATTATCCCTATCATTAGCATAGTTGGAATCAACATATCCAAACTAAGTTAATACCTTGTGCAGAGTAAGAAAATTTCAAGCTTACATTTTGAGAGTTTTTAAGGTATCTGAGACGCCATTTCAAAGCTTCCCAGTGGGTGAGACCAGGGTTAGACATGTACCTACTGAGGCAACTGACAGCATAGGCAATATCAGGGCGGGTGCTGATCATAAGGTACATTACAGACCCAATAGCATTGGAGTAAGGGATTTTTTCCATTTCAGCAATTTCAGGATCAGTTTTAGGGGACTGATCCTTACTTAATTCAAAATGGGCAGCAAGGGGCACAGAAGTAGGTTTAGCAGAAGACATAGAAAATTTATTCAAAATCTTTTCCACATAGGAGCATTGATTTAAAAGTAATGTCTTGGCCTTCCTGTTCCTAACAATATTCATGCCTAAGATTCTTTTAGCATCACCAAGATACTTCATGTCAAAATTTTGACTCAGGCTGGTTTGAACACAGTCAATTATTTTCAAGCATGAACTTATTAAAAGCATGTCATCAACATATATCAGTAAGAAGACAGGGACAAAATGTCCCCTTAAAATACAAACAATGGTCATAGGCACTTCTTTTGAAATTTAAAGACTACATGCATTCATCAAACTTTTTATTCCACTGTCTAGGAGACTGTTTAAGACCATACAAAGATTTTTTCAAAAGACAGACATGATTAGGCTTAGAAGAATCAACAAAACCATCAGGTTGTTTCATATAAATTTCTTTATCAATGTCACCATGAAGGAAGACAGTTTTTACATCTAATTGTTTTAACTCCCAATCAAAATGAGCAACCAAGGCAAGCATGATTCTAACAGTTACAAACTTCACAACAGGAGCAAAGATTTCAAAGTAGTCAATCCCTTCTTTTTGGGTAAAACCTTTGGCTACAAGTTTAGCTTTAAACCTAACATTTTCATCTTCCTTTTTAACCTTAAAAAGCCACTTGCAATCTACAACAGAACAATATCCTGGTTTAGGTACAAGACACCAAGTGTTATTGACATGCAAAGAATTCATTTCATCTTCCATAGCTTTTAACTAGTCTTTTGAATTCTCAGATTTTAGAGCTTCTTTGTAGGTTTTTGGTTCACAACCATCTAAGGACTCAAAAATATTAAAAGCATGAGAGTCAATATGAAAATCATCCAACCTAGAAGGTTGTTTAATATTTCTCCTTGGCCTATCTCTAGCTAGTTGATAGTTTTCCAGATTATTGGTGTTATTTTCATCCACATGTTCATCAATCACAGAATTATCAGATTTAAGGTTGTCAGAAGTAGGTAAAATAGGTTGCTCCACCTTGACAGGAGCAGTACTGGTATCAGTCAAAGAAGCAGAGACAGATAAGCAAGGAAACTTAGACTCATTAAAGATAACATCCCTACTTATCACAACTTTGAAACCAGGGTCATCCCTTAGCCAAAGTCTGTAGCCTTTGACACCATTAGGGTAACCAAGGAACACACATTTTTTAGATCTTGAATCAAGTTTATCATTCTTTTGATGCACATAACCAGCACACCCAAAGACTTTTAAGTTAGAAAAATCAATATCTTTACCAGACCAAACAGATTCAGGACATCTACCATTTAGAGGCACAGAAGGAGATCTGTTGATTAAATAGGCAGCAGTGCAAACAGCCTCACCCCAGAACTTCTTGGAAAGGCCTGAGTAACTTAGCATACTCCTAACCCTTTCTAAGAGAGTTGTGTTCATTCTCTCAGCAATGCCATTTTGCTAAGGGGTGTAAGGCACTGTTTTGTGCCTTTGGATTCCAGAATCTGCACATAACTTATCCAATAAGTTATTACAGAATTCCAATCCATTATCAGTTCTTAGTATTTTAATTTTCTTCCCAGTTTGGTTTTCAATTAAGATTTTCCAGTTTTTAAAGTTTTCAAACACATCAGACTTAAGTTTCAAAAGCATAACCCAAACCTTTCTGGAGAAATCATCAATAACAGAAAGAAAATAAGACTTTCCACCATGTGTAGGGACACTAGCAGGTTCCTATACATCAGCATGGATATATTCAAGTATATCAGAACAATTAGACAAGTTTGGGGGAAGGGAAGAAGGGAAACTCACTTTATGTTGTTTACCTTTCACACATGATTCACAAAAGGGTATGCAAGATACTTTATCATTTCCAAAACAGCCAGCTTTTTGTAATAACTCAAGACCCTTATTACTCATATGACCTAGCCTACAATGCCACAGTTGAGTTTTATCTTCTTTTACAACATTAGCAGAGACATGCATAGGATTGGCAAGACATACATATAGGTTTTTCTTTTTATAGCTTCAAAGATTACAGAAGAACCTTTAATGATTTTCATTATCCCATTCCCCCATTTTCCTTCAAAACCATCATCTTCAAGAGCAGCACAGGAAATTAAATTATTGCACAAATCAGGAACATGTCTGACATTTTTAAGGGTGAAAAAACTGCAAGAAATACTAGGTAAGGAAACATCACCTATACCTACAAATTTGCATTTCTTTTCATTTGCAAGAGAAACATAACCATTGTTTACTTCTTTATAAGTTTCAAAAAGATTTTTAGAAGGTGTCATGTGGAAAGTACAGCCAGAATCAACAAGCCACTCATTTTCACAGTAAGAAGCAGATAGCACAGTGTTTGCATATGGGAGCACACAAGATTCAGAAACCATAAACACATCACCATTGCATTCATTATCATTTACAGTGACATTTGTATTGTTAACATGATTATTCTGAGCTTGTTCCTTTTTCTTCTTAGGACAATCTTTAATGAAGTGGTTAGGATCTCCACAATTATTGCACTTTCTATTCTTTGGTTTAAACAGAGGATTAGAAGAGTTCTCAGATTGGGTTTTATCAGAAAAATGGTTAGTTTTGGTTGTTGGAAGGCTTGTAGCCCTTGGGCTTAGGCCTTCCTCTAACAAACATAACCTCACTTTTACCAACAGGATTAGTCTTAAGGTCCATTTCTTTACTTTTTAAACCATTAACAACAGTATCTAAAGACACATTATCCCTACCATACTTAATAGCAGATTTGACATTATTATAAGAATCAGGGATGGCATTCAAGAGTACTATAGGTGTATAATCATCAATATTTTTATCACCAGTCTTTTTAATATCTTGAACAAGTTTAGTAAAGACATCCAGATTTTCTTCAATGTCTTTGCTTAAATCAAGTTTAAATCTGAAGAATTTTTCAAGTAAAAACATTTTGTTTGGCAAAGAGTTTTCAACATATAAATCTTGAAGTTTATCCCACAAAGCCTTAGCATTCTTTTGGTCACCTACTTTTCTTAACACACAGTCAGATAAGTTTAAGATTATTGAAGAGTATGCAATTTCATCCTTTTCACTAATCTTATCCTCAGTATCAGACTCAGAGTATGCAAGCCTAATGCACTTAAACACACGTTGTTGAACAAGAATGCTTTTCATTTTTTGTTGCCAAATACCAAAATCAGATCTGCCATCAAACGGAGCCAGAGTATAGCTAGTCAAAGCAGTCATTACACAAAGAGAGAACAACACAAAGATGACACAGAAAGTTCACACAAGAAAAAATTCCAGGCTGTGTAGAGCCAAGGATTTCCCAGTTTATCAGTGGAGCAGGGGTTCACTTGGCAGCCTTTATGACAGAGGTAAGAACAAAATTCATAAAGAATATCAGAAGAGATCACAGCGGAAGATAACCAGAAACAGGCAGTCACAAAGAGAGCCTAAAATATCTACCAGCACAGAAATCTCAAACCTGCCCGTTTCAAACGGGATCTAATCAAAGGGGTTAGGGTTTCAGCAAAGTACTTGAGCGGACCCCAAAGTATAGGCAAGTCCGACTTACCAAATGGAACCGATTAGGCTCACGTCGAGCGCAGGCGCGACGGGAGGACTGCCAGGGGGCAGAGAACCAGCACACCAGAGAGTAAGAAGAAGAGAATCAACAAAGATAAAAACAAACAGGGTTAATAAAAAATAAACCCTAGATTCTTACGGGGGAACACAGAGAATCACCCCAAGAATCTCAGATTTTCTCCCACGGGTCCGAAGAGACCACGATTACACGAACCGTGGCTCTGATACCACTGTTGGGTGGACCTCGTGGTCAACAATGACTCAGACAGCCTTGAGCCTACACCAATCGAACACAAGGACCAGTGGGAAAACGGGACACTCTCACAGAGTCACAGAGACTCAAGAACAAGCCCAGAAAGTTGATCTCACAAAGAGATCGAAAGAGCCCACAACCCCTCACCACAGAACCCTCAGGAAACCCACAAAGGAAGCCCCTCGCTTCGACTCTCACTCACATGCAAGGACTCAAGCTCGACTCAGTAATTAGGGTTTCTATCAGAGAAGAGATGAGAAGAATACAGAAGGAGAAGAAGGCTCAGATGTCGCTTGCACATGGAGCTGCCTCCACTGCAGCCCCATAAGAAAGGGTGAGTGAGAGGAGCAAGAAGCTCAGCAGGCTTCCATCGAGAAGGAGCGATGGAGAGGAATCGACAAAGACAAAGAGGCGCAGCAAGGGCAAATGAAAGGAGCAAGGAGACAGCAGCTTATAAGGCTCCGGGGTAGTGGGCTAGGGTTAGATATGGGCTTGGGCTTGGGCTTGGGTAGAAATAGAAATAAATAAAAGACAGGCCCAGAAAAAACTTTGGGCCTATATTCCAACATTAATTAATCGATTTATTCATCTTTTTCCAATTTGTGTGCGTAACTAAACTATCCTTTAACGATGTAAAATATGAAAGATTAAAATATAGTTTTCTTTTTCTCACTCAAACTTATTTTAGTTACTTCCCTCGTTACAACAAACCTCATACCAATTATACAACTTTTTAAATATTATAATATTAACGTTTACAATAAATCTATACAAAATTCAACTGCATAACAAACATATATAATTTCCAGTGTCTATTATATACCAAAATTGAAACGAACAGAACAAAAAATCGAGACCCTGTTTTATGTCGGAAGAAAACAAAACAAATTAAAGCAACATGGATCGACCCATATTTTCTATATTTGGCCCGACTAGCATTAAAATGGATATTAGAGTATTTTTCTGTTAGCTTATTCCTCATGCAATTCCATGGATCTTCCACTCTCTTCTTCCTTTTATATCTTCTATTTAGGGTAAAGAGTTTATCTAACATTTCTTCATTTTCTTTCTACTCGTGGGCTTTTGTGGGTGTCATGTCTTCCGAGCCTTCTTTATCTTCTGGACTTATTCTGCCACGTTGTCTGCCAACGTAGCATCCATCATACACGTCAGCTCTGTCATCTGCCACGTCAGCTCTATCATTCTTTTCCTTTTATTCTTACTAGTAGTGTACCTGTGCGTTGCACATTGTGTTATATATATAATTATTAAAATAATATAATAACATATAAAATGTAATGATTTATTATTTTAACAAAAATATATTGATACTTTTTTAATTTGTATTAGTATAAAGCTAGGTATTTTAATTTTAAATTTATATCATTATAAATAATTATATTCGAAAATATTAGAAATTTGAAATATATAAAGTAATATATTAATCTATGGATTAAATAAACAAATTAAAAAAAAATTGTGGCAGAACATTACATGGGTAGTGAAATTTTAAAAAATAAATTTAATATCAAAAACTAAGTTATTTGTATTAGAAACGTTATGATTTAAGTATTGAGATAAATAAATTTATATTTTATTGGCATTTATAACTATAAATACACATGTATTTTAATAAATTTTTTTGGTTCAACGCCACATATAACTCATTTATTTTAAATCAAATAAAAAATTATATCAACTTATCAAATACATGAAAATCTCTCTTGCTATCTATTTAAATGAAACAATTCAAAATTGGACTTAATCTACACATTTTGAATAAAAAAAATTATGAATAATAATTATAAGATTGATAAGTCAATATATCAGGGACTAAAAATGATGACATTTTAATTTGTGAAAAACCAGAAAAATTACCTCTGTCCAATCCCTTATGTCATTTCAATTAATTAGAATATAAATATAAATAAAATTTGACAACAAATAAATATAAAATAAGAAAAATAAAATATTTGTATATTTCAAATGAATAAGTTGGTTAACTTGCAATAATAATTTTAATCTAATTTTTTTTATTTGATATGTTTTATATGTGTAATCTATAAGGTACACCTATAATATTTTGTTATTTCTACATTTTAATATCAATTTACAATAAATTAATATTATATATCATAAAAACGTTTAAAAATGAAAAATCATTGAAGCCCACAGGCCACACACATACATTTCCATATTTCAGTTTGATAAATTTTATATGAATATTAAATTTAAGATCATTAAATAATGATTGATTTTATATATTATATATTTAAAATTGATTTAAATAAATTACAAAAAACAACCCCAACTATCGACTTTTTTAAAATTGCAACTTAATCTTTTTTTTTTTTTTAAGATTGTCACCCAGTCTTTCTGTGATTTTACCGATTGCAAAATTTCAGGTCATTTTTCCGGCAAATGAATTAATTTTTTTCACTTTGCAACCCAAACTTTAATTTTTTGTCCAATCGCAAATCATAATTTTTTTTCGCTTCACACCTTTATGTTATATATATGAGTGTAACTTTTATGTTATATAAGTATGATGGATATTCATAAAATAAATATCAAGGAAATATTGGTCAAAATTGGTGAAATATATGTAACATCGGTAAAAAATCGATGGAATATCGATAAATATCGAGAAAATATCGGAATATATTGGAAAATATAGGAAAAATAACAATAAATATATATACCCATATTTACATCGATATCGATATTTTGACGATATTTCCGTGAATTTAAGTTACCTATATTTTCACCGGAATCGAAATTTTCATTCTTGGTTGCAATCTGATAAAAACACAAAGTTCAGATTGCAATTAGATAAAAAAAAAAAAACAAAGTTTAGGTTGCAAAGTGAACAAATTAATCTCCATTTCGCCGGAAAATTTGCAATCGACAAAACCACAGAAAGATTGGGTGGCAATCTGAAAAAAAAAAAAAAGATTAGGTTGCAATTTGAAAAAAGTCGATAGGTGGAGTTGTTTTTTGTAATTTACCATTTAAAATAAGTACTTAAAAATAAGATGAGAGATAATAAATATATAATCCCTTATTTCATCTTATTTATCTATTTATTTTTTTCATTTGAAAATTCTATACAATAAATACTAAATCGAGTATCATAACTGATTTCTTAAATTAAATATTTATTTATTTGTATTGAATTTCTTAAAATACAATAAATAAGTTTATTTATTTTTATTTGTATTGAGTTTCTTAAAATACAATAAATAGGTTTATTTGTATTTATTTATACTGAATTTCTTACAATAAATACAATATGAAAGCAATTAATAGATTTCTTAAAATAGTAATTATTTAATAGACAGATAATTTATTACAGCTATTTTTGACAGAATATCCTGCTTTTATATATATATACATGTCCCCTCCCCTTCTCTTTATTAATTCCCTTCTTTTCATCCCTTAGGACCCTTACCCACATCAGATATGGACTCATGCATTGAAAGTCGAAACGTTAGCATCATCCTAATGAAAACACATGGAAAGTATTTGGGAAACAGTCCAACTTCAATTATTGCTTTTAACTCTTTTCAACTTTATACTCACTTAATTTAATTCAACTAAAGTAGCAACAAACCACAAATTTTCATAATAAAAATTTGGATAAAATCCTCTTACAAATCAAATTATTCGTGATAAATACATTTTTGAGAAAATTGACTCACAAAAGTAGAGTTATTAAACGGATCGAGTAATCTGGTACAGTTCATAATTTATATTCACGCGCAAATTTGTGAAAGTTGTTTCGATTTGAAATTGTTGGACATCAACATATAAATTATGTATTTTTACATATATATTTGTATGGTTGTTCATTGGGTTAAATTAATTTGAATTTTCGATTATTCAAAAAATTGAATCCGAAAATCCAATTACAGTGTCCAGAAAATGAAAGATTACTTTTAAGTAAAGGTAATATCCACATGACATATCACATAAAATTATACAAATTTAAAAAATATACAATAAGTTTCGCATCCAAATTCTGATTTTGTCCAAAATTACTATTCAAACTAAAATTATAACTTTAAGGGTCCGTTTGGTTCGAAAGTTGAGTTTTGATTGGATTATAATAATTTTGGTTTTTACTGTTCATGCAGTATAATTGGATGTTTGGTGTGGAGGTTTTTGGGATGAGTTTAGTTGTAATATGTGTTTGGTATGAATGTTTATAGGTTTGTTAATGTTGGTGAGTTTATAAATTCGTGTTTGGTGTATTGGTTAATGTTGGTTAAATATGTGAAATTACATAGTTGTCCTCATATTTTTAAAAATACATATTATATGTAATGATGTAGAGGCATAAAGGGAAATTCAATAAAAATACACTATTTGGGTTAAAATCAAACCCACCAAGGATGGTGGGTTTATAATCAAGCTTAATCCCCTTTCTTCCAATCATAAGTCCGGGCCGGATATTAATCCCGGACCGATAACCCTTCTACCAAAAACAGATTTAGGGTAGATAACAAACCCTACACACCCTAAATCCTTCTACCAAACACTTAGACCCCCAAAACTATAAAAACTATACAAAAACTTAGCTGAGATGATTTTACGGATAATTTTCATGAACAATTATCTTTTACCCACTAACCATGTCGATCATTTCTACAATTTTATATGTGAATTATAAAGTGTGAATTAACTCATCTAATATAAAAACTGATTAATTAAACGATGTCCCGTTAAACTTACTCAAAAAATTATTTATATTTAATTGAAAAACTATAAAAGAAAGATTAATTAAAAATTCACTTTGCGGTTTGTTCCGGTTATTGGGACCTAAAAACCGAACCCGATTCAAAATACTCGAAACTAAAAATCAAAAATTGAACCCAGATTTTCGATTCGGTTTCAGTTTGAACTTCCAATTCAGTTCAAGATGGTTAAAATATTATCCGAATATTTTAAATGAGGCTCATATTGCCTCTATTTATATATATATATATATATATATATATATGGTAATTATCCTACCAATAAAACTGGGAAGGATACCAAAGAATTGTATAACAACAGAAAGAGAAGTGCCACCGCCACCAGCACCGCCGCCATGAAAACCACACTCTTGCTCATCAACTCTCTGATACTCGCCATCGGAAACTGTGGCGGCCCTCTCATCATGCGCCTCTACTTCATCCGCGGCGGCAAGAGAATCTGGTTCTCCAGCTGGCTCGAGACCGCAGGATGGCCCGTCATCCTCATCCCCCTCCTCGTCGCCTACACGCGCCGCCGCAGCACATCCCCCGACTCGAAGCTCATCCTCATGAAGCCGCGGCTGTTCATGGCGGCGGCTGCCATCGGGATCCTGACCGGCCTGGACGACTACCTGTACGCGTACGGGGTGGCGAAGCTCCCCGTCTCAACCTCCGCCCTCATCATCGCCACCCAGCTGGCGTTCACGGCGGCGTTCGCGTTCGTTCTGGTGAAGCAGAAGTTCACGGCGTACTCGATAAACGCCGTCGTTCTGCTGACGGTGGGGGCGGTGGTGCTGGGGCTGCACACCGACGGCGACAAGCCGAAAGGGGAGTCGACGAAGGATTATCTGATGGGGTTCTTCCTGACGCTGCTGGCGGCGCTGCTGTACGGATTCATTCTTCCGGTGGTGGAGCTGACGTACAAGAAGGCCAAACAGGCTTTAACCTACACTCTGGTTTTGGAGATTCAGTTGGTTATGTGTTTTTTCGCCACCGCCTTTTGCACCGTTGGAATGCTCGTCAACAATGATTTTCAGGTAACTATTTCGCCGGCGATCTTTTTTCTAATTAATTCATAAAATCCTTAATTAGCATGTGACATGGTAAAAGTTCATTCCCTTACTAATTGGAATATATGTTCCTATTTTACATTATATGAGATCTCTTCGATTTCAACATTAATTGCAAGAATTGACCAAGTCATATCATATGTGGTCGGTATTAATAGATCACTATAAACTAAGTCAAGATTTGATGATTGAAGCTCTTAATATAGAATACTCCCAATTAATATCTATCTTGATAAATAGAACAATGGGGAAAGCCTAATTTTCATCATTATTTAGCTCTTAGTACTACAACAATTCCAACGTTCAAATGGACAAAAATCAAACATAAATTACAGGACGAAAATTGTAACTTCCAGACAGTTTGATGAGTCTTTTCAATTTACTTTTTAATGTGAAATCAAAACTAGAACATGTTACAAGAATGATCGAGGAGCTAAATTGGGGCAATTGAATCAATTATGAAAATATGATTTATATGTGTATATATGTGAGAATATGAATTATAAAAGTAAATTAATCATGTGAATGGATATTTTTGTTGTGTACTTTTTGTAGGCTATTGCAAGAGAAGCAAAGGAATATGAACTTGGAGAGACAAAATACTATGTAGTGGTAGTATTTAGTGCAATAATATGGCAAGGGTTCTTCTTGGGAGCAATAGGAGTGATATTCTACTCATCATCTCTGTTATCAGGCATCATCATCACAGTTTTACTTCCCATCACAGAAGTGTTGGCTGTAATATTCTACCAAGAAAGTTTTCAGGCAGAAAAGGGTGTGTCCCTTTTTCTCTCAATTTGGGGTTTCATTTCTTACTTTTTTGGTGAGATTAAACAAAATAACAAGGCCAAGAACAACAACAACAACAACCTTACTACTACTAATGACCACACTCTTGTAGTAGACACACAAATGACCAATATTCAAACTTCTACTGCCTAATTCTCACCTTTTCTTTTCTTCTTTTTTGTTGTCTACTTATTCTAGTAGTTTTACACCTTTTTTTGTCTTGTTTTGTTTGGTTGGTTTTTGTTGTGGTTGCATCTTATCTGCTGTGGAATCTTTTCCCCCAAATGTAAATGATTTGGATTGGATGGTTTTGAAATAAATATATATAATCCAAACACACTCAAATTCATGCACTCACAAAAGTAAGTTCAGATCATGAAAGCCATGGATTTCGAATGCACATTAATGCTTAAAAATGAATTTGTTGCTATGAATTTTAAGTTTATTATTCAATATAACTAATACATATTGATTAAGATGTAATTCAAACACATCCAAATTCGAGCGTATTCAGAATTTATCAAAATTGTAATTTAGAAGTTGGTTCGAACCGAAAGTGATGAATTTCGATTCCACATGATTAGTTCAAACTTTAAAAGTAACATTAAAAATGAATCTACCGGTAAAATATGATCAAATTAAGTTCGATTTTTATTGGATTTCAATAATTATTATCTCAAATTAAATGGATAGCAATTGTCAAGAAACGTGATATATACAAGAGGAGTCAAAGTGCGTGGGATCTCTTGATTGATCATTTTAACAAATTCTGCACTTTTACAAAAGTATTACTCATGTCGGCCTCTCACGATGATCTTACATAAAATGATTTTCTTTATGTATTTAAAATATTAAGAGTAAATGATTAATTAATGATTAAGATCCCAAATAGTACTCAACTATATATATATATATATATATATATATATAAATGTTGTATCATGGGCTAATTAAGCTAAGTGCCTAAAAATACATATACAGTAGCTACTTTTTTTATATACCCAAAAAAAGAAAGTTGCTACTCATTTCATTTAGTTCTTTTTTTTTAAGCCATTTTAATTAGTTTGTAAAATGTTTTTTTACTATTACTATTATATATAAAATCTATAGCCTAATTTTAGATTTAAAAAAAAAAAAAACTATTTCTATTATCTTCTTACTTTTGTTTTCCCAGCCTAGCTCCCTTTTCTTTAAGGTTATGTTACGGCCTATTTTAATCATAACCACGAGCATTAATAGACACAAACTAGATGCGATTTAATAATTATATCTCGTGGGTTTTATCCATGATCCATCCATCTTTTTAATCTACTTCTCAATTTCCAGCCTAAATATCAAAAATTATAAAGTTCTAAAAGTAAGTATTCAAAAATACTTTTAAATATTTTTTCTTAAATATTAGGCAAACCTCTAAAATTTTGCCAAAAGCTTCATAAGTGGAATTTAATTGATGTCGATTAAGCTCATTAATACCCTAAAATGGTAGATTAGAACTGTTGCAAGCCACGTGAATGAACCAAGACGGGGCCTATTTATTAATTACATTAAAAATAGTACGTGTCATTTAATAAATGTCTTATAAGATACTAGAGTTAATTAATGACCAATTATTGCCCTTGTTATATATTTCATAATGTTATATATATACTATAAGAAAATGCTAAAATGTCCACGACGAGCAACTATATATATGTTCATCGTTGTTGAGTAATTATTTCATTCCCTCGTTATATGAAAAGTGAAATTAATTGGTATACTATAATAGATCAATACACTGTTTTTTATCTTCTTTAAAAAAAACGCTAATCAGAGTTTTGGCCAATAATCATGATCAAACCATAATGGCTAAATAGTCAATTCTTTATGATAGGCCATAGACCTCAAATCTTTATTTCCTTTTCTTTTCCAATAATTAGACAAAACTTGAAAAATTGTAGATATAATTCATTCATTGATTTTTGTTAATTTTGACTTAATTCATCCATTGAATATGGACTATGGAGGAAAAGATTGTTTATGGTAGGCTCCTACCGTAGAGGATTCACCCAATATGGTCTACAAATATTCAAATATGTACGTGCACCAAAATCAACGCCACATTATTTTTTTTAACCTTTTATTTTGAAACACATTTTATTTAAGAGTCATTTTCACTTTATAGCATACTATATTTACTTTGACAGCTCTTTTCATACTTGTTGACTCTTGTACTCCAAAATGAGCATGTGAGATAATATTAATTAATGGGCTAGGATTTTGTTTAGGAGTATAAAAATTGAGAATATTTATAAATTATTGATGTATTTAGTTATCTTTCCATTTCAATATTCTTTTAACAAAATTGTATAAATAATTCGATAATTGAAATGTGCTCACCACAAATTGAGAACCAGCTACTGGTTTGAATCAGAGAAAATTCGAAAAACAATAATCCATTGTTTTTTTTTTTTATGTATATGATATGGACTCTAGAATGGGCCTTGGGCCAGAGAAGAACGGCCCAATGTAAAATAAAGGGCTTCGGCCCATATCATACATCAAGGCCCAAATTCCCTCCTCATTCTAAGGGCCCATCAATATAACAACTTGCTTTTGCCCTTCTCCATCATTCTTTTTTTTTTTTTTCTGCTACGGGCTTAATGGCTAATGAATCCTGACCAGCTAATACACCATCCCCAGATCAAGAAATCACTCCCTTACAGTATAAATAAATAAAAATATACTGTACAATAATGTTAAATCAAGCTATAAAAGATACATATTATTATGTTTACAATTATCGGACTATAAGTTGAATCGATTCGAGCAAGTATGAATCATTAGCCAAACCGATCCATCTATCGATCTTATTTCACAAAAACAGGTTTGTATGTGAAGGCCCAATTCTTTACATTTAGATAACCATTTTAGGGCCCAATAAACTTATAAGGCCTGAATTACTAATAAAAGAACTGATCAGCTATGATTTTATTATTGTCAAACATTGTTTTGTTTCTTTTTAATTATTTATGTTCATACTTTCTCGTGAAAGTGTATTAGAGCTAGGCATTGCATGTTTTATTAAAAAAAAAAAAATTGTTGTGTAGATGACTGTATTATTTATAAATTTGCCTCTCGATTAATCAAAAGTATTAGAGTGAGGCTTGCATATTTATGAATTCGTGAGACGGGTCGGATTATAATCTGTAAGAAAATATGTCGGTATAAAATCAAGTTGAAGTATATTTAAATCCGACACAGCCACATTGCCAAGTGCCTTCCGGGATGGCTGCATTCTTCCAACTCTCTGTTTTCCAAATTATAAGAAATTCATTTTGTTCATTAATTTTTACACATTCTAAATTAATTTTTAAGTAATTTTATGCTTTAAACTAGTACCACAATCTGAACATCTTTAAAAATTTCACACGTTGATCTTAGTTATTTATTAGTTGTGTCACTTAAATTTTGGTCAAAGTCGAGTTAATATCAATTCTCAATAGCAATTTTCAAAAAAAAAGAAAAAAAAAGGGAATTATCATCACATGATTAAACTTTTTAAGGTAGTCAAACTCGATCTATACATTTATTTATTACTCATATTTGACATTGAATTTGAACATTTATATGCACAACATTAGTCTAATCGACGCATACAATATATAATGCTTTCACACCTTGATTCTCATTTTATCTAATGAATGACTAAATTATTGAGTAAGTTTTAAGTGAGATCGTATCACAGATTATTTTGTGTGAGACGGGTCAATCTACCACCCACACATTACAGTTCACATATAATTAAAGTTGTGGAAATTGGTTGAATTAGTAGGTAAAAAAGATCTATCTCACAAAAATGACTGGTGAAAACGTTTCAAGCAAGTTTTTATATAAATTATTTTAGTCAAAGTAGAGTATAATCAATATATATTTTCTCAAATATCAATTTCCAAGAAAAGAATATTGTTAACCAGTTAATATTAATGGTCATGATTAACTCCTTACTTATTCCCTTAATTTATGTTTCGAAGAACTTAAGTAAATATGTGAAAAAAAAAAAATCTAAATTGGTCACTAATATTACAAGGATTTTTATAACCTAAAATCGAGGGAACCAATGAAGTACTTATATTTGGATAAAGGATTGTGAAATTTAGGAGCTTAAAATTGATAATGTGGAAACCTACTTAATGATTTCAAACTAATCGAGTCAAATCAGTCAAAAGAAATCATAATTTTGAATTTATCCCATATTTCTACGTAAAAGAAATTAAATCTTATACTATATGTTTATCTTATCCCATCCGTATTAGGCACATTAATCATGATTAATATCAATATGTCCTCGTACATTAAATTAAAATCCCATATATCATATCATATCCAAAACAAGCAAATATTGAATCAAAATCAACACGACTCTATGACAGAAACAAAAATTATAAATGGAGTAAGATCTTAATGGTGGAGCTCAATTACTGCCCCCAAATCTATCCTTGATAGGATTAATTGGGATTAATTGATTTCTTGCTCTATATATTTATCTCCATATATTCTTACAAATAATAAATACAGTTAATTAGTTAAACCACCGCCATGAAAAACACGTTCTTTATTCTCAACTGTATCCTCCTCGCCGTCGGAAACTGCGGCGGCCCGTTGGTCACGCGCCTCTACTTCATCCGCGGCGGCAAGAGCATCTGGTTCTCCAGCTGGCTCGAGATCAGAGCCTGGCCCATAACCCTAATCCCCCTTATCGTCTCCTACACGCGCCGCCGCAGAACCGGCGGCACAAATCTCTTCTTCATGAAGCCGCGCGAGTTCATCGTTGCTGCCGTCGTCGGAGCCTCGATCGGCCTGACCGACTACCTGTACGCTTACGGCGTGGCGAAGCTGCCGGTGTCGCTGATCCTGGCCACGCAGCTGGCTTTCACGGCAGCGTTCGCGATTCTGCTGGTGAAGCAGAGGTTCACGGCGTAATCGATCAACGCGGTGGTGCTGCTGACGCTGGGGGCGGTGGTGCTAGGGCTGCACACGAGCGGCGACAGGCCGAAAGGGGAGACGAATAAGGCGTACTGGTCGGGGTTTGCGACGACGCTCATATCGGCGGCGGCGTACGGGCTGATTCTGCCGGCGGTGGAGCTGATATATAAGAGGGCGAAGGAGGCGATAACGTATACGCTGGTTATGGAGATTCAGATAGTTTTATGTTTTTTCGCCACCATTGTTTGCACCTTCGGAATGCTCACTAACAATGATTTCCAGGTATTTTTAATTTGATATATATATATATATATATACATTTGATGAGCATTTCATTTATAGTTTCAAATGATTTAATTATGAGATTATTTAGAGGATATTTGTTATCCAAAATCTTTTAAAAAGCAAATGAGAAACCAAGAAAAATGAGTGTTTGTGTTGTCGTAGAAACATTGACATTCTACGACAACATTGTCAAATAGTCTTTTTGCAACATGTGTATTAGTGACAACATTGTTGTTGCAAATAAACTCTTTTTCATTACTTTTGTGACAACTTATTGTCAATTTATATTTGCATTTTTTCCGATAGTTTGTTGTCGTTAAAACCTGTGGTCCTTTTGTCGCAAAATATCATATCACAAATACTCATTTTTCCTGCAATGATCAATTAACAATATTAGAGTGAAGTGAAGTTATAAAGTTGGATAAATTTGTGCAGGAAATTAGAAAAGAAGCAAGAGAATATATATGAACTAGGGTTGGGAAAATACTACATAGTGCCAGTGGTATTAATGTTGAATGGGATAATATGGCAATTAATGTTTCTTCTTGGGAGCAGTTGGAGTGATCATATTCTACTCATCATCTCTCTTATCTGGAGTCATCATCACAGTCTTGCTCCCTCTTACTGAACTTCTTGCTCTCATTTTCTACCATGAAACATTTCAAGCTGAAAAGGGCATTGCCCTTTTTCTCTCTCCTTGGGGCTTTATTTCCTACTCCATGGGTGAGACCAAAGACAGCAACAAGATGAAGAAGAAGAAGAAGAAGAAAGAGGACAAAACAATAACCTAGATTCTTGTAATAATGTTGGAACACTTGTCTTACTAAGTTTGCTGTGATGAAATTAAATCAATATTGATCAACTCCCCAGGCAATTTTTTTTTTTTAATTCTTTGTATATGCTATTTTTATTATTTATTTATTTGGTGATTTAGTTTTATTTAAAAGTTAGTAGCATTGATAAATAAATTAAAGAAAGGGAATGAATGGATTCTGGTGGGGTCCAAGATGGGATGGTTCGTATAACAAAGATTGATACACTCACATACTTTATAAATTTTGGAGATGAATTAGATGCTGATGGTTTATTCCACAAAGATTCTTAATTTAATTATAGTAGTTTTATAATTCAAAATGGATTGAGAATAATTGAATGAGTGAGCCATTATTGGAAAGAAATGTGGACAACTAATTGGATGTATACGTGTGGTTGATTTTATGAGTGACATTTGTGTGCCCAAGGGCATGATGCCCCAAATTAATCATCATATGATGTTAAACATATAGTCTACAGATATCATGTATATACTCTTCAGGTATCACGTGTATACTCTTATATACATATGATACATGTAGGGTATATTTATAACACCAAAAAACATAACACTTATAAGTATATATATATATATATATATATAAAACACCTAAAAAACATGTATATAACACCTAGATCTGTGCCCTAGCTATATGCCACAAGGGTATATAAGTTTTTGCCTAATTTTATTGGTTCCCCTAATTATCGGAGGCTAACATTTTAAAAAGAAGAGAACTTTTTTTATCATGAATTTATATTTGTAAGATATATGTCTGATATTGATACCAACAATAGGAAATTTATGGATTAAAAAAATATTATACGTATTATCAGACAACGAATCGGGTTCTCTTTCCCCGTCATATTTCCTACTATATATATACTTAAAAATGGGAAAAAAAATCACATTTGGTCCCATAACTATTTATTTTTCCGCAATTAGTCCCACAACTATTTACTTTTTTAATTTAGTTCCGTAACTTATATAATTGCTCGCTTTTGGTCCCAATATCGCTGGAATTTTCAAAATTGGTCCGAAAATTGGGGGTTTCCGGCGTAAATTAATGACGTGGCATGATGTGTCATTTTTCTATTGGTTCAAGTAATAAAAAAATTCTAAAATAAATAAATAAATGACACATATATTTATTTCATATCCACATCATCAAAAACATAAATCTACTTATCCACATCATCAAAATCATAAAGAAAATAAAAATGAAATGGCAATGGCTTATCCAACGGGGTGTGAAAATAGAAGATTAAAATCCCCTTCTAATAAACCCCAAATTGTGGAAGAACCCTAATTCGGGAATTGAAAAAATGTCACAATTTAGTGGAAGCTCAAAACCGACTCGATGCGTTTTCATGTTTTTGTTTATATATGTTTTTGTAATTTAGTGGAAGCTCAAAACCTAATGTGTAATCTATCGATGAGTTAGTCATTGCCTTTTCATGTTCTTTTTTTTAAATATGTTTTTGATGATGTGGATAAGTAAATTTATGTTTTTATGATGTGGAAACGCAATAAATATATGTGTCATTTATTTATTTATTTTAGAATTTTTTCTATTGCTTGAACCAATAGAGAAATGACACACCATGTCATGTCATTAGTTCTCGTCGGAAACCTCCAATTTTCCGGCCAATTTCGAAAATTCCGGCGACATTGGGACCAAAAGTGAGCAATTATTTAAGTCACGGGACTAAATTAAAAAACTAAATAGTTGTGGGACTAATTTCGAAAAAGGAAATAGTTATGGGATCATATGTGAATTTTTCCCCTTAAAAATTGAGGATAATTAGATTTATCTTTCCCCTAGTGTATGTCACATTCCCTAACCATTACAAAATCGGATTGGTGTATTTCATCACATTTAATGCAAGTCATGATCAGTTAGATGATGACATTATATAGTACTTGATTGTTTTGAAATAGAAATGTAATAATACAAAATATCGTGTGCTGCAAAACTGCAATAAAGTGATCTCATTGCTATGATTTATCAACAATACTGAGTCATGATGATATTTACACTTAAAGCCCCATCATTTGTCTCAACTGATCTGTGAATAGGTTGGATGACGCGGTGACTGATGTAAATGAAAAACAATAATTTTTTAATATAAAATTGAGTCCAATTAATCTAAATTTTGACGATAAATTCAAAAGGGGGAATATGTAAAGATTTACAAGAATAATAATAAATAAATACATACTAAGTTGTTGATAAAAGATAAATTTTTGGATCATAGTTACATAGGAATAAGGTACAATTTTTTTTACCCCGTATATAAGGACTATGCTTTTCCATTTAAGGTTACAAATTATAAATTTTCTATAAAGTTTTATTACAGAATCACTTTTTCAATCCAAGAAAACAAAACAAAATCCTAATTTTCTTAAAAAAAAAAAAAAAAGAAGTAATTCTTATAAAAGATAATTTTTCGATGCAAGTCTAGCTTTCTTTTTGTAACAAAGACAATTTAGACATTTTAATCTCTTAAATTGATAGAAAAACTGTTTAATAAAACCATGACTAGAATATATAGTAAACTCTCACGCTCATAATTAAGGTACACCATATTTAAAAACAGGGATTTCCACCCACATCTTTAAATAAATAATATTTTTAACATGCCACACCATACACAAAATTACAATTAAAAAACTTCATAAAATCCAAACCTAAGCAATATTCAATAGTACCTTGCAAATGAATCCCACAATATAGAAAAGAGAAAAATATAAATGGAGAAATACGTCATAGTGATTAGGCATGCATATGATATGCATCTATTTATTATCACCCTTCAATCTCACAACCATCACAAGCTATATTCAATCAAGAATCAATGGAGGAATCTGTTCAGACAACCAGCGCCGCCACCAAACTGGGTTTGCTAGTCCTCAACTCCGTCATCCTTGCCGTCGGACAATGCGGCGGCCCCTTAGTCCTCCGCCTCTACTTCATCCACGGCGGCACCAGAATCTGGTTCTCCAGCTGGCTCGAGACCGGGGGCTGGCCCGTCATCCTCATCCCCCTCCTCGTATCCTACACGCGCCGCCGCCGCAGCGCCGGCCCCGCAGCGAAGCTCTTCCTCATGGAGCCCCGCTGTTCGCGGCGGCGGCAGTGATCGGGCTCCTCACCGGCTTCGACAACTACCTGTACGCGTACGGCGTGGCGAAGCTGCCGGTGTCGACGTCATCCCTGATCCTGGCGACGCAGCTGGGGTTCACGGCGGGGTTCGCGTTCCTGCTGGTGAAGCAGAAGTTCACGGCGTACACGATGAACGCGGTGGTGCTGCTGACGGTGGGGGCGGTGGTGCTGGGGCAGCACACGAGCGGCGATAGGCCGGAGGGGGAGACGAGCAGGGAGTATCTGTTAGGGTTTCTAATGACGGTGTTAGGGGCGCTGTTGTACGGATTCGTGCTGCCGTTAATTGAGTTGACTTATAAGAAGACGAAACAGGGGTTGACTTATACGCTGCTGTTGGAGTATCAGTTGGTGATGTGTTTTTTTGCAACCGTTTTTTGCACCGTTGGAATGATCATCAATAACGACTTCCAGGTCACCTTTTTAATTTCCTCATTTTATCTATCTAATTTCTCACTTTTTTCTTTCATCAATGAAGTTTTGAGAGGGCCACATACAACAATTAGGATCCTCTATTTCATAATCATGTTTCATTTAGTGTTTTAAAATAACTACCGCAAGTCAAGTGTAAGATGACATCATCAATTATGCTTGTCATCTATTGAAAATAATGAAATACAAGATGAAACACTATCTTGAAATAGAGGATCCCGTTCTGAGAGAGGGAGAGGGGATTAAGATGAGATTTTTGCTATATAAGATACGTAATTATCCTACATAAAATATGAGTAAGTTTTATGTGAGATTAATCAACTCACAATCCAAC
This sequence comes from Scutellaria baicalensis, assembly GCA_005771605.1. Lineage (NCBI taxonomy): Eukaryota > Viridiplantae > Streptophyta > Magnoliopsida > Lamiales > Lamiaceae > Scutellaria > Scutellaria baicalensis. The sequence continues at coordinate 78,661,946 of CM016721.1, forward strand.
TCTTCACAATTTACATATAAATTTGTAGAAATGAGTTTGGTTAGTATTTAAAAATGATACATCTCACGCAAGCTTTTGTGATATTTTTTTGAGAAAACATCATTTTTCGTTTTCTAAGTGTGACGTTTTCCAATTTGGGTCCACCAAGTTTCGAAAATCCAATTTGAGTACCGTAACTTCAATTTTTGTCCAATTTAAGTCCGATTGCTGATGTGACAGTCGGAAATTGCCTACATGGCACCAAACCCTAAGCCCCATTTTTTTCCGACCGAAAACGGAGCCACATCATTGGCCACGTCAACAAAAATATAATTCAAAAATTCAAAAAAAAAAGAAATCAAAAATAATTAAAAAATCAAAAAAAGAAAAACATCTTCTTCTTCCTCCTACTATCGCCGTCGCTGTCACCGGCGGCAGCGCCCTCGGCCCCTCGCTTTCTCTCCCTCTCTCTCTACGTATTTCCCTCTCTCTTTCTTACCGTCGTTCATCTCGTCGTGGGGCAAGCTGAAGAAGCTCCAGACGTTGTCGCTCTGGGGTCGCCGGTGACGAGCCCATCGCCGGCAGGGTGGTGGTAGTCGAAGGGGGAGGCGACAGGGGGCAGGGGAGGTGCTGAACTTTCCGGTGGAGGTGGGTTACGGCCTAAGGCGGAATGTCGTTGCTTGCCAGTTTCTCTATGCACAGAAAATCGGTCACGGCGGCGGCAGCACGACAGAAGGAGAGAGGGGAGAGGGAGAGAAGAAGGTTGAGAGTTGCAGTGGGAGGTGGGCAGGTGGAGAAGAAAACCTTTTCTTTTTTTTCCTTTTTGATTTTTTAATTATTTTTATTTTTAATTTAATTTTATTAATGACGTGGTAGTCACGTGGCTCGTCCACGTCACTCCAAAAAATTGGGGATTAGAGTTACGATCCACATTAGCAGATTCTGTGGCCACGTCAGCCTCCGACGAAAATCGGACTTAAATTGTACAAAAATTGAAGTTACGATACTTAAATTGGATTTTAGAAACTTGGTGTACCCAAATTGAAAACATCAAACTTAAAGGACGAAAAATGATGTTTTCTCTATTTTTTTTATATTCATTATGAAAAGTAGTCATGATTATTATACAAAATATTATTTGAAAGTATATATAACTTTTCATGAACAATCAAATCTGTCTTGTGCTCTTCATTAATAATTCAATATTCTATTCTATTCTTAAATTTAAAGTTTGTTCAGCTAATCACAACTTTGTTGCAAGGGCAATCTGAATAGTACTTTAATGAAAAATCAACTTCGCCTATTATATTTTGTACAAGGTTCGACCATCTCTAGTAAAATGGTATTTTATTTGGATTTAATAGTTTTTGATCTTCTCCAACAATGGTATACGTCGAGTCAAATCTTGTGCTACATACATTTTTTTCGTTTTCTTTTTTTTTTTCTTTTTTTTCCTTATATTTTTTTGTATTATTAAATGGTATAGATTAGTGAATATTTCATTCAAAAAATCGCAATATAAATAATAAAATTTAATACATATATGATAAATAAAATGCAAAAAGAATTGATGATAAAGAATATTATGAAACATATACTAGTGCAAAAATAATATTCATGTTTAGTATAAACACATATACTAGTGCAAATTGTTAATAGTATAATTATTGGATCTTTGATATACATATATATAAATTGATGCAAATTAATGGGTGCCTCACTCATTAACCATAACAATTTTGTAGTGCTAGCTAGCTTTATAAAGTATCTTTAGAGCTACATCTTTGTTTCCATTTTAATATTTAAGTGAATATTTGACGGAGGCAAAACACTCTTCCAGTGGAGGGACCTAGCTATTTTAAATTGTTTAATGATAATAAAGTAGAGTCACACTAATTAAACACCCTATATAACAAATTAATTAAATCGAATAAGATAACAATAATGATAGTAAAATATTAGAAAATTGAATGTCGTTGGATCATTTAATTTCTAAGTTGAAATTTAGCTAGGTTCATAAAAGGATTTAATTTAATGTGGCACCAAATGTTAATGACGTAGAAGCACTGAACACCCTATAACATATAAAAATAAAACAATAGTGATAGTATAATATATTAAAAAAATGTCGTGATCTGACATTGAATAATTCAATTTCTATGTTTAACTTAATTTAGGTTCTCAAATAATTAAGGATTAAACGTTAAAAAAAATCACCAATTTTTATTCTAATTATCATTTTAACCAAAGTTTTCAATGTTGATCAAAATGAGTAACATATCTGCCCTATATATGTAGCATGTTTTTTTGCTTTCAAAACATACTACATATATGTACGATTATATATGTTAATTTTCTAATCAATTCTAATTCAATATATAGTCCGGCTACCCTACCCACCGTGGGCACGTTAAATATACGTGTCCACAACTAACGTGTCAAATAGCTAGCATATCAATTAATTTCGCATTTCATATAATCTTTTGATTAGATCATTACACGTCAGTCGTAGACATATTAAGAGCTGTCCAACGTGGGCATTTTAGCATTTTAATGATCGGTGCTGATGAAATGAAAAGGGAGACATTAATTATGTATTGAATAGGGTAATTGAATATGTGCAGGCAATTTCAAGAGAAGCAAAAGAGTATGAAGTAGGAGAGATGAAATACTATATAGTTGTGGTGTTTAATGCCATAATATGGCAGTGCTTCTTCTTAGGAACAGTTGGGATAATATTGTACTCATCATCTCTCTTATCTGGCATTCTCATGACTGTATTACTTCCTGTCACTGAAGTGCTTGCCCTCATTTTTTTCCACGAGAAGTTTCAACTTGAGAAGGGCATCTCTCTCTTTCTCTCTCTTTGGGGTTTTATTTCTTACTTTTGGGATGACATCAAACAATACTACAACAACAAGAATAAGAACGAGAACGAGAACGAGGACGAGGATGAGGACGAGGACGGGAGGAAGATTAAAAACAATAACAACAACGCTAATGAAAACGTTGTGTAAATATTTGAGTACGTTGGTTGTTCAAATATGATATTTTAGCATTACTTCTACGATATTGTATGTGTTTTAATCTATACTTGATGTATATTTGTGTCTTTACTACTTGCTTAAATTAGTTTTCAAAGATATATATAGTTGTGTGCGTAGAAGAGCAGTGCATCAATTTATATATATGCCTAATTATAAGTATATCATTTCTTGTTATAGATAATAAAAAGTATGCTTAACTTCATTTGTACTCCTGTTTTAGGTCAAGTGTTGAAACGTTTGACCCTCTTAATTTTGAAAAATCAATTTTAATCATATAAATGAAAATTTGTTCAATTTTCAATTCATTCTCCATCGAAAAGACCAAATTCTAGTGGATTTTTCATGAGTGAGTCACGCTAATTTTGGGGTTTGTATGATTCACACACCAAAGCTCCGTGAAAGTTTAGAAATTCTGATTGAAAAGAAATGAATTGACTTTAGATGAAAATAGTTCAAAGAGAGCACTAAAATCGATTTTCCAAAATCTTATATGAGACTATCATGTTACGTGGGATGGATTAACCCACAAGCCACACTTCATAATGTAAATTAGTGAATATCAATACGAAAATTATCCATAAAACCGTCACCACAAGAGTATTTTGTGTTTTTCCAAACTAAAAATGAATTTTTAAGCCTAAAAGTCTGCTTTTCTTATATATATAACCACAAAATGGTATGGGCTTGGGAAGCCCAAAAGGAAAAGAAAAAAAGTAAGATGCTTTTTACACAGTGATGGGCCCAACAAGAAGATGAACACATATGCAGTCAAAATACTCTGAATCAGAAGATATTCAGAATTTAAAGAAAAAAAGAGAGAAAGAAAGAAATTCAGAATCAATGGAAGACCAATTAACTACCACCACCACCGGCGCCGCCACGAGAAGGCTTTTCCTGCTCATCAACTGCATCCTACTCGCCGTCGGAAACTGCGGCGGTCCTTTAATCATGCGCCTCTACTTCATCCACGGCGGCAAGAGAATCTGGTTCTCCAGCTGGCTCGAAACCGGAGGCTGGCCCATCACTCTCATCCCCCTCCTCGTCGCCTACACGCGCCGCCGCGCCACCACCCCCCGCCCCAAGATCTTCTTCATAGAACCGCGCATGTTCGCGGTGGCGGCGCTCATCGGAGTCCTAACCGGCCTCGACGACTACCTGTACGCGTACGGGGTCTCCAAGCTCCCCGTCTCCACCACCGCCCTCATCGTCTCCACGCAGCTGGCCTTCACGGCGGGGTTCGCGTTTCTTCTGGTGAGGCAGAAGTTCACGGCCTACTCGATCAACGCGGTGGTTCTGCTGACTGTTGCGGCCGTGGTTCTGGGGCTGCACAGCGGCGGCGATAGGCCGAAGGGGGAGGCGGATAAGGAGTACTTTTTGGGGTTCTTCATAACGTTGGCGGCGGCGGCGCTGTACGGGTTTATCCTGCCACTGGTGGAGCTGATGTATCGGAAAGCCAAACAGGCGATTAGCTACACCGTGGTTATGGAGGTTCAGTTGGTTATGTGTTTTTTCTCTACGCTTTTTTGCACTATTGGAATGCTCATCAACAATGATTTCCAGGTCTCTTCTTTTCTCACTCAAATACAATTAAGATTATAATAACAAAAACGACAACATATATATATATATATATATATATATATATATGATTTAAAAGAATTTTGATAGCAAAAATTTTGTATAATATTTGCAGGCAATTGCAAGAGAAGCAAAGGAATATGAGGTTGGAGAAGCAAAGTACTATTTGGTGGTTGTTTTGAGTGCCATAATTTGGCAGTGTTTTTTCTTGGGAGCAAATGGAGTCATATATTACTCATCATCTCTTCTATCAGCTATAATTATCCACGTTTTATTCCCATTGACTGAAACATTAGCTATTATTTTCTACCATGAAAAATTTCATGCAGAAAAGGGTGTTGCCTTTTTCCTAGCTATTTGGGCTTTTCTTTCTTATTTTTTTGGTGAGATTAAACTTAGCAAGAAGATCAAGAACAACAACCACTTGGACAATCCTACTATTAATCATCACACTCTTGAAACACAGTTAGTCAATCAAACAACCATTTCTTGAAATATTCTTAGTTTCTTATATTACATTAATTACTCATATTTATTGTGATCAATGAGATATTGCATTTTCTTTTTTTTCTTTTTTTTTTTTCGTGTGTTTCATTTTCTTGCAAATACAGTAGAAAATATACTTTTGGTTTTGGCTCATTGTATTGTTATTTAATTTCTTGTGGAAGGCAATGGTTTATTGAGGATAAGAATTTGTCATAGCGCACATGCAGTAATTAGGGGACCTACATTGAAGAAAATCCATGTCTTTTACCTTAGAATTTTGAACCTTAATTATTGATCAAAATTATGCTTATATATATATATATATGTATGTATATGTATACACACACTTCAATTATTTATAATAATACAAAATTCGTGGCACATAATTTTTTGGTTACACAAACTGTTTAGTATACCTAATATGTTATTTGGGTGTATCTAATCTCTTATTTATTCTTGTCATAGTTGGATTTGTAAAATCTAACATCTTATTTACACATTCCGTAAGTAGTAAACACACCCTAAAAGTTATGTTTTTATACCTTTTTTTTTTTTTCAGGTTTAATTCAATGAATATTCTATAAGTTAATAACAACTAAATACTAGATCCACCTGGTTATGTAGATCCAAGCTGGATCTACATATTCCAAGTTGAATTATGATTTTATTTTGATGGTGGACTAAAAGGTAAATTTAACATTAGCTCCCATGGTATTTTAAAAAATTGATTCCAGAGATGATACAGTTGGATATTTTAGTTAATAAAATGTCCAACTTTAATTAAAATGATGATAACCTTGAACTAATATGGGTTTCCTTAATTTCATGAACACTTTTTAAGTAGGGTCATCACTAGTTAGAATTCTATATCAAATCATCCCCACATTTATTTTTAGAAGAATTGTCCTAATTAAAATAACATAAATTACGTACCAGTAAGTTATTTTGTAATCTAGACAATTGTATCAATTTAATTTCTTTGTTGCAAACTAGTTTTAGATTTTATCAATTACCTTATAATCTATGGGGCTTCATTTTTTACTCCTTTGATGACTTAAGAAAATTACAAAAAGATGAAGGAGAAAGAGAAGAGCACCGGTGATGTAAATTCTCATGTTATATAATTGTAACCCTCTCAGTTTCTTTTGCCTAATTATAAATTAAAGTCTAGAATTTTATCAATTGATTGCTCCTCTTTGTCAAGTTACAAAATTATGAATATCCCATTTCCACCTGTGTTTTTTGTTTAGTACTTTACAGATTTCCTATATTTGTAGGTGTAGTTAAATATCAAAAGGGTACTTGTAATGAATAAGCATATGTGAGATAAATTATATTTAAGACTGGTTTTCATAATTACAATTTTCGAAAAGATAGGATGTCAATATTGTACATGTTTGGGGATTGTAAATGTCAGTTTTTATATGCTGTTCCCAAACTTTAATGAATCAAATAGGACAATAATCTTATAATTCAATGAATCATTTCATATCCATATAATTCCCAAAACTCAAATAGGACAAAGATCTATATACATTTTATTTGGGCCTCAATTTGAGTCCATTATATGGGCTCATCTTTCTATTTCATACTCAGCCCAATATCAAAATTTCACAATTTTTTTTAACACATAATATTAATTGTTTCTCCTCTTTCTTGATTTCTTTCTTGGCATTTGTATTGAAGTAAAAATATTTATTTTATATTATCAAAAAAAAAAAAATTCTTTTTGTTTATATACATATTCAAGATTAGAAATATAACAAATCTATATTTATATCTATATCTATATCTATATCTATATATATATGTATATGTATTATAATAAAAGCAAGTAAGTTGGCAAAAATTACTAATTTGCCATTTTACCTCCTAAAAATGTCACATCATATATTTTATGATGTGTAAATAATTTCTTTTTAATTTATTTTTTCAAGATATCATTTTGATTTTCTAAATTAATTTAATAGTTTTAAATTACATTCCTTTCTTAATAAACTATTAAATATTATAATAAAAAATAAAAGAAAAACATATAGAATTCTTGATTAATGATACATTATAATGAAAGAGAGAGAGAATATTTTTTTTAATGTATTTATATTATACATACTATTAAATTTTTGTTTAAATAATTATATTATAAATTATAGAAGACTTAAGTTAAAAGTTTCTAAAGTATATAAAATCTACATAATATTATTTAGTGTAGAAAAATTATTATTTTCATATTAATATACTCATGTGTCTTCTTTTTAAAACGTCTTTTTTATTTAAAATATATATTTTGTGATAAAATATTTAATAGACTTTTTTAAATTCATTTACTAAAATATAACTGTTGATAATAAAAATATTTAAAATTTTATGAAGTTAGAAGTTAATAAGAAAGTATTTCATACTAGAAGTATGTACTTCATAATGTGTAATGCGAGAAGAAAGTATAAGTGATCGACGTTTTTAATATTGCAATATACAAAAAAGAATATGAAAAATATATTTATTTAAATTAATATCTTTTTAATAATCAACAATTGTGTATATTCATTTTTTACTTTTAAAACATTGTTTAGACTATTATCCCAAATATCACAAACTTTTCAAATATATAACTAAAGTATGAACTTTTCAAACCAAATATCACAAACTTTTCAAATATATAACTAAAGTATGAACCAAATATCACAAAATTTTCAAATATATAACTAAAGTATGAACTTCTTAATTATAGTCACAATATTATCCCATAAATCAAAGAAAGACTATTGTCATCTCACACTAGAATTGCATGTTTACTCCAAAAATCAAACCAATATATCCGAATAACCACATTCAATAAAAAATGCATCCATCACTATAAAACTTCATGGTCCATAATCATATGTTCATCCCAAATTATGATCACCGGTATTCCAAATTACAAAGCAAAAATATCAACATCCAAAGTTATAAAAGCAAAACTATCCCATAAATCAAAATAAGACAACTATCATCTCACATTACAATTGCATGTTTACTCCAAAGATCGAGCTTATGTCTCCAAATACCTAGATTAAATGATAAATAAATATAAATGTCAAAGAAGAACTTTAAACTTTCTCTAACATACTAAAGTTTATCAAATTTTTCCATGACTGAGGTTCTCAATGATCTCATTACCTAAATGTATATATTTAATCTTACTCAGTACCTTCTCTTTCATAGCTTTTAAATATAAAAACATGGATTGAGTCGGGCTGCCGACGAAGAATAGGAAGACAACTATCATCCCACACTGCAATAGTGTTTACTTCAAAGATCAAACTTATGTCTCCAAATATACCCACATTCAAAGATAAATGTATACCAAATTAAAAGAACTTTAACATTTATCCACCATGTTAAAGTTGAACAAATTTATATACAAAATATACAAAAATCAAAATCTTGAAGAGTGCTAAAATATTTTAAACTTATAAACCTTTAAAAGAATGAATAGAACATTGATATTATATAAATTTAAACATTCGATTTTCATGAAATCTACACCAAAGGTTATAGACATAACAAGAAACATGTAAAAATTTCAAAATCAATAAATGAAAGCACTGAAGATATATAAACTTAACAGGTCATAACTAGGTTCAAAAACTCTATTCATCCAAATGCATTCTTTCCAAACATATCGAGAACTTGTATACATCCTTTATATGACCTTCAATATACATTACAATGACTTCATAATCCAGAATCATGGGTTCAAACCAAATATCACAAACTTTTCAAATATATAACTAAAGTATGAAAGTCTTAATTATAGTCACAAATATTATCCCATAAATCAAAGAAAGACTATTGTCATCTCACACTAGAATTGCGTATACTCCAAAAATCAAACCAATATATCCGAATAACCACATTCAATAAAAAATGCATCCATCACTATAAAACTTCATTGTCCAAAATCATATGTTCATCCCAAATTACGATCACCGGTGTTCCTAATTACAAAACAAAAATATCAACATCCAAAGTTATAAAAGCAAAACTATCCCATGAATCAAAATAAGACAACTATCATCTCACATTACAATTGCATGTTTACTCCAAAGATCAAGCTTATGTCTCCAAATACCTAGATTAAATGATAAATAAATATAAATGTCAAAGAAGAACTTTAAAGTTTCTCCAACATACTAAAGTTTATCAAATTTTTCCATGATTGAGGTTCTCAATGATCTCATTACCTAAATGTATATATTTAATCTTACTCAGTACCCTCTTTCATAGCTTCTAAATATAAAAACCTGGATTGAGTCGGGCTGCCGACGAAGAATAGGAAGACAACTATCATCCCACACTGCAATAGTGTTTACTTCAAAGATCAAACTTATGTCTCCGAATATACCCACATTCAAAGATAAATGTATACCAAATTAAAAGAAATTTAACATTTATCCACCATGTTCAAGTAGAACAAATTTATATACAAAATATACAAAAATCAAAATCTTGAAGAGTGCTAAAATATTTTAAACTTATAAACCTTTAAAAAAATGAATAGAGCATTGATATTATATAAATTTAAACATTCGATTTTCATGAAATCTACACCAAAGGTTATAGACATAACAAGAAACATGTAAAAGTTTCAAAATCAATAAATGAAAGCACTGAAGATATATAAACTTAACAGAGTTATAACTAGGTTCAAAAACTCTATTCATCCAAATGCATTCTTTCCAAACATATCGAAAACTTGCATACATCCTTTATATGACATTCAATATACATTACAATGACTTCATAATCCAGAATCATGGGTTCAAACCAAATATCACAAACTTTACAAATATATAACTAAAGTATGAACGTCTTAATTATAGTCACAATATTATCCCATAAATCAAAGAAAGACTATTGTCATCTCACACTAGAACTGCATGTTTACTCCAAAAATCAAACCAATATATCCGAATAACCACATTCAATAAAAAATGCATCCATCACTATAAAACTTCATGGTCCATAATCATATGTTCATCCCAAATTACGATCACCGGTGTTCCTAATTACAAAGCAAAAATATCAACATCCAAAGTTATAAAAGCAAAACTATCCCATGAACCAAAATAAGACAACCATCATCTCACATTACAATTGCATGTTTACTCCAAAGATCAAGCTTATGTCTCCAAATACCTAGATTAAATGATAAATAAATATAAATGTCAAAGAAGAACTTTAAACTTTCTCCGACATACTAAAGTTTATCAAATTTTTCCATGATTGAGGTTCTCAATGATCTCATTACCTAAATGTATATATTTAATCTTACTCAGTACCTTCTCTTTCATAGCTTCTAAATATAGAAACATGAATTTAGTCGGGCTGCCGACGAAGAATAGGAAGACAACTATCATCCCACACTGCAATAGTGTTTACTTCAAAGAACAAACTTATGTCTCCGAATATACCCACATTCAAAGATAAATGTATACCAAATTAAAAGAGCTTTAACATTTATCCACCATGTTAAAGTTGAACAAATTTATATACAAAATATACAAAAATCAAAATCTTGAAGAGTGCTAAAATATTTTAAACTTATAAACCTTTAAAAGAATGAATAGAACGTTGATGTTATATAAATTTAAACATTCGATTTTCATGAAATCTACACCAAAGGTTATAGAAATAACAAGAAACATGTAAAAATTTCAAAATCAATAAATGAAAGCACTGAAGATATATAAACTTAACAGGTCATAACTAGGTTCAAAAACTCTATTCATCCAAATGCATTCTTTCCAAACATATCGAGAACTTGTATACATCCTTTATATGACCTTCAATACACATTACAATGACTTCATAATCCAGAATCATGGGTTCAAACCAAATATCACAAACTTTACAAATATATAACTAAAGTATGAACATATTAATTATAGTCACAATATTATCCCATAAATCAAAGAAAGACTATTGTCATCTCACACTAGAATTGCATGTTTACTCCAAAAATCAAACCAATATATCCGAATAACCACATTCAATAAAAAATGAATCCATCACTATAAAACTTCATGGTCCATAACCATATGTTCATCCCAAATTACGATCACCGGTGTTCCTAATTACAAAGCAAAAATATCAACATCCAAAGTTATAAAAGCAAAACTATCCCATGAACCAAAATAAGACAACCATCATCTCACATTACAATTGCATGTTTACTCCAAAGATCAAGCTTATGTCTCCAAATACCTAGATTAAATGATAAATAAATATAAATGTCAAAGAAGAACTTTAAACTTTCTCCGACATACTAAAGTTTATCAAATTTTTCCATGATTGAGGTTCTCAATGATCTCATTACCTAAATGTATATATTTAATCTTACTCAGTACCTTCTCTTTCATAGCTTCTAAATATAGAAACATGAATTGAGTCGGGCTGCCGACGAAGAATAGGAAGACAACTATCATCCCACACTGCAATAGTGTTTACTTCAAAGATCAAACTTATGTCTCCGAATATACCCACATTCAAAGATAAATGTATACCAAATTAAAAGAGCTTTAACATTTATCCACCATGTTAAAGTTGAACAAATTTATATACAAAATATACAAAAATCAAAATCTTGAAGAGTGCTAAAATATTTTAAACTTATAAACCTTTAAAAGAATGAATAGAACGTTGATATTATATAAATTTAAACATTCGATTTTCATGAAATCTACACCAAAGGTTATAGAAATAACAAGAAATATGTAAAAATTTCAAAATCAATAAATGAAAGCACTGAAGATATATAAACTTAACAGGTCATAACTAGGTTCAAAAACTCTATTCATCCAAATGCATTATTTCCAAACATATCTAAAACATGTATACATCCTTTATATGACCTTCAATATACATTACAATGACTTCATAATCCAGAATCATGGGTTCAACCCAAATATCACAAACTTTACAAATATATAACTAAAGTATGAACATCTTAATTATAGTCACAATATTATCCCATAAATCAAAGAAAGACTATTGTCATCTCACACTAGAACTGCATGTTTACTCCAAAAATCAAACCAATATATCCGAATAACCACATTCAATAAAAAATGCATCCATCACTATAAAACTTCATGGTCCATAACCATATGTTCATCCCAAATTACGATCACCGGTGTTCCTAATTACAAAGCAAAAATATCAACATCCAAAGTTATAAAAGCAAAACTATCCCATGAACCAAAATAAGACAACCATCATCTCACATTACAATTGCATGTTTACTCCAAAGATCAAGCTTATGTCTCCAAATACCTAGATTAAATGATAAATAAATATAAATGTCAAAGAAGAACTTTAAACTTTCTCCGACATACTAAAGTTTATCAAATTTTTCCATGATTGAGGTTCTCAATGATCTCATTACCTAAATGTATATATTTAATCTTACTCAGTACCTTCTCTTTCATAGCTTCTAAATATAGAAACATGAATTTAGTCGGGCTGCCGACGAAGAATAGGAAGACAACTATCATCCCACACTGCAATAGTGTTTACTTCAAAGAACAAACTTATGTCTCCGAATATACCCACATTCAAAGATAAATGTATACCAAATTAAAAGAGCTTTAACATTTATCCACCATGTTAAAGTTGAACAAATTTATATACAAAATATACAAAAATCAAAATCTTGAAGAGTGCTAAAATATTTTAAACTTATAAACCTTTAAAAGAATGAATAGAACGTTGATGTTATATAAATTTAAACATTCGATTTTCATGAAATCTACACCAAAGGTTATAGAAATAACAAGAAACATGTAAAAATTTCAAAATCAATAAATGAAAGCACTGAAGATATATAAACTTAACAGGTCATAACTAGGTTCAAAAACTCTATTCATCCAAATGCATTATTTCCAAACATATCGAAAACATGTATACATCCTTTATATGACCTTCAATATACATTACAATGACTTCATAATCCAGAATCATGTGTTCAACCCAAATATCACAAACTTTACAAATATATAACTAAAGTATGAACATCTTAATTATAGTCACAATATTATCCCATAAATCAAAGAAAGACTATTGTCATCTCACACTAGAACTGCATGTTTACTCCAAAAATCAAACCAATATATCCGAATAACCACATTCAATAAAAAATGCATCCATCACTATAAAACTTCATGGTCCATAATCATATGTTCATCCCAAATTACGATCACCGGTGTTCCTAATTACAAAGCAAAAATATCAACATCCAAAGTTATAAAAGCAAAACTATCCCATGAACCAAAAGAAGACAACCATCATCTCACATTACAATTGCATGTTTACTCCAAAGATCAAGCTTATGTCTCCAAATACCTAGATTAAATGATAAATAAATATAAATGTCAAAGAAGAACTTTAAACTTTCTCCGACATACTAAAGTTTATCAAATTTTTCCATGATTGAGGTTCTCAATGATCTCATTACCTAAATGTATATATTTAATCTTACTCAGTACCTTCTCTTTCATAGCTTCTAAATATAGAAACATGAATTGAGTCGGGCTGCCGACGAAGAATAGGAAGACAACTATCATCCCACACTGCAATAGTGTTTACTTCAAAGATCAAACTTATGTCTCCGAATATACCCACATTCAAAGATAAATGTATACCAAATTAAAAGAGCTTTAACATTTATCCACCATGTTAAAGTTGAACAAATTTATATACAAAATATACAAAAATCAAAATCTTGAAGAGTGCTAAAATATTTTAAACTTATAAACCTTTAAAAGAATGAATAGAACGTTGATATTATATAAATTTAAACATTCGATTTTCATGAAATCTACACCAAAGGTTATAGAAATAACAAGAAACATGTAAAAATTTCAAAATCAATAAATGAAAGCACTGAAGATATATAAACTTAACAGGTCATAACTAGGTTCAAAAACTCTATTCATCCAAATGCATTATTTCCAAACATATCAAAAACATGTATACATCCTTTATATGACCTTCAATATACATTACAATGACTTCATAATCCAGAATCATGGGTTCAACCCAAATATCACAAACTTTACAAATATATAACTAAAGTATGAACATCTTAATTATAGTCACAATATTATCCCATAAATCAAAGAAGGACTATTGTCATCTCACACTAGAACTGCATGTTTACTCCAAAAATCAAACCAATATATCCGAATAACCACATTCAATAAAAAATGCATCCATCACTATAAAACTTCATGGTCCATAATCATATGTTCATCCCAAATTACGATCACCGGTGTTCCTAATTACAAAGCAAAAATATCAACATCCAAAGTTATAAAAGCAAAACTATCCCATGAATCAAAATAAGACAACTATCATCTCACATTACAATTGCATGTTTACTCCAAAGATCAAGCTTATGTCTCCAAATACCTAGATTAAATGATAAATAAATATAAATGTCAAAGAAGAACTTTAAAGTTTCTCCAACATACTAAAGTTTATCAAATTTTTCCATGAGTGAGGTTCTCAATGATCTCATTACCTAAATGTATATATTTAATCTTACTCAGTACCTTCTCTTTCATAGCTTCTAAATATAAAAACATGGATTGAGTCGGGCTGCCAACGAAGAATAGGAAGACAATTATCATCCCACACTGCAATAGTGTTTACAAAAATCAAAATCTTGAAGAGTGCTAAAATATTTTAAACTCATAAACCTTTAAAAGAATGAATAGAACATTGATATTATATAAATTTAAACATTCGATTTTCATGAAATCTACACCAAAGGTTATAGACATAACAAGAAACATGTAAAAGTTTCAAAATCAATAAATGAAAGCACAGAAGATATATAAACTTAACAGGCCATAACTAGGTTCAAAAACTCTATTCATCCAAATGCATTCTTTCCAAACATATCTAAAACTTGTATACATCCTTTATATGACCTTCAATATACATTATAATGACTTCATAATCCAGAATCATGGGTTCAACCCAAATATCACAAACTTTTCAAATATATAACTAAAGTATGAATGTCTTAATTATAGTCACAATATTATCCCATAAATCAAAGAAAGACTATTGTCATCTCACACTAGTAAACAAAAATCAAACTCATGTATCCGAATAACCACATTCAATAAAAAATGCATCTATCACTATAACTTCATGATCCAAAATCATATGTTTATCCCAAATTATGGTCACCAATGTTTTCAAGTACAAAACAAAAATACCAACATCCAAAGTTATAGTAACAAAACTATCCCATGAATCGAAATAAGACAACTATCATTTCCAAATACCTAGATTCAATGATAAAATGAATATAAATGTCAAAGAAGAACTTTAAAGTTTCTCCAACATGAACATGGATTGAGTCGGGCTACCGATGAAGAATAGGAAGACAACTATCATCCCACACTACAATAGTGTTTAATCCAAAGATCAAACTTATGTCTCCAAATATACCCACATTCAATGATAAATGTATATCAAATTGAAAGAACTTTAACATTTATCCAACATGTTAAAGTTGATCAAATTTATATACAAAATATACAAAAATCAAAGTTCTTGAAGAGTGCTAATATATTTCAAAATTATAAATCTTTAAAAGTATGAATAGAACATTGATAGTATATAAATTAAAAATCTGTTTTTCATGAAATCTACACTGAATTAAGAGCTATATGTGCAATTATTTGAATTTCGAAATCAATAATTAAATCAATGAAAGAATATAAACTTAAGAAATCATAACCAAGTACAAAGTCTCTATTCATGCAACTGCGTTCTTTCCAAACCTATCTCAAACTTGTATGTTTCCTCTTCATGACCTTCACTATAAATTATATACTGACTTCATGATAGGGAGTCATAGATTCATCCCAAATTAAGATCACCAATATTTCAAGTATTAAACTAAAATACCAACATCTTATTTATAGTCGAAAAACTATTCTATAAATCTAACTAAGACAACTTTCATCTCAAACTACCATTGCATGTCTACTTCAAAGATCAAACTTGTGTTTCCCGAATATCCATATTCAATGATAAATGATACCAATTTCAAGGCAGAGCTTTAACATTTCTCCAACATGTTAAAGTTGATCAAATTTATTCCATGCTTGAGGTACTCAATAATCTCGTTACCTATATGTATAAATTTAATCTTATTCACCACCTTCTCTTTTATAGCTTTTAAACATAAAAACAGATTACAAGAATATAATATTATTAAAAAAAGTTGGACTTGAGTTAGGCTCCCAACGAATTTTACAGGAAAAACAAAAGAGAGAACTTCTTGAGTTTTCAAGGAGAATCAATAGATGAGGTTGAATTAGAATGATTTAAAAAAATTCGAGACATTTTTTTGCACTAAACAATAGTTATTAGATATTTATTTCTAGAAAATTATAAACCAAACGATTTGCTTAAAAGATGTATCACACATATAAATTTCAAAATAAAATGTAGTATATGAGTTTTGAATTATTTTTCCTAGTCAAGTTAAAGGGTAAACATTGCGCAAATGTGGGGGTAACTTCAATATCTTATTATAAACGCATATAAAATAGAATGATATTATTTTGAAAAAATAGCTGGGCTCTTGCCAAAGAATAGGACTCGCTGCATAATTGAAAATGAAAACATACTTTAGGATCTTATTGGGGAAAAAAAAGGAACTTCAAAGAGAATCAAAACATGAGGTTGAATTTAAGTGTTTTAGAAAATTTAAAGGTAAAAATTTTGCACAACACAATAGTGACTTGTAAAAAAATATAAATTAGAATGATCTTATTTTGAAAAAGAAGTTAGGCTCTTGTCAAAGAATAGGATTTGCAGCGTAATTGAAAATGATAACATACTTTAAGATCTTATTGGAGGAAAAAAAAAAACTTCAAGGAGAATCAAAACATGAGGTGGAATTTAAATGTTTTTGAAAATTTCAAGGTAAAAATTTTGCACAGCACAATAGTGACTTGATATTTATTTCTAAAAACATATAAAATGTAACGATCTTATTTTGAAAAAGAAGATGGGCTCTTGTCAAAGAATAGCATTTGCAGCTTAATTGAAAATGAAAACACACTTTAGGATTTTATTGGGGAATAAAAGGAACTTCAAGGAGAATCAAAACATGAGGTGGAATTTAAATGTTTTAGAAAGTTTCAAGGTAAAACTTTTGCTCAGCACGATAGTGACTTGATATTTATTTCTAAAAACATATAAAATAAAATGATCTTATCTTGAAAAAGAAGTTGGGCTCTTGCCAAAGAATAGGACTTGCTGCATAATTGAAAATGAAAAAACACATTAGAATTTTATTGGGGGAAAAAAAGGAACTTCAAGGAAAATCAATACATGAGGTTGAATTTAAATGTTTTACAAAATTTCAAGTTAAAATTTTTGTATAAAATAGAATGATCTTATTTTGAAAAAGAAGCTAGACATTTTCAAAAGAATAGGACTTGCCACATAATTGAAAATGAAAACACACATTAGGATCTTATAAAGGAAAAAAAAGGAACTTCAAGGAGAATCAAAACATGAGTTTGAATTCAAATGTTTTAGAAATATTCAAGGTAAAAATTTTGCACAACACATTAGTGACTTGTAAAAAAATATAAATTAGAATGATCTTATTTTGAAAAAGAAGTTAGGCTCTTGTCAAAGAATAGGATTTGCAGCGTAATTGAAAATGATAACATACTTTAAGATCTTATTGGAGGAAAAAAAAAAACTTCAAGGAGAATCAAAACATGAGGTGGAATTTAAATGTTTTTGAAAATTTCAAGGTAAAAATTTTGCACAGCACAATAGTGACTTGATATTTATTTCTAAAAACATATAAAATGTAACGATCTTATTTTGAAAAAGAAGATGGGCTCTTGTCAAAGAATAGCATTTGCAGCTTAATTGAAAATGAAAACACACTTTAGGATTTTATTGGGGAATAAAAGGAACTTCAAGGAGAATCAAAACATGAGGTGGAATTTAAATGTTTTAGAAAGTTTCAAGGTAAAACTTTTGCTCAGCACGATAGTGACTTGATATTTATTTCTAAAAACATATAAAATAAAATGATCTTATCTTGAAAAAGAAGTTGGGCTCTTGCCAAAGAATAGGACTTGCTGCATAATTGAAAATGAAAAAACACATTAGAATTTTATTGGGGGAAAAAAAGGAACTTCAAGGAAAATCAATACATGAGGTTGAATTTAAATGTTTTACAAAATTTCAAGTTAAAATTTTTGTATAAAATAGAATGATCTTATTTTGAAAAAGAAGCTAGACATTTTCAAAAGAATAGGACTTGCCACATAATTGAAAATGAAAACACACATTAGGATCTTATAAAGGAAAAAAAAGGAACTTCAAGGAGAATCAAAACATGAGTTTGAATTCAAATGTTTTAGAAATATTCAAGGTAAAAATTTTGCACAACACATTAGTGACTTGTAAAAAAATATAAATTAGAATGATCTTATTTTGAAAAAGAAGTTAGGCTCTTGTCAAAGAATAGGATTTGCAGCGTAATTGAAAATGATAACATACTTTAAGATCTTATTGGAGGAAAAAAAAAAACTTCAAGGAGAATCAAAACATGAGGTGGAATTTAAATGTTTTTGAAAATTTCAAGGTAAAAATTTTGCACAGCACAATAGTGACTTGATATTTATTTCTAAAAACATATAAAATGTAACGATCTTATTTTGAAAAAGAAGATGGGCTCTTGTCAAAGAATAGCATTTGCAGCTTAATTGAAAATGAAAACACACTTTAGGATTTTATTGGGGAATAAAAGGAACTTCAAGGAGAATCAAAACATGAGGTGGAATTTAAATGTTTTAGAAAGTTTCAAGGTAAAACTTTTGCTCAGCACGATAGTGACTTGATATTTATTTCTAAAAACATATAAAATAAAATGATCTTATCTTGAAAAAGAAGTTGGGCTCTTGCCAAAGAATAGGACTTGCTGCATAATTGAAAATGAAAAAACACATTAGAATTTTATTGGGGGAAAAAAAGGAACTTCAAGGAAAATCAATACATGAGGTTGAATTTAAATGTTTTACAAAATTTCAAGTTAAAATTTTTGTATAAAATAGAATGATCTTATTTTGAAAAAGAAGCTAGACATTTTCAAAAGAATAGGACTTGCCACATAATTGAAAATGAAAACACACATTAGGATCTTATAAAGGAAAAAAAAGGAACTTCAAGGAGAATCAAAACATGAGTTTGAATTCAAATGTTTTAGAAATATTCAAGGTAAAAATTTTGCACAACACATTAGTGTCTTGATATTTATTTCTAAAAACATATAAAATAGAATAATCTTATTTTGAAAACGAAGTTGGGCTCTTGTCAAAGAATAGGACTTGTTGCATAATTGAAAATGAAAACACACTTTAGAATCTTATTAGGGAAAAATAAGGAGCAAGGAGAATCAAAACATGAGATTGAATTTAAATATTTTAGAAATATTGAAAGTAAAAATTTTGCACAACACATTAGTGACTTGATATTTATTTCTAAAAACATATAAAGTAGAATGACCTTATTTTGAAAAAGAAGCTTGATTCTTACTAAAGAATAGAATTTGAAGCATGATTGAAAATGAAAACACACTTTAAGATTTTATTGGGGTAAAAAGGAACTTAAAGGAGAATCAAAACATGAGGTTAAATTTAAAGTTTCAGAAAATTTCAAGGTAAAATTTTTGTACAATACAATAGTGACTTGATATTTATTTCTAAAAACATATTAAATAGAATGATCTGATTTTGAAAAAGAAGATAGGTTCTTTCCAAAGAATAGGACATGCTGCAAATTGAAAATGAAAACACACTTTACGATTTTAATGTAGAAAAAAAGGAACTCCAAGGAGAATCAAAACATGAGATTGAATTTAAATATTTTAGAAATATTGAAGGTAAAAATTTTGTACAACACATTAGTGACTTGATATTTATTTCTAAAAACATACAAAATAGAATGACCTTATTATGAAAAAGAAGCTCGACTCTTACTAAAGAATAGGATTGCAGCATGATTGAAAATGAAAACACACTTTAAGATTTTATTGGGGTAAAAAAGAAACTTAAAGGAGAATCAAAACATGAGGTTGAATTTAAAGTTTCAGAAAATTTCAAGGTAAAAATTTTGCACAATACAATAGTGACTTGATATTTATTTCTAAAAACATATAAAATAGAATGATCTGATTTTGAAAAAGAAGCTAGGTTCTCTCCAAAGAATAGGACATGCTGCAAATTGAAAATGAAAACACACTTTAGGATTTTAATGTAGAAAAAAAGGAACTTCAAGGAAAATCAAAACATGAGGTTGAATTTAAACGTCTTAGAAAATTTTCAAAGTAAAATTTTTGCACAGCTCAATAATGACTTGATATTTATTTCTAAAAAAATATATAATAGAATGATCTTACTTTGAAAAGGAAGATGGGCTCTTGAAAAAGAATAGGACTTACTACATAATTGAAAATGAAAACACTTTAGGATTTTATTGGGGAAAAAATGGAACTTCAAGGAGAATCAAAACATGAGGTTGATTTTAAATGTTTTAAAAAATTTCAAGGTAAAAATTTTGATCAATACAATAGTGACTTGATATGTATTTCTAAAAACATATAAAATAGAATGATCTTATTTTGAAAAAAAAGCTAGGCTTTTGCCAAAGAATAGAACATGCTGCAAATTGAAAATGTAAACACACTTTAGGATTTTAATGTGGAAAAAAAGGAACTTCAAGGAAAATCAATAGTGACTTGATATCTATTTCTAAAAACATATAAAATAGAATGATCTTATTTTGAAAAAAAAGCTAGGCCATTGCCAAAGAAAAGGAAATGCAGCAAATTGAAAATGAACACACTTTAGGATTTTAATGTGGGGAAAAAGGAACATCAAGGAAAATGAAAACATGAGGATGAATTTAAATTTTTTTTAAAATTTCAAAGTAAAATTTTGCACAACACAACAACTTGATATTTATTTCTAAAAGCATATTTAATAGAATGATTTTATTTTGAAAAAGAAGCTAGGCTCTTGCAAAAGAATAAAATACACTTTAGGATTTTTTTGGCAAAAAAAGGAACTTCATGGAGAATCAAACATGAAGTTGAATTTAAATGTTTTAGAAAATTTCAAGGTAACAATTTTGAAAAATACAATAGTGACTTGATATCTATTTCTAAAAACATATAAAATAGAATGATCTTTATTTTGAAAAAGAAGCTAGGCGATTGCCAAAGAATAGGAAATGCTGCAAATTGAAAATGAAAACACATTTTAGGATTTTAATGTGGAAAAAAAGGAACATCAAGGAAAATCAAAACATGAGGATGAATTTAAATGTTTTTTAAAATTTCAAAGTAAAAATTTTGCACAGCACAACGACGAGTTGATATTTATTTCTAAAAGCATATATAATAGAATGATTTTATTTTGAAAAAGAAGTTGGGCTCTTGCAAAAGAATGGGACTTGCTGCATAATTGAAAGTAAAAACACAACTTAGGATTTTATTGGGGAAATAAAGGAGCTTCAAGGACAATCATAAATGAGGAAGAATTAAAATGTTTTAGAAAATTTCAAGGTAAAAATTATGCACAATACAATAGTGACTTGATATTTATTTCCAAAAACATATAAAATAGAATGATCTTATTTTGAAAAAGAAGTAAGACTCTTGCCAAAGAATAGGACTTGCTGCATAATTGAAAATGAAAAAACACTTTAGGATTTTATATGGGACAAAAAAGAACTTAAAGGATAATCAAAACATGAGGTTGAATTTAAATGTTTTAGAAAAATTTCAAAGTAAAAATTTTGCACAGCACAATAGTCAATAGTGACTTGATATTTATTTCTAAAAGCATATATAATAGAATGATCTTATTTTGAAAATGAAGTTGGGCGCTTGCAAAAGAATAGAACTTGCTGCATAATTGAAAATAAAAACACACTTTAGGATTTTATTGGGGAAAAAAAGCAACTTCAAGGAGATTCAAAACATGAGATTGAATTTAAATTTATTAGAAAATTTGAAGGTAAGAATTATGCAAAGTAC
Source organism: Scutellaria baicalensis (assembly GCA_005771605.1). Classification (NCBI taxonomy): domain Eukaryota; kingdom Viridiplantae; phylum Streptophyta; class Magnoliopsida; order Lamiales; family Lamiaceae; genus Scutellaria; species Scutellaria baicalensis. Next base: position 78,684,173 of record CM016721.1, read on the forward strand.
AATAGTGACTTGATATTTATTTCTAAAAATATATAAAATAGAATGATCTTATTTTGAAAAAGAAGTTAGGCTCTTGCCAAAGAATAGGACTTGCTACAAATTGAAAATGTAAACACACTTTAAAATTTTGATGTGGATAAAAAGGAACTTCAAGGAAAATCAAAACATGAGGTTGAACTAAAATGTTTTAGAAAATTTAAAAGTAAATTTTTTGCAAAAAATATATAATAGAATGATCTTATTTTGAAAAGGAAACTTGGCTCTTGCAAAAGAATAGGACTTGTTGCATAATTGAAAATGAAAACACACTTTAGGATTTTATTTGGGGAAAAAAAATGAACTTCAAGGAGAATCAAATCATGAGGTTGATTTTAAATGTTTTAAAAATTTTCAAAGTAAAAATTTTGAACAATACAATAGTGACTTGATATGTATTTCTAAAAACATATAAAATAGAATGGTCTTATTTAGAAAAAAAAAAGCTAGGCATTTGCCAAAGCATAGGACATGCTGCAAATTGAAAATGTAAACACACTTTAAGATTTTAATGTGGAAAAAAAGGAACTTTATGGAAAATCAAAACATGAGGTTGAATTTAAATGATTTAGAAAATTTCAAAGTAAATTTTTTGCAAAGCATATATATGATAGAATGATGTTATTTTGAAAAAGAAGTTGAGCTCTTGCAAAAGAATAGGACTTGTTGCATACTTGAAAATGAAAACACACTTTTGGATTTTATTGGGGAAAAAAAGGAACTTCAAGGAAAATCAAAACATGAGGTTGAATTTAAATGTTTTAGATAATTTCAAAGTAAAAATTTTGCAAAGCATATATATAATAGAATGATGTTATTTTGAAAAAGAAGTTGAGCTCTTGCAAAAGAATAGGACTTGTTGCATACTTGAAAAATGAGGAAAAAAAGGAACTTCAAGGAGATTCAAAACATGAGATTGAATTTAAATTTATTAGAAAATTTGAAGGTAAGAATTATGCAAAGCACAATAGTGACTTGATATTTATTTCTAAAAATATATAGAATAGAATGATCTTATTTTGAAAAAGAAGCTAGGCTCTTGCCAAAGAATAGGACTTGCTGCAAATTGAAAATGTGAACACACTTCAAGATTTTAATGTGGATAAAAAGGAACTTCAAGGAAAATAAAAACACGAGGTTGAACTAGAATGTTATAAAAAATTTAAAAGTAAAAATTTTGCAAAACATATATAATAGAATGATGTTATTTTGAAAAAGAAACTTGGCTCTTGCAAAAGAATAGGACTTGTTGCATAATTGAAAATGAAAACACACTTTAGGATTTTATTTGGGGAAAAAAAGGAACTTCAAGATGAATCAAATCATGAGGTTGATTTTAAATGTTTTAAAAAATTTCAAGGTAAAAATTTTGAACAATACAATAGTGACTTGATATGTATTTCTAAAAACATATAAAATAGAATGGTCTTATTTTGAAAAAAGAGCTAGGCTTTTGCCAAAGAATAGATTATGCTGCAAATTGAAAATGTAAACACACTTTAGGATTTTAATGTGGAAAAAAGGAACTTTATGGAAAATCAACACATGAGGTTGAATTTAAATGTTTTAGAAAATTTCAAAGTAAAATTTTTGCAAAGCATATATATGATAGAATGATCTTATTTTGAAAAAGAAGTTGAGCTCTTGCAAAAGAATAGGACTTGTTGCATACTTGAAAATGAAAACACAATTTAGGATTTTATTGGGGAAAAAAAGGAACTTTATGAAAATCAAAACATGAGGTTGAATTTAAATGTTTTAGAGAATTTCAAAGTAAAAATTTTACAAAACATATATATAATAGAATGATCTTATTTTGAAAAAGAAGTTGAGATCTAGCAAAAGAATAGGACTTATTGCATACTTGAAAAAGAAAACACACTTTAGGATTTTATTGGGGAAAAAAAGGAACTTCAAGGAAAATCAAAACATGAGGTTGAATTTAAATGTTTTAGACAATTTCAAAGTAAAAATTTGCAAAGCATATATATAATAGAATGATCTTATTTTGAAAAAGAAACTTGGCTCTTGCAAAAGAATAGGACTTGTTGCATACTTGAAAATGAAAACACACTTTAGGATTTTATTGGGGAAAAAATGGAATTTCAAGGAGAATCAAAACATGAGGTTGAATTTAAATGTTTTAGATAATTTCAAAGTAAAAATTTGCAAAGCATATATATAATAGAATGATCTTATTTTGAAAAAGAAACTTGGCTCTTGCAAAAGAATAGGACTTGTTGCATAATTGACAATGAAAACACACTTTAGGATTTTATTGGGGAAAAAATGGAACTTCAAGGAGAATCAAAATATGAGGTTGATTTTAAATGTTTTAAAAAATTTCAAGGTAAAAATTTTGATCAATACAAGAGTGACTTGATATGCATTTCTAAAAACATATAAAATAGAATGATCTTATTTTGAAAAAAAAGCTAGGCTTTTGCCAAAGTATAGGATATGCTGCAAATTGAAAATGTAAACACACTTTAGGATTTTAATGTGGAAAAAAGGAAATTTATGGAAAATCGAAACATGAGGTTGAATTTAAATGTTTTAGAAAATTTCAAAGTAAAATTTTTGCAAAGCATATATATGATAGAATGATCTTATTTTGAAAAAGAAGTTGAGCTCTTGCAAAAGAATAGGACTTGTTGCATACTTGAAAATGAAAACACAATTTAGGATTTTATTGGGGGAAAAAAGGAACTTTATGAAAATCAAAACATGAGGTTGAATTTAAATGTTTTAGAGAATTTCAAAGTAAAAATTTTACAAAACATATATATAATAGAATGATCTTATTTTGAAAAAGAAGTTGAGATCTTGCAAAAGAATAGGACTTATTGCATACTTGAAAATGAAAACACACTTTAGGATTTTATTGGGGAAAAAAAGGAACTTCAAGGAAAATCAAAACATGAGGTTGAATTTAAATGTTTTAGACAATTTCAAAGTAAAAATTTGCAAAGCATATATATAATAGAATGATCTTATTTTGAAAAAGAAACTTGGCTCTTGCAAAAGAATAGGACTTGTTGCATACATGAAAATGAAAACACGCTTTAGGATTTTATTGGGGAAAAAAAGGAACTTCAAGGAAAATCAAAACATGAGGTTGAATTTAAATGTTTTAGACAATTTCAAAGTAAAAATTTGCAAAGCATATATATAATAGAATGATCTTATTTTGAAAAAGAAACTTGGCTCTTGCAAAAGAATAGGACTTGTTGCATAATTGACAATGAAAACACACTTTAGGATTTTATTGGGGAAAAAATGGAACTTCAAGGAGAATCAAAATATGAGGTTGATTTTAAATGTTTTAAAAAATTTCAAGGTAAAAATTTTGATCAATACAAGAGTGACTTGATATGCATTTCTAAAAACATATAAAATAGAATGATCTTATTTTGAAAAAAAAGCTAGGCTTTTGCCAAAGTATAGGATATGCTGCAAATTGAAAATGTAAACACACTTTAGGATTTTAATGTGGAAAAAAGGAAATTTATGGAAAATCGAAACATGAGGTTGAATTTAAATGTTTTAGAAAATTTCAAAGTAAAATTTTTGCAAAGCATATATATGATAGAATGATCTTATTTTGAAAAAGAAGTTGAGCTCTTGCAAAAGAATAGGACTTGTTGCATACTTGAAAATGAAAACACAATTTAGGATTTTATTGGGGGAAAAAAGGAACTTTATGAAAATCAAAACATGAGGTTGAATTTAAATGTTTTAGAGAATTTCAAAGTAAAAATTTTACAAAACATATATATAATAGAATGATCTTATTTTGAAAAAGAAGTTGAGATCTTGCAAAAGAATAGGACTTATTGCATACTTGAAAATGAAAACACACTTTAGGATTTTATTGGGGAAAAAAAGGAACTTCAAGGAAAATCAAAACATGAGGTTGAATTTAAATGTTTTAGATAATTTCAAAGTAAAAATTTGCAAAGCATATATATAATAGAATGGTCTTATTTTGAAAAAGAAACTTAGCTCTTGCAAAAGAATAGTACTTGTTGCATAATTGAAAATGAAAACACACTTTAGGATTTTATTGGGGAAAAAATGGAATTTCAAGGAGAATCAAAATATGAGGTTGATTTTAAATGTTTTAAAAAATTTCAAGGTAAAAATTATGATCAATACAAGAGTGACTTGATATGTATTTCTAAAAACATATAAAATAGAATGATCTTATTTTGAAAAAAAAGCTAGACTTTTGCCAAAGAATAGGATATGCTGCAAATTGAAAATGTAAACACACTTTAGGATTTTAATGTGGAAAAAAGGAACTTTATGGAAAATCAAAACATGAGGTTGAATTTAAATGTTTTAGAAAATTTCAAAGTAAAATTTTTGCAAAGCATATATATGATAGAATGATCTTATTTTGAAAAAGAAGTTGAGCTCTTGCAAAAGAATAGGACTTATTGCATACTTGAAAATGAAAACACACTTTAGGATTTTATTGGGGAAAAAAAGGAATTTCAAGGAGAATCAAAATATGAGGTTGATTTTAAATGTTTTAAAAAATTTCAAGGTAAAAATTATGATCAATACAAGAGTGACTTGATATGTATTTCTAAAAACATATAAAATAGAATGATCTTATTTTGAAAAAAAAGCTAGACTTTTGCCAAAGAATAGGATATGCTGCAAATTGAAACTGAAAACACACTTTAGGATTTTATTGGGGAAAAAAAGGAACTTCAAGGAAAATCAAAACATGAGGTTGAATTTAAATGTTTTAGATAATTTCAAAGTAAAAATTTGCAAAGCATATATATAATAGAATGGTCTTATTTTGAAAAAGAAACTTGGCTCTTGCAAAAGAATAGGACTTGTTGCATAATTGAAAATGAAAACACACTTTAGGATTTTATTGGGGAAAAAATGGAATTTCAAGGAGAATCAAAATATGAGGTTGATTTTATATGTTTTAAAAAATTTCAAGGTAAAAATTATGATCAATACAAGAGTGACTTGACATGTATTTCTAAAAACATATAAAATAGAATGATCTTATTTTGAAAAAAAAGCTAGACTTTTGCCAAAGAATAGGATATGCTGCAAATTGAAAATGTAAACACACTTTAGGATTTTAATGTGGAAAAAAGGAACTTTATGGAAAATCAAAACATGAGGTTGAATTTAAATGTTTTAGAAAATTTCAAAGTAAAATTTTTGCAAAGCATATATATGATAGAATGATCTTATTTTGAAAAAGAAGTTGAGCTCTTGCAAAAGAATAGGACTTGTTGCATACTTGAAAATGAAAACACAATTTAGGATTTTATTGGGGGAAAAAAGGAAATTTATGAAAATCAAAACATGAGGTTGAATTTAAATGTTTTAGAGAATTTCAAAGTAAAAATTTTACAAAACATATATATAATAGAATGATCTTATTTTGAAAAAGAAGTTGAGATCTAGCAAAAGAATAGGACTTATTGCATACTTGAAAATGAAAACACACATTAGGATTTTATTGGGGAAAAAAAGGAGCTTCAAGGAAAATCAAAACATGAGGTTGAATTTAAATGTTTTAGACAATTTCAAAGTAAAAATTTGCAAAGCATATATATAATAGAATGATCTTATTTTGAAAAAGAAACTTGGCTCTTGCAAAAGAATAGGACTTGTTGCATACATGAAAATGAAAACACACATTTGGATTTTATTGGGGAAAAAAAGGAACTTCAAGGAACATCAAAACATGAGGTTGAATTTAAATGTTTTAAATAATTTCAAAGTAAAAATTTGCAAAGCATATATATAATAGAATGATCTTATTTTGAAAAAGAAACTTGGCTCTTGCAAAAGAATAGGACTTGTTGCATAATTGACAATGAAAACACACTTTAGGATTTTATTGGGGAAAAAATGGAACTTCAAGGAGAATCAAAATATGAGGTTGATTTTAAAATGTTTTAAAAAATTTCAAGGTAAAAATTTTGATCAATACAAGAGTGACTTGATATGTATTTCTAAAAACATATAAAATAGAATGATCTTATTTTGAAAAAAAAGCTAGGCTTTTGCCAAAGTATAGGATATGCTGCAAATTGAAAATGTAAACACACTTTAGGATTTTAATGTGGAAAAAAGGAAATTTATGGAAAATTGAAACATGAGGTTGAATTTAAATGTTTTAGAAAATTTCAAAGTAAAATTTTTGCAAAGCATATATATGATAGAATGATCTTATTTTGAAAAAGAAGTTGAGCTCTTGCAAAAGAATAGGACTTGTTGCATACTTGGAAATGAAAACACAATTTAGGATTTTATTGGGGAAAAAAAGGAACTTTATGAAAATCAAAACATGAGGTTGAATTTAAATGTTTTAGAGAATTTCAAAGTAAAAATTTTACAAAACATATATATAATAGAATGATCTTATTTTGAAAAAGAAGTTGAGATCTAGCAAAAGATTAGGACTTATTGCATACTTGAAAAAGAAAACACACTTTAGGATTTTATTGGGGAAAAAAAGGAACTTCAAGGAAAATCAAAACATGAGGTTGAATTTAAATGTTTTAGACAATTTCAAAGTAAAAATTTGCAAAGCATATATATAATAGAATGATCTTATTTTGAAAAAGAAACTTGGCTCTTGCAAAAGAATAGGACTAGTTGCATACATGAAAATGAAAACACGCTTTAGGATTTTATTCGGGAAAAAAAGGAACTTCAAGGAAAATCAAAACATGAGGTTGAATTTAAATGTTTTAGACAATTTCAAAGTAAAAATTTGCAAAGCATATATATAATAGAATGATCTTATTTTGAAAAAGAAACTTGGCTCTTGCAAAAGAATAGGACTTGTTGCATAATTGACAATGAAAACACACTTTAGGATTTTATTGGGGAAAAAATGGAACTTCAAGGAGAATCAAAATATGAGGTTGATTTTAAAATGTTTTAAAAAATTTCAAGGTAAAAATTTTGATCAATACAAGAGTGACTTGATATGTATTTCTAAAAACATATAAAATAGAATGATCTTATTTTGAAAAAAAAGCTAGGCTTTTGCCAAAGTATAGGATATGCTGCAAATTGAAAATGTAAACACACTTTAGGATTTTAATGTGGAAAAAAGGAAATTTATGGAAAATTGAAACATGAGGTTGAATTTAAATGTTTTAGAAAATTTCAAAGTAAAATTTTTGCAAAGCATATATATGATAGAATGATCTTATTTTGAAAAAGAAGTTGAGCTCTTGCAAAAGAATAGGACTTGTTGCATACTTGAAAATGAAAACACAATTTAGGATTTTATTGGGGGAAAAAAGGAAATTTATGAAAATCAAAACATGAGGTTGAATTTAAAGGTTTTAGAGAATTTCAAAGTAAAAATTTTACAAAACATATATATAATAGAATGATCTTATTTTGAAAAAGAAGTTGAGATCTAGCAAAAGAATAGGACTTATTGCATACTTGAAAATGAAAACACACTTTAGGATTTTATTGGGGAAAAAAAGGAGCTTCAAGGAAAATCAAAACATGAGGTTGAATTTAAATGTTTCAGACAATTTCAAAGTAAAAATTTGCAAAGCATATATATAATAGAATGATCTTATTTTGAAAAAGAAACTTGGCTCTTGCAAAAGAATAGGACTTGTTGCATACATGAAAATGAAAACACACATTTGGATTTTATTGGGGAAAAAAAGGAACTTCAAGGAACATCAAAACATGAGGTTGAATTTAAATGTTTTAAATAATTTCAAAGTAAAAATTTGCAAAGCATATATATAATAGAATGATCTTATTTTGAAAAAGAAACTTGGCTCTTGCAAAATAATAGGACTTGTTGCATAATTGACAATGAAAACACACTTTAGGATTTTATTGGGGAAAAAATGGAACTTCAAGGAGAATCAAAATATGAGGTTGATTTTAAAATGTTTTAAAAAATTTCAAGGTAAAAATTTTGATCAATACAAGAGTGACTTGATATGTATTTCTAAAAACATATAAAATAGAATGATCTTATTTTGAAAAAAAAGCTAGGCTTTTGCCAAAGTATAGGATATGCTGCAAATTGAAAATGTAAACACACTTTAGGATTTTAATGTGGAAAAAAGGAAATTTATGGAAAATTGAAACATGAGGTTGAATTTAAATGTTTTAGAAAATTTCAAAGTAAAATTTTTGCAAAGCATATATATGATAGAATGATCTTATTTTGAAAAAGAAGTTGAGCTCTTGCAAAAGAATAGGACTTGTTGCATACTTGAAAATGAAAACACAATTTAGGATTTTATTGGGGAAAAAAAGGAACTTTATGAAAATCAAAACATGAGGTTGAATTTAAATGTTTTAGAGAATTTCAAAGTAAAAATTTTACAAAACATATATATAATAGAATGATCTTATTTTGAAAAAGAAGTTGAGATCTAGCAAAAGATTAGGACTTATTGCATACTTGAAAAAGAAAACACACTTTAGGATTTTATTGGGGAAAAAAAGGAACTTCAAGGAAAATCAAAACATGAGGTTGAATTTAAATGTTTTAGACAATTTCAAAGTAAAAATTTGCAAAGCATATATATAATAGAATGATCTTATTTTGAAAAAGAAACTTGGCTCTTGCAAAAGAATAGGACTTGTTGCATACATGAAAATGAAAACACGCTTTAGGATTTTATTTGGGAAAAAAAGGAACTTCAAGGAAAATCAAAACATGAGGTTGAATTTAAATGTTTTAGACAATTTCAAAGTAAAAATTTGCAAAGCATATATATAATAGAATGATCTTATTTTGAAAAAGAAACTTGGCTCTTGCAAAAGAATAGGACTTGTTGCATAATTGACAATGAAAACACACTTTAGGATTTTATTGGGGAAAAAATGGAACTTCAAGGAGAATCAAAATATGAGGTTGATTTTAAATGTTTTAAAAAATTTCAAGGTAAAAATTTTGATCAATACAAGAGTGACTTGATATGTATTTCTAAAAACATATAAAATAGAATGATCTTATTTTGAAAAAAAATCTAGGCTTTTGCCAAAGTATAGGATATGCTGCAAATTGAAAATGTAAACACACTTTAGGATTTTAATGTGGAAAAAAGGAAATTTATGGAAAATCGAAACATGAGGTTGAATTTAAATGTTTTAGAAAATTTCAAAGTAAAATTTTTGCAAAGCATATATATGATAGAATGATCTTATTTTGAAAAAGAAGTTGAGCTCTTGCAAAAGAATAGGACTTGTTGCATACTTGGAAATGAAAACACAATTTAGGATTTTATTGGGGAAAAAAAGGAACTTTATGAAAATCAAAACATGAGGTTGAATTTAAATGTTTTAGAGAATTTCAAAGTAAAAATTTTACAAAACATATATATAATAGAATGATCTTATTTTGAAAAAGAAGTTGAGATCTAGCAAAAGATTAGGACTTATTGCATACTTGAAAAAGAAAACACACTTTAGGATTTTATTGGGGAAAAAAAGGAACTTCAAGGAAAATCAAAACATGAGGTTGAATTTAAATGTTTTAGACAATTTCAAAGTAAAAATTTGCAAAGCATATATATAATAGAATGATCTTATTTTGAAAAAGAAACTTGGCTCTTGCAAAAGAATAGGACTTGTTGCATACATGAAAATGAAAACACGCTTTAGGATTTTATTGGGGAAAAAAAGGAACTTCAAGGAAAATCAAAACATGAGGTTGAATTTAAATGTTTTAGACAATTTCAAAGTAAAAATTTGCAAAGCATATATATAATAGAATGATCTTATTTTGAAAAAGAAACTTGGCTCTTGCAAAAGAATAGGACTTGTTGCATAATTGACAATGAAAACACACTTTAGGATTTTATTGGGGAAAAAATGGAACTTCAAGGAGAATCAAAATATGAGGTTGATTTTAAAATGTTTTAAAAAATTTCAAGGTAAAAATTTTGATCAATACAAGAGTGACTTGATATGTATTTCTAAAAACATATAAAATAGAATGATCTTATTTTGAAAAAAAAGCTAGGCTTTTGCCAAAGTATAGGATATGCTGCAAATTGAAAATGTAAACACACTTTAGGATTTTAATGTGGAAAAAAGGAAATTTATGGAAAATCGAAACATGAGGTTGAATTTAAATGTTTTAGAAAATTTCAAAGTAAAATTTTTGCAAAGCATATATATGATAGAATGATCTTATTTTGAAAAAGAAGTTGAGCTCTTGCAAAAGAATAGGACTTGTTGCATACTTGAAAATGAAAACACAATTTAGGATTTTATTGGGGAAAAAAAGGAACTTTATGAAAATCAAAACATGAGGTTGAATTTAAATGTTTTAGAGAATTTCAAAGTAAAAATTTTACAAAACATATATATAATAGAATGATCTTATTTTGAAAAAGAAGTTGAGATCTAGCAAAAGATTAGGACTTATTGCATACTTGAAAAAGAAAACACACTTTAGGATTTTATTGGGGAAAAAAAGGAACTTCAAGGAAAATCAAAACATGAGGTTGAATTTAAATGTTTTAGACAATTTCAAAGTAAAAATTTGCAAAGCATATATATAATAGAATGATCTTATTTTGAAAAAGAAACTTGGCTCTTGCAAAAGAATAGGACTTGTTGCATACATGAAAATGAAAACACGCTTTAGGATTTTATTGGGGAAAAAAAGGAACTTCAAGGAAAATCAAAACATGAGGTTGAATTTAAATGTTTTAGACAATTTCAAAGTAAAAATTTGCAAAGCATATATATAATAGAATGATCTTATTTTGAAAAAGAAACTTGGCTCTTGCAAAAGAATAGGACTTGTTGCATAATTGACAATGAAAACACACTTTAGGATTTTATTGGGGAAAAAATGGAATTTCAAGGAGAATCAAAATATGAGGTTGATTTTAAATGTTTTAAAAAATTTCAAGGTAAAAATTATGATCAATACAAGAGTGACTTGATATGTATTTCTAAAAACATATAAAATAGAATGATCTTATTTTGAAAAAAAAGCTAGACTTTTGCCAAAGAATAGGATATGCTGCAAATTGAAAATGTAAACACACTTTAGGATTTTAATGTGGAAAAAAGGAACTTTATGGAAAATCAAAACATGAGGTTGAATTTAAATGTTTTAGAAAATTTCAAAGTAAAATTTTTGCAAAGCATATATATGATAGAATGATCTTATTTTGAAAAAGAAGTTGAGCTCTTGCAAAAGAATAGGACTTATTGCATACTTGAAAATGAAAACACACTTTAGGATTTTATTGGGGAAAAAAAGGAATTTCAAGGAGAATCAAAATATGAGGTTGATTTTAAATGTTTTAAAAAATTTCAAGGTAAAAATTATGATCAATACAAGAGTGACTTGATATGTATTTCTAAAAACATATAAAATAGAATGATCTTATTTTGAAAAAAAAGCTAGACTTTTGCCAAAGAATAGGATATGCTGCAAATTGAAACTGAAAACACACTTTAGGATTTTATTGGGGAAAAAAAGGAACTTCAAGGAAAATCAAAACATGAGGTTGAATTTAAATGTTTTAGATAATTTCAAAGTAAAAATTTGCAAAGCATATATATAATAGAATGGTCTTATTTTGAAAAAGAAACTTGGCTCTTGCAAAAGAATAGGACTTGTTGCATAATTGAAAATGAAAACACACTTTAGGATTTTATTGGGGAAAAAATGGAATTTCAAGGAGAATCAAAATATGAGGTTGATTTTATATGTTTTAAAAAATTTCAAGGTAAAAATTATGATCAATACAAGAGTGACTTGACATGTATTTCTAAAAACATATAAAATAGAATGATCTTATTTTGAAAAAAAAGCTAGACTTTTGCCAAAGAATAGGATATGCTGCAAATTGAAAATGTAAACACACTTTAGGATTTTAATGTGGAAAAAAGGAACTTTATGGAAAATCAAAACATGAGGTTGAATTTAAATGTTTTAGAAAATTTCAAAGTAAAATTTTTGCAAAGCATATATATGATAGAATGATCTTATTTTGAAAAAGAAGTTGAGCTCTTGCAAAAGAATAGGACTTGTTGCATACTTGAAAATGAAAACACAATTTAGGATTTTATTGGGGGAAAAAAGGAAATTTATGAAAATCAAAACATGAGGTTGAATTTAAATGTTTTAGAGAATTTCAAAGTAAAAATTTTACAAAACATATATATAATAGAATGATCTTATTTTGAAAAAGAAGTTGAGATCTAGCAAAAGATTAGGACTTATTGCATACTTGAAAAAGAAAACACACTTTAGGATTTTATTGGGGAAAAAAAGGAACTTCAAGGAAAATCAAAACATGAGGTTGAATTTAAATGTTTTAGACAATTTCAAAGTAAAAATTTGCAAAGCATATATAATAGAATGATCTTATTTTGAAAAAGAAACTTGGCTCTTGCAAAAGAATAGGACTTGTTGCATACATGAAAATGAAAACACGCTTTAGGATTTTATTGGGGAAAAAAAGGAACTTCAAGGAAAATCAAAACATGAGGTTGAATTTAAATGTTTTAGACAATTTCAAAGTAAAAATTTGCAAAGCATATATATAATAGAATGATCTTATTTTGAAAAAGAAACTTGGCTCTTGCAAAAGAATAGGACTTGTTGCATAATTGACAATGAAAACACACTTTAGGATTTTATTGGGGAAAAAATGGAACTTCAAGGAGAATCAAAATATGAGGTTGATTTTAAAATGTTTTAAAAAATTTCAAGGTAAAAATTTTGATCAATACAAGAGTGACTTGATATGTATTTCTAAAAACATATAAAATAGAATGATCTTATTTTGAAAAAAAAGCTAGGCTTTTGCCAAAGTATAGGATATGCTGCAAATTGAAAATGTAAACACACTTTAGGATTTTAATGTGGAAAAAAGGAAATTTATGGAAAATTGAAACATGAGGTTGAATTTAAATGTTTTAGAAAATTTCAAAGTAAAATTTTTGCAAAGCATATATATGATAGAATGATCTTATTTTGAAAAAGAAGTTGAGCTCTTGCAAAAGAATAGGACTTGTTGCATACTTGAAAATGAAAACACAATTTAGGATTTTATTGGGGAAAAAAAGGAACTTTATGAAAATCAAAACATGAGGTTGAATTTAAATGTTTTAGAGAATTTCAAAGTAAAAATTTTACAAAACATATATATAATAGAATGATCTTATTTTGAAAAAGAAGTTGAGATCTAGCAAAAGATTAGGACTTATTGCATACTTGAAAAAGAAAACACACTTTAGGATTTTATTGGGGAAAAAAAGGAACTTCAAGGAAAATCAAAACATGAGGTTGAATTTAAATGTTTTAGACAATTTCAAAGTAAAAATTTGCAAAGCATATATATAATAGAATGATCTTATTTTGAAAAAGAAACTTGGCTCTTGCAAAAGAATAGGACTTGTTGCATACATGAAAATGAAAACACGCTTTAGGATTTTATTGGGGAAAAAAAGGAACTTCAAGGAAAATCAAAACATGAGGTTGAATTTAAATGTTTTAGACAATTTCAAAGTAAAAATTTGCAAAGCATATATATAATAGAATGATCTTATTTTGAAAAAGAAACTTGGCTCTTGCAAAAGAATAGGACTTGTTGCATAATTGACAATGAAAACACACTTTAGGATTTTATTGGGGAAAAAATGGAATTTCAAGGAGAATCAAAATATGAGGTTGATTTTAAATGTTTTAAAAAATTTAAAGGTAAAAATTATGATCAATACAAGAGTGACTTGATATGTATTTCTAAAAACATATAAAATAGAATGATCTTATTTTGAAAAAAAAGCTAGACTTTTGCCAAAGAATAGGATATGCTGCAAATTGAAAATGTAAACACACTTTAGGATTTTAATGTGGAAAAAAGGAACTTTATGGAAAATCAAAACATGAGGTTGAATTTAAATGTTTTAGAAAATTTCAAAGTAAAATTTTTGCAAAGCATATATATGATAGAATGATCTTATTTTGAAAAAGAAGTTGAGCTCTTGCAAAAGAATAGGACTTATTGCATACTTGAAAATGAAAACACACTTTAGGATTTTATTGGGGAAAAAAAGGAATTTCAAGGAGAATCAAAATATGAGGTTGATTTTAAATGTTTTAAAAAATTTCAAGGTAAAAATTATGATCAATACAAGAGTGACTTGATATGTATTTCTAAAAACATATAAAATAGAATGATCTTATTTTGAAAAAAAAGCTAGACTTTTGCCAAAGAATAGGATATGCTGCAAATTGAAACTGAAAACACACTTTAGGATTTTATTGGGGAAAAAAAGGAACTTCAAGGAAAATCAAAACATGAGGTTGAATTTAAATGTTTTAGATAATTTCAAAGTAAAAATTTGCAAAGCATATATATAATAGAATGGTCTTATTTTGAAAAAGAAACTTGGCTCTTGCAAAAGAATAGGACTTGTTGCATAATTGAAAATGAAAACACACTTTAGGATTTTATTGGGGAAAAAATGGAATTTCAAGGAGAATCAAAATATGAGGTTGATTTTATATGTTTTAAAAAATTTCAAGGTAAAAATTATGATCAATACAAGAGTGACTTGACATGTATTTCTAAAAACATATAAAATAGAATGATCTTATTTTGAAAAAAAAGCTAGACTTTTGCCAAAGAATAGGATATGCTGCAAATTGAAAATGTAAACACACTTTAGGATTTTAATGTGGAAAAAAGGAACTTTATGGAAAATCAAAACATGAGGTTGAATTTAAATGTTTTAGAAAATTTCAAAGTAAAATTTTTGCAAAGCATATATATGATAGAATGATCTTATTTTGAAAAAGAAGTTGAGCTCTTGCAAAAGAATAGGACTTGTTGCATACTTGAAAATGAAAACACAATTTAGGATTTTATTGGGGGAAAAAAGGAAATTTATGAAAATCAAAACATGAGGTTGAATTTAAATGTTTTAGAGAATTTCAAAGTAAAAATTTTACAAAACATATATATAATAGAATGATCTTATTTTGAAAAAGAAGTTGAGATCTAGCAAAAGAATAGGACTTATTGCATACTTGAAAATGAAAACACACTTTAGGATTTTATTGGGGAAAAAAAGGAGCTTCAAGGAAAATCAAAACATGAGGTTGAATTTAAATGTTTTAGACAATTTCAAAGTAAAAATTTGCAAAGCATATATATAATAGAATGATCTTATTTTGAAAAAGAAACTTGGCTCTTGCAAAAGAATAGGACTTGTTGCATACATGAAAATGAAAACACACATTTGGATTTTATTGGGGAAAAAAAGGAACTTCAAGGAACATCAAAACATGAGGTTGAATTTAAATGTTTTAAATAATTTCAAAGTAAAAATTTGCAAAGCATATATATAATAGAATGATCTTATTTTGAAAAAGAAACTTGGCTCTTGCAAAAGAATAGGACTTGTTGCATAATTGACAATGAAAACACACTTTAGGATTTTATTGGGGAAAAAATGGAACTTCAAGGAGAATCAAAATATGAGGTTGATTTTAAAATGTTTTAAAAAATTTCAAGGTAAAAATTTTGATCAATACAAGAGTGACTTGATATGTATTTCTAAAAACATATAAAATAGAATGATCTTATTTTGAAAAAAAAGCTAGGCTTTTGCCAAAGTATAGGATATGCTGCAAATTGAAAATGTAAACACACTTTAGGATTTTAATGTGGAAAAAAGGAAATTTATGGAAAATCGAAACATGAGGTTGAATTTAAATGTTTTAGAAAATTTCAAAGTAAAATTTTTGCAAAGCATATATATGATAGAATGATCTTATTTTGAAAAAGAAGTTGAGCTCTTGCAAAAGAATAGGACTTGTTGCATACTTGAAAATGAAAACACAATTTAGGATTTTATTGGGGAAAAAAAGGAACTTTATGAAAATCAAAACATGAGGTTGAATTTAAATGTTTTAGAGAATTTCAAAGTAAAAATTTTACAAAACATATATATAATAGAATGATCTTATTTTGAAAAAGAAGTTGAGATCTAGCAAAAGATTAGGACTTATTGCATACTTGAAAAAGAAAACACACTTTAGGATTTTATTGGGGAAAAAAAGGAACTTCAAGGAAAATCAAAACATGAGGTTGAATTTAAATGTTTTAGACAATTTCAAAGTAAAAATTTGCAAAGCATATATATAATAGAATGATCTTATTTTGAAAAAGAAACTTGGCTCTTGCAAAAGAATAGGACTTGTTGCATACATGAAAATGAAAACACGCTTTAGGATTTTATTGGGGAAAAAAAGGAACTTCAAGGAAAATCAAAACATGAGGTTGAATTTAAATGTTTTAGACAATTTCAAAGTAAAAATTTGCAAAGCATATATATAATAGAATGATCTTATTTTGAAAAAGAAACTTGGCTCTTGCAAAAGAATAGGACTTGTTGCATAATTGACAATGAAAACACACTTTAGGATTTTATTGGGGAAAAAATGGAATTTCAAGGAGAATCAAAATATGAGGTTGATTTTAAATGTTTTAAAAAATTTCAAGGTAAAAATTATGATCAATACAAGAGTGACTTGATATGTATTTCTAAAAACATATAAAATAGAATGATCTTATTTTGAAAAAAAAGCTAGACTTTTGCCAAAGAATAGGATATGCTGCAAATTGAAAATGTAAACACACTTTAGGATTTTAATGTGGAAAAAAGGAACTTTATGGAAAATCAAAACATGAGGTTGAATTTAAATGTTTTAGAAAATTTCAAAGTAAAATTTTTGCAAAGCATATATATGATAGAATGATCTTATTTTGAAAAAGAAGTTGAGCTCTTGCAAAAGAATAGGACTTATTGCATACTTGAAAATGAAAACACACTTTAGGATTTTATTGGGGAAAAAAAGGAATTTCAAGGAGAATCAAAATATGAGGTTGATTTTAAATGTTTTAAAAAATTTCAAGGTAAAAATTATGATCAATACAAGAGTGACTTGATATGTATTTCTAAAAACATATAAAATAGAATGATCTTATTTTGAAAAAAAAGCTAGACTTTTGCCAAAGAATAGGATATGCTGCAAATTGAAACTGAAAACACACTTTAGGATTTTATTGGGGAAAAAAAGGAACTTCAAGGAAAATCAAAACATGAGGTTGAATTTAAATGTTTTAGATAATTTCAAAGTAAAAATTTGCAAAGCATATATATAATAGAATGGTCTTATTTTGAAAAAGAAACTTGGCTCTTGCAAAAGAATAGGACTTGTTGCATAATTGAAAATGAAAACACACTTTAGGATTTTATTGGGGAAAAAATGGAATTTCAAGGAGAATCAAAATATGAGGTTGATTTTATATGTTTTAAAAAATTTCAAGGTAAAAATTATGATCAATACAAGAGTGACTTGACATGTATTTCTAAAAACATATAAAATAGAATGATCTTATTTTGAAAAAAAAGCTAGACTTTTGCCAAAGAATAGGATATGCTGCAAATTGAAAATGTAAACACACTTTAGGATTTTAATGTGGAAAAAAGGAACTTTATGGAAAATCAAAACATGAGGTTGAATTTAAATGTTTTAGAAAATTTCAAAGTAAAATTTTTGCAAAGCATATATATGATAGAATGATCTTATTTTGAAAAAGAAGTTGAGCTCTTGCAAAAGAATAGGACTTGTTGCATACTTGGAAATGAAAACACAATTTAGGATTTTATTGTGGAAAAAAAGGAACTTTATGAAAATCAAAACATGAGGTTGAATTTAAATGTTTTAGAGAATTTCAAAGTAAAAATTTTACAAAACATATATATAATAGAATGATCTTATTTTGAAAAAGAAGTTGAGATCTTGCAAAAGAATAGGACTTATTGCATACTTGAAAATGAAAACACACTTTAGGATTTTATTGGGGAAAAAAAGGAACTTCAAGGAAAATCAAAACATGAGGTTGAATTTAAATGTTTTAGACAATTTCAAAGTAAAAATTTGCAAAGCATATATATAATAGAATGATCTTATTTTGAAAAAGAAACTTGGCTCTTGCAAAAGAATAGGACTTGTTGCATACATGAAAATGAAAACACACTTTAGGATTTTATTGGGGAAAAAAAGGAACTTCAAGGAAAATCAAAACATGAGGTTGAATTTAAATGTTTTAGATAATTTCAAAGTAAAAATTTGCAAAGCATATATATAATAGAATGATCTTATTTTGAAAAAGAAACTTGGCTCTTGCAAAAGAATAGGACTTGTTGCATAATTGACAATGAAAACACACTTTAGGATTTTATTGGGGAAAAAATGGAACTTCAAGGAGAATCAAAATATGAGGTTGATTTTAAATGTTTTAAAAAATTTCAAGGTAAAAATTTTGATCAATACAAGAGTGACTTGATATGTATTTCTAAAAACATATAAAATAGAATGATCTTATTTTGAAAAAAAAGCTAGGCTTTTGCCAAAGTATAGGATATGCTGCAAATAATGTAAACACACTTTAGGATTTTAATCTGGAAAAAAAGAAATTTATGGAAAATTGAAACATGAGGTTGAATTTAAATGTTTTAGAAAATTTCAAAGTAAAATTTTTGCAAATCATATATATGATAGAATGATCTTATTTTGAAAAAGAAGTTGAGCTCTTGCAAAAGAATAGGACTTGTTGCATACTTGGAAATGAAAACACAATTTAGGATTTTATTGGGGAAAAAAAGGAACTTCATGAAAATCAAAACATGAGGTTGAATTTAAATGTTTTAGAGAATTTCAAAGTAAAAATTTTACACAACATATATATAATAGAATGATCTTATTTTGAAAAAGAAGTTGAGATCTTGCAAAAGAATAGGACTTATTGCATACTTGAAAATGAAAACACACTTTAGGATTTTATTGGGGAAAAAAAGGAACTTCAAGGAAAATCAAAACATGAGGTTGAATTTAAATGTTTTAGATAATTTCAAAGTAAAAATTTGCAAAGCATATATATAATAGAATGGTCTTATTTTGAAAAAGAAACTTGGCTCTTGCAAAAGAATAGGACTTGTTGCATAATTGAAAATGAAAACACACTTTAGGATTTTTTTGGGGAAAAAAAGGAACTTCAAGGAAAATCAAAACATGAGGTTGAATTTAAATGATTTAGATAATTTCAAAGTAAAAATTTTTCAATGCATATATATAATAGAATGGTCTTATTTTGAAAAAGAAGCTGGGCTCTTGCAAAAGAATAGGACTCTTTGCATAATGGAAAATGAAAAACAAACTTTAGGATTTTATTTGGGAAAAAATGGAACTTCAAGGAGAATAAAAACACGAGGTTGAATTTAAATGTTTATGAAAATTTCAAGGTAAAAATTTTTCACGGCATAATAGTGACTTGATATTTATTTCCAAAAACAGAGATAATAGAATGATCTTATTTTGAAAAAGAAGCTGGGGTCTCTATAAAGAATAGGATTTGCAGCATATTTGAAAATGACAACATACTTTGGGATTTCATCGGGGAAATAAAGGAACTTCATGGATAATCAAAACATGAGGTTTAATTTAAATGTTTTAGAAAATTTATTTCTAATAATATATAAAATAGAATGATCTTATTTTGAAAAAGAAGCTGGGCTTTTGACAAAGAATTAGGAATTATAGCATAATTTAAAAGAAAAACATATTTTAGGATTTTATTTGAGGAAAAAGAGAACTTGAATTTTTGAGGTGAAATAGAATGAAATAGAAAATTTCTAGGCAACCTTTTTTCGTGGAAGACACAATAGTGATACAATATTTATTCACTAAACATACTGAATAAACAAATCCTAAACTTTAACAATAGATTTTAGGCTGAAAAATTAATCACATATATAAATTTCATAAGATACAAAATAGTATAGCTACATGTAAATGAGCTTAATTATAAGGCCTAAAATAATTATGTTTAAACCTAAAATTGAAGCCATATCCACTATCATAATAATAATTTAATATCTATATCACAAAATTTGTGGGTACTACATCCAGACTAGGGTAGCATAATCCAGTATAAACAAAATGCAGTCATTCAAATAATGGATGAGGAATCAAATAAGGAAATTACTCTACAAAAAATCAGTGAAAAGACAAAATATCATATCATCGCACAGAAATATAGTTTCAGAGGAAACACGAACCTATTTTACTGACAGAAACAGAGAGACCAGTTATTGCCCACTCGTGAAGTTGGGATTCTTTCACTCCAATATATTCACGCAACCCAGCATGAAATAGGTTAAGGGCGTCTTATTGAATCTTGGCAATTCCATACCTTAAGGGACACGATTTTGATGGAAACTTTTTAAGTGATTCCGAGTCATTCAGCCGGAGGATGACATTTACATAAAAAGAGCTTGATTCATAAAAAAATAAAAAATACAGTAAATAAAAAACTGAAAGATTAGTTGTATGTTATGAAGATGCTATAAATGATAGCACTTTTTTTTTTTTTTGGCTATGTTGCAATGAAAACTTAAATGAGAAAAGACCTTGTAAGCATTTGCATAAGCGCCTATTCTGTTCCAGATCACAAAGAAGACATTCACTTAGTTCTTCACAAAGTTCACAGAGTCACTTCTGAACCTGCAGTATTCAATATAGATGGAATAAATTGCTTTTAAAATTTAAGTTCAATGTCAGCTTTAACTATCTAGAAGAATGATACTGATCCAGGATTCAAAAAGAGAACATACAGCAGAGATAGTTTTAAGAGCCTGACTCTGGGAAGAAGGCAACCCTTGACCTCATCACCACAGATACCCCTTGCAATATTACACAACCAAGTACTGCATAAATAACAAACAAATCAAGCATTAGCTTTATAATAACCTAAGGCAGAAAACAACCCAGTATTTATGCCTTAACGTTCTTGCAACTTCTCCTTTGAAAATTGCAATAGATCCCCAACAGTATTCACACAAAGGTCAGCCTGCAAAGAGGTTCCAAGCTTTCCCCCAAGTTGTTTCCTGTAAGAAGTTCAGTCTTAGGTTATACAACATTGTTAGTTTAATAGACCCTTGACCTCATCATGAAATACATAATTTTCTAAAATAAGGAATGCAAACACAAGTTCTAGCAAGAGGTCATACACCATTCTTAGATTCACACTAAACAGCCATGTCATGAAAGTGATGGTAAAAAGGCAATTGGGCATCACGTTTGATAATACATAACATTTATACTGCAAAACGATAGTTGATTGGATGTCTCATATCATATGTTCAGTAAAAAAGAAAATTATTTGACAATCCATGAGGCCATAAAACTTCAAATAAAGAAACTACGTAATTAAGTTTATGTTCAGTTGTGAAATTGATCTGTGTCCATGCTCACGGTATGATCGCGAAACCAGAAAAGGAAGAAAACACAATTAACTTATTAACTCCCAATAAAGAACGAACAAATCAATTCTTGAACCAAAAAAACGCAAGAAAATTGAAAGCAACACGCAGATGAAGAACACAAAAACCCTATCTCCGTGAAAAGAATTCGACAATATTTATGCAAATCACCCATCTTGAGTAATCGAAGCGTAAAATTCACACACACACACACAAAAACCTCAATCTTGGGAAAAGATGAAGATTCAATTTACACCAATCTTGAGTAAACAAAGCGGAAAATTCACTGAAAAACAGCCGATCTTGAGAAAAGAACTAAAGAAAACACATATAACCAGTGAACGAATAATGAAAAAGAAGGAAATGACATTCCAAAATAAACACCACCTTGAACATAGAAGCAATCCATGTCAACGTGAGCAATAACCCTGGAATCCGACGTTTCTGGTTTCGCCACCGGCATCTTCTCTGTTCCGCGCAATCCACCACTTTCCTGCTTAAATGGATTTCAGACCGATTTTGAAACTGTAGACCCGGAATATAGAAAGGCCCACAAGCAATAAAAAGACTCGAGAGGCCCTTTGGGCCATTTATAAATCTTATTTACTTCCCTCGTTAACCCTTTGCCCATATACTCATGGGCTTCAGCCCATTAATTTATTTTATGCATAAGGTTTTAGTTTTGTGATTTTGTCGTTAGATGATTAATTAGCTACATTGATCATATTAAAAATT
Organism: Scutellaria baicalensis; assembly: GCA_005771605.1. Taxonomy (NCBI): domain Eukaryota; kingdom Viridiplantae; phylum Streptophyta; class Magnoliopsida; order Lamiales; family Lamiaceae; genus Scutellaria; species Scutellaria baicalensis. The sequence continues at coordinate 78,706,295 of CM016721.1, forward strand.
GATTTACTTTTTTATTAAAACGGGAATAAAATAAAATTATTAAAATATTAGTCTCTTCAAACATTTATTTATTTATTTATTTATTTTATTCCTTGAAAATAATAGTATAATTACTTTTCAAATTTTATTTTATTTTTATGGAAATTTCATTTTAAAAAAGCTTATTTGACATTGTTGTTTACTTATTCTTTTTTTCTCAATTTGAAATGTTGGACAAAAATAAAACTTCAAGTTTGCAATTAAAGATTTCATATAGAAAAAGATACATTAGTGAGCATTGTAACTTACACAATTGAAAAAATAAAGATTTTTAGGTTTTTTCGTTTCAGGCTGAGACCTTTATGTTGTATTGTTGTGACCTTTTATGTAAAAATATTATTATGACCTTTATGATCCTTAACTTTGAAAAAAATGAAAATTTTCATAAAATTTTTCAGTGCATTTTTAAGATGGACATAACTTTATTTGAGATATTACACATACTTTATGTGATATTAGTTGCACCTTAATATATGACGTAAATGTGAAACTAGTATCACATAAAGATGCAACTAATATCACATAAACGTAAATGTATAAGTTTTCTTAAAATTCTTCATTTATTTTATAAGTTGGAGTATATAAAGGTCACTGCATTTATACATAAATGTCACACCCATATAACATAAAGGTAACAGCTTTAAGCGAAAAAGAAGAAAAATTTGCGCGGATCAAGGTCGACCAGAATACGATCCGAATTATATATGCACCTGGTGTATAAGAGATCAACTCTAATCATAATAATTTTTTTTGATATGTGGGACCAACATAAGTCAATCATAATCTCAAGCTTGTCAACCATGGAAGCATACCATTCATCCCTATATCACAAGCCATCCCGATTACTCCAATATCAGATCATGTCACACTATTTAGAATGATAACATATTTCTTTTATTATAAGAAGAAAACAGACAATATAAAAGAAATGATTATATCATGTGTCTATCATCTTAGAGTGAGAATAATATCAACTCCAATATGAAATTTAGTCAATCATTCCCACCATATATTCCAACTTTTTAGTTATACTAACTCATCTAACATTCCCTCTTTTTTTTTTCTTTTTTTTTTAAATTAGAAGATCCTTGGAATTTGTAGTTGCTCAAAAACATTTTTCTCTTGTTCCAGTATACATGTAAGTAATTTGGAGCATAATGCATAATCAATATTGAGAATCATAATCAAGCAATGTAATTGTTAAAGAGTGAGTATTGTATCACTAATCTAGTTACATGAAATACTGTCTTACAAATCTGATTATGTGACATCAATCAAACCACAATCCACATTTTTCATGGAGGCTATATTTTTAACATTTTTCGTGGAAGAGTGCAACTGTAGAATTTTCATGAAAGATATAACCACAATTTTCGTGGACCAGTGTAATTACACAATTTGCGTGGAAGGATGAAACTCCATAATATTCGTGGAATGATAAACATTTTCATGGAACGTATATCATGAACTTTCATGGAACGCCTATTTCATGCAATTTTCATTGAATGTTAATTTTGTGGAACGCCTTCATATCATTTTCGTGGAGTCATGATTTTCGAGGAAACATAAACTCAGAAATTCAATTTTGTTGAAACCTAATTTCCATGTATTCAGGTTTCAAAAAGTGAATAATCTATATAAATTATAGATCAAGATTGTCATGAAATCTTCATTGAGTATGCATAACAAAGAAACATGTTTTACAAATTTTAGTGTTGTATGTGTAACTATTAGAATTTCGAAATTAATAGAAGCAACTATTTTAAATCATGCACTCAAAAAATATAAACTTAAGAAATCATGATTAGGTCCAACAATTATATTCATGCAAAAGCATACTTTCCAAACATATCTCAACCTTCTATATTTCATGTTTTATGCCCACCACTATAAAACTTCATGGTCCAAAATCATATGTTCATCCCAAATTACGATTACCGGTGTTCCTAATTACAAAGCAAAAATATCAACATCCAAAGTTATAAAAGCAAAACTATCCCATGAATCAAAATAAGACAACTATCATCTCACATTACAATTGCATGTTTACTCCAAAGATCAAGCTTATGTCTCCAAATACCTAGATTAAATGATAAATAAATATAAATGTCAAAGAGGAACTTTAACGTTTCTCCAACATACTAAAGTTTATCAAATTTTTCCATGATTGAGGTTCTCAATGATCTCATTACCTAAATGTATATATTTAATCTTACTCAATACCTTCTCTTTCATAGCTTTTAAATATAAAAACATGGATTGAGTCGGGCTCCCGACGAAGAATAGGAAGACAACTATCATCCCACACTGCAATAGTGTTTACTTCAAAGATCAAACTTATGTCTCCGAATATACCCACATTCAAAGATAAATGTATACCAAATTTAAATTCAAAGCAACTTCAAGGATAATCAAAACATGAGGTTGAATTTAAATATTTTAGAAAATTTCAAGGTAAAAATTTTGTACAATACAATAGTGACTTGATATTTATTTCTAAAAACATATAAAATAGAATGATCTTATTTTGAAAAAGAATCTAGGTTCTTGCCAAAGAATAGGACATGCAACAAATTGAAAATGAAAACACAATTTAAGATTTTAATGTGGAAAAAAGGGAACTTCAAGGAAAATCAAAACATGAGATTGAATTTAAATGTTTTAGATAATTTCAAAGTAAAAACTTTGCAAAGCATATATAATAGAATTATCTTATTTTGAAAAAGAAGCTGGGCTCTTGCAAAAGAATAGGACTTGCTGCATAATTGAAAATAAAAACACACTTCGGGATTTTATTGGGGAAAAAAAAAAGGAACTTCAAAGAGAATCAAAACATGAGGTTGAATTTAAATGTTTCAGAAAATTTCAAGGTAAAATTTTTGCACATTACAATAGTGACTTGATATTTATTTCTAAAAACATATTAAATAGAATGATCTGATTTTGAAAAAGAAGCTAGGTTCTCTCCAAAGAATAGGACATGCTGCAAATTGAAAATGAAAACACACTTTAGTATTTTAATGTGGAAAAAAAGGAATATCAGGGAAAATCAAAACATGAGGATGAATTTAATTGTTTTTAAAATTTCAAAGTAAAATTTTTGTACAACACAATAGCGACTTGATATTTATTTCTAAAAGCATATATAATAAAATTATTTTATTTTGAAAAAGAAGTTGGACACTTGCAAAAGAATAGTACTTGCTGCTTAATTGAAAATGAAAACACACTTTAGAATTTTATTGGCAAAAAAAGGAACTTCATGAAGAATCAAACATGAAGTTGAATTTAAATATTCTAGAAAATTTCAAGGTAACAATTTTGAAAAATACAATAGTGACATGATATTTATTTCTAAAAACATATAAAATAGAATGATCTTATTTTGAAAAAGAAGCTAGGGCATTGCCAAAGAATAGGAAATTGAAAATGAAAACACACTTTAGGATTTTAATGTGGAAAAAAAGGAACATCAAGGAAAATCAAAATATGAGGATGAATTTAAATGTTATTTAAAATTTCAAATTAAAAATTTTGCGCAACACAACAACGACTTGATATTTATTTCTAAAAGCATATTTAATAGAATGATTTTATTTTGAAAAAAAAGATAGGCTCTTGCAAAAGAATAAAACACACTTTAGGATTTTATTGGCAAAAAAAAGGAACTTCATGGAGAATCAAACATGAAGTTGAATTTAAATGTTTTAGAAAATTTCAGGTAACAATTTTGAAAAATACTATTTCTAAAAACATATAAAATAGAATGATCTTATTTTGAAAAAAAAGCTAGGCCATTGCCAAAGAAAAGGAAATGCTGCAAAATGAAAATGAAAACACACTTTAGAATTTTAATGTGGAAAAAAAAGAACATCGAGGAAAATCAAAACATTCCAAGTTAAACATTAATAATTAAATGAAGAAAGTTGTTGATCTGTGACATTACTAGTTAGTACTTGTTTTTATCATCTTGTTTGACAATATTATGACCTCAACAACTCTTGTTTGCCCACTTGTAGAAGAAGCGTTATTATATATAATTAATAATTAAAAAAATAACAAAAGGAAGGACAACAAAAACTATAAAACTTGTGTAATCCAGGTTCGAACCCGACCTAGGTTTAAACCCGGATTGTCACACAATGTGCATATTTTATAAAGGTGAGATACCACTTGAACTTGAAGACTCGTGATTCAAGAATAATATTTCTTTGTTATGAAAGAAGATTGTTGTTGAATATGACTATTGGGGCCAATATGAATTTGTTCAACTATTCCTCACAAAATAGTTAAATAAATACATGTGTGAAGCTAGTGAACCTTCTTCTCTCCACACTCCAACTCCCACTCTAGAATATATGTGATGATACAATATTAGATCAAATATTATCTATTAAGTATGTGGGTGCATACATGTGACAAAATTGTGCATATTTTACCAAATATCCTATATACAAGATTAGGGCTATGAGAGCTTCATATACAACTAAATTTAATTTGCACATTAGAAACTAATAGTTTAAAATTAATATTTATTGCTTCCTAAGTCCATGCATCATGAGTTTAGGTAATTATTTTTGCTACCTAATCAAGAAATCACGTAACAGATTCATCGATTTTGATTGATATGATTAATTGAAAAAGAGTAAGTCTTGTGTGAGACCGTCTCACGGATCTTTTTTCGTGAGACGGGTCAACTCATAACCCACACTTAGCAATTCATATGAAAGTTTGTGGATATGGATTTAATTCATGGGTAATAAGAATCCGTCTCACGGAAACTATCCGTGAGACCGTCTCACATGAGTTTTTGCGATTGAAAAAAAAGAGAGACATTAATGATGGACCTTTTCCAATCAAGTTAAAACCATTAATTTCCCACTTCACCTAATTTGCTAAAACCGTAAAATCTTGACCTAATTTATACATGTTTTTTCCAAAAATAACTTTACCTCTTTCATTTCATTTAATTAATTTTATATACATGCATTCATTTATTTTTTTTTTATTGAAAATGACTTTTATTTTTATAAAACTATTTGTAGCATTGTTCAAAATAAGAGAATTTTGACTCCATTACTAAACATACACTCATATAAGATCAAATTCGAAACATGATCGAACATATGTAGAAACGAAGAGAACGAAATTGTATATCATCAAACAGATTTAACTATTCTCATGAATGGCACGAGAAAGGCAAGTTAAAGAATGGTTGGATGGTGTGATTGAAAAAAGTAAGGTCAGTTTGTTTGACTTTAACAAAACCATGGATGCACTTTTTGTTCGAACTAATCCGATGATAGAATTTTAATGTCGTGAGGTCTAAGGTGGAGTCACGTGATCCGAAATAAACTCACGTGATCAACTCTCACTAATACCATTCCACCTCCAATATTCTGCACCTTTTTTTCATAGCGTTCAACTTTAATGAAAAGGATTTTATAAAGTGAAAATGTAATATATTCTCTCTCTTTTTTCTTTTTCTTTTTTTAACTTTTCCAATATGATTATTTGGAATTTGAATTCTATGCCAATTAAAACGACATTTGCTCATCTCTTTCATGATTTTTTTTTATCTAGTATTGATCAGATTCTTTAAGATAAATATTTTTAAGAAACTGATATAAATTCAAAATATAATACATTTGAAGTGAGAAATATATTAATTTTAAAATAATTTTGATTTATATAAAAACATGTCATTATGTTAATCAAAACATTTTTCAATGAATAACATTTTTCATTAATAAAATGGCTAAGCTCATCATGTCCATTAGCCACCTCTTCACTTCTAAGTGCTCTTATACTTTTCCAAATCAAATTTTGATCACAATTATTTGTTTCTTAAGACGTGTTTAACACCACTATGTCCACAAATCTCGAAGCTATACTTTAGTTAATTTTTGGGAATTAAGTAGGAGTAGATATGGAATATTACAATAAATGTTGATTCTATTATTATATAAAGACTATTTTTAATACGCCAAAGTCTATACTCTTTTACTAGAAAGTTGATTCTATTTGTATTATTGATTCCAGCTATCAATCACTCTTTTGTTCCTTTTGAAAACAATAAAGGGCAAACAAATCACTTTATTTTGAGGCCCAAATGAAATTTAACTAACCCATTATATTTGATATTAGTGCTCACATTATTATTAATTCAACAAAAACAATACATCAATTATATTTCAAATATTACAATGATAATGTTAAAATATCAAGAGCAGTGATTTTGAATTTTCATGCATGGATTTAGCAACAATTCATTTAGGAGTATCCAGTAGAATTATACACTCATATATTATTGAAGAATATCTATATGACTCAAACAATATATTTACACGATTTAATTAGTTGCGATTTTACACTTGACATGATTGGGTCCATATATGTACACAACCAAATCTTTTTAATGTAACTTTCTAATATATATAACTACAAAATTCAAAAACCGTATAATTTTGAAAAGAAAGGAAAAGTGGTAAAACTAATTTTCAAATTGATATTGTGGAACATCTTAAATAAAATTTTGTATTTGTCATTTTTGATATACCAACCAAATTAGAAGACCAATATCCTCCATGATTGCCAAAATTAAACAAATATGTTTTATATATAATCTTATACAGACGGACGGAGTTCACATGAATCAACAAGATATCTCAACTTATTCAATATGATTAGTATCGATCGATATTAAGTGATTTTTTACAAAATTAATATCATATTAAACCCTCGACATAATTCTTTCTTTCTTTTGAAAGGGTGGAATAAGAAGACAGATGCTTTAGGGTTGAAATATTTTTCAATTAAAATATTAGATTAACATATTTATATGAAAAAAAATTAAAAAAGGGGAATTAACGTGTGCATTGACAGCTCAGCAAGGTGGTTATGGGTAAGAAAAGAATTTTCCAGCTGTATTCTGCTAATAAGGAAGCACTCTTTAAAGTGGGCCCTCTGTGTGACTCGGTTTTTCGCTTAACCCGCAAGCCACAGGGCTGCGCCACGTGGCTGCGCCACGTGGCTGCACCACAACCCATGTTATGCGCCCCTTCGAATAACTTCCATATATCGTCTTACGAACATAAATAGTCTTGTGGATCATTATAAGGAGCAAAGTTTGTCTTATAAATTATTTTGTAAGATGGATTTGTGAAAATAAGTTTAGACAATAGATAAAAATGATTCATCTCGTAAAAATTATCATTAAAACCTTCTCACATAAATTTTTGTGAATAATTAATGTAATTGAGATGGTGTGACATACAGTTTTAATCTACAAAATTTGAATCTATTACAAAATTTGAAGTGAATTGTTTATTTTTACAGTTTTTTATATTGTTGAGTGTAGGGTATGAATTGGTCCTGCATATATAACAAGATTCGTGAGATGATTTTATATAAAATATATTCTAATTTCTCTTTTTATATCTAGCCAAATCAAAGTTTTTCATTATTATTAAACTCGCCAACTTCAATTCATAATTAATTACACAAATTTTAAAAGGATCACTTAAAATATATGTTAATCTTGTACATATACACACATATATATATATGTTAGTCTATTCATAAATTTTTTGTAATGATAGATGCATTTTCAATCTAAATAAGGTTATAAATTCGAATCTATCTGCATCAGTAGTAAAAGAAACTAATATTCCTCCGTCCAATTCAATTTTTTTATGGTTTTTATAATTAATGTCATGACATAATAACAAAATAATTGAAATGAGCAAATAATTAATTTCATTAATAATTTCTTTTGGAGGGAAAAAAAAAAAAGAAATGATGGAATGGAATGGAATGGAAATAACATTGGTATTTTGTTTCATTTATTTCCTCGAGCATTAATTATGTACATGTACTACTATAATAATACAACAATATACATCTACCAAAAATTGCATTGGAATTCTGCATGTCATTTTTTTATTGATCATCTCGATGTTTAATTTTGTTTCCAATTTCATGTACATGAAAGTAGGACAATATTCAGCAATAACACCATTCTATGTATACTCTTCCTTTTGTTTTATTTGAGAAAAATGTCTTATGTAATTATAAACAAATCAGTGATAAGTATGTTCAATGTATATTAATTTTCAACCGATATTAGATCCAAAGGTAGCTCTATGAGATGATTGAATATGTAATTCAAAAAAATTGTGCATGGTAAAATTAATACCATCTCACTGCTATTAAGTAAAGTATCTAAAACCTATATTCCAATAATAAAAGTTTGTTGATTTTATGTTTCCAATGAAAGATTTAAGAAAAAGAAGAAGAATATTTCAAACTAATTAATGCATTGTGATCACCTAATTGACTTAGTAAATAATCCTCAGAAATACAATGTTTTTGTCATTTACCAATATCTCCATGACTACCCTAAATATAGATATATTGCTTCATTTCCAACTAAGTACATATCTTTTTTATTTGTTTACTTAAGTTTAGAACTTCTAATTCTTTAGATATACAAAAATAATATGAGTGTATTGAGTATCCACAGTTTAAAAACATGATTTAATTTTTTTAATGAACCTTTTCTATAAGTTCTATGAAGACTTTTGTTTAATTAGAAATTATAAAAAGTTTACAACCCTCATTTAGTCTAAAAATTATGAAATTACACTATCATTTGAATTGTTTACAAATACACCATCCGTTTCAAAAATAATAAATGTAATTCTAAAGTTTAAATTTTGCTTCAAAAATAATTTCGTTTTAAAACTTTTATACAATTTTTATTTCCGAATTAATCCTATTAATATTATTTAACTATAATTCAGAGATTTGATGTGATTATTTTTATAACATTAATTTGATTCTTTTTCCAATTTGAGTATTAATTTCTTGATTCGTCAAGAGTTTATTAGTCCAGTTTTGATGTTCAATATTCTAAAAAATGTTAAAGGAAGGAGTATTGTATTTAGAAATAGTAAAGAAAAAAAAGTATTCGATGAATACTATTGAACCCAAATCCTCACTGCTAGTACTGATGTGTTAAATATTCAATACATCCATTAACTTTATTTTCCACATAATTAGGAGATAGACCATTATACGTCATCATAAGCATATTAAAATTGTCAATAGTGTACATTTTAGCAGATTCCGCCACCATTAATGGAAATAATAAAACCTATACTACTGGTATATGTGATGTATAAATTAGATACAATTGAAAGGATTAAAAAGAACACAAAAACTCATGTGAGACGGTCTCACGGATAGTTTCCGTGAGACGGATCCTTAAAACTCATGAATTGAATCTATATCCACATATTTCTATATGAATTGATATGTGTGGGTTATGGGTTGACCCGTCTCACGGAAAAAAATTCGTGAGACGGTCTCACACAAGAACTACTCTAAAAAGAAAAAGGTAAAAGTATAGAATATGTCAATATAAATGGAAGAAATAAATCCCATATTAATGGTATATGTATATATTAGATACAAGAGCTACACTTAATTATATATATATATATATATTTTTTAATTTTTTTTCTTTCACGCTGCTGCATTGTCTCTTCCTCCCCTTCTTCTTCATCTCCTTCTTCTTGAACCCAATCTATTTTCTCCTCCTCCTTCTTCTTCTCCTTCTTTTTCAAAGCGATCTGCTTTCTTCTTTTTCTTCATCTTCTCAACGCGATTTGCTTCCTTCTTCTTCTTTTTCTTTTCAATTTCTTCATATGATTGTTACTAGTTTTGAGTTCTAATTTTTTCAGATTTCAAATTTTTAGGGTTTATATATTCCGGATTATATATGTATGTAATTTGATATGCAAATTTGTTGGTTATTGAATGATGGTATGAAGTTGTAGAAATGTGATTGAGTAGTATGAATTTGCATAAAATTTGGGGAAAAAGATGATAAAATCACAATTCACAATCTATTATTTATATATACATATCACTGAATCTTAAAGAACATATATTTAACACCTAAAGAGTATATATATAACACCTATATAATATATATATATATATATTACACATCACTGAATCAATATATAATATGGAATCTATATATGTGATACCTCAAGAATATACATGTAACACCTAAAAAGTATATTACACCTATCATGGAATCTATATATGTGATATCTCAAGAATAAACATGTAACACCTAAAGAGTATGAGTAAGTCTCTTGTGCATCAGGTGCATGGATCTTAGATCCATGCAATCGGGTCGGATCCGGGTTACCCGACCCGCTTCTCTATTTTTTTTTTTTCGCGCTAACTTTTTTAAAAATTGGTCATGACTTTTAGTTATGTTAAATATACTTTTATATGATGTGTAAGAATACATTTACGTTATGTTAAGGATACCTTTATGTCCAGATTTCATACATTTACGTTATGTTAGACATACCTTTAGGTTATGTTAAGGATACATTTAGGTAATGTTTAGGATATCTTTAGGTTATGTTAAGGATACCTTTATGCCCAAATTTCATACATTTACTTTAAGTCAGGCATAACTTTAGGTTATGTTAAGGATACATTTATGTTATATTAGAAATACATTATTCATAACATAGTTGTGTTACACATTTTGTACACAAAGGTATCTCTAACATAACATAAAAGTATTCTTAACATAACCTAAAGGTATCCTTAATATAACGTAAATGTATGTGACCTAGGAACCTGGAATCACGATTTCAAAAGTATCCTTAACATCACCTAAAAGTATTCTTAACATAACCTAAAGTTATGCTTAATATAACCAAAAGGTATTCTTAACATAACTAAAGGTATCCTTAACATAACCTAAAGGTATGCTTAACATAACTAAAAGGTATTCTTAACATAATGTGGCATATAACCTGGAATCAGGATTTTAAAGGTATCCTTAACATAACTGAAAGGTATCCTACCATAACTTAAAGGTATCATTAACATAATTGAAAGGTATCCTTACCATAACTTAAAGGTATCCTTAACATAACTGAAAGGTGTCCTTAACGAGCGAATTTGAGCGCATCCGCCCAGGCGCGTGGGACGCGCGTGCACGCGCGGGTCGGGTCGGGTGCATGGATCTAGATCCATGCACCTGATGCATAAAAGTTTTTGTGAAAGAGTATATATATAACACCTATAAAGTATATATATTATACATATCACTGAATCACATGATATAAAATCTATATGATACCTCAAGTACATACATGTAACACCTAAATAGTATATATATAACACATGATATGAAATCTATATGATACCTCAAGTACATACATGTAACACCTAAAGAATATATATATATATAACACCTATAGAGTATATATATAACACATATCACCATATATGTGATACCTCAAAAACATTCATGTAACACTTGAAGAGTATATATATAACACCCCCTATCACTATATATGTGATACCTCAAGAACATACATGTAACACCTAAAGAGTATATATATAACATCTATAGAATATATATATATATATATAACACATATAATATATATATACATATATAACACCCATAATTGAATCAAATAGTATGAAATCTAGTGTAGTGTGGACGCACAACAAATTCGATGAGGGTGCATGTAGAGGCACGTGGACACACGTTGAGTCGGCCCACATGCCAGATCGGGTCATGGGCACGGAGGTGCATATAAGTTTTTGTGAAGATACAATAGAGAGAATAAAAAAAAGGCAAGTATAGAATATGTAGACATTTACCATAGAGATGGTTAGCCGAAGCCTAAGAACATGGCAATGGACCTAATTCTCCTGACGTGTCTCTCTCTTTCTCTCTCTACTCTCTCTCTAGCTAATTTTCCTCCGCCCCACCTTTTTACTCGCTACAAACTTATTTAATTAAGAATTATATATTGATTACATGAATTTTTAATATTAATTTATACACATTACATATCATTTAATTTCCACGACAGTAATAAAAAGAAAAGAAATTACGAGGAGAACAGACAGCCAAAATCGTAGAATAACAACTAAATCAGTTATAAACCTCTAATGATCCTACGTGGCAGAACAGAACTTTCTCTCTCTAGCTATATATAATTTGTATGTATAGATTGTTTTTTTTTTATTAAATCCCACAAATTTGCAGTCCATAATCTTCTTCCACAGGTCTCAAAAATGGCGATTGGGAATCCTCGTGCATTCTCTGATGAAAACCCTTTTCAGTTTTTCTTGTATTTTCCACAGAATTAATTAAATTCTTGCCTTGGTAATTTCATTATTCCTTTCAGTTTCCTACCTCAAAACACCTTCTATTCTTTTCTTTTCAGCTCTAGATTTGAATGTGGGTTTTCTTTCGCATAAATTTGCGTTTTCTTTTAAAAGGGCATTTCCAGAAATCCTTCTTTAATCGATCGTTGCACCCCATTGAAGAAGATTGTATTGAGAGAGAAAAGGAGAGATGTTTGACGGGCTGTTGAAAAGCAAGTTCTATTCAAAATGGTAAGATTGATCAGTTGTTTTAATGAATATTATGGTGTGATTTCTTTGTTGATTTTGGGTTGATCTTGATGTTCTCTCTCTCTCTAAAATGGAATAGCAAGTCGGATATAAAGATGACGAGGACCCGAATAGAGATGATAAAGAAGAAGAGAAATGCAATGCAGAAGTATCTGAGAAACGATGTTGCTGATCTGCTTAAAAATGGCTTGGATTATAACGCCTATGGCAGAGTATATTTTCTCTTTCTTTTTTACATTATTTTTCTTTCATCAACTTTTCTGGGTTTTCATTATTTTCGTTCTTTGTATTCAACAATTTATCATGGCCTGAAATTTGTCTTCACCATCGGTATTTTTTTATCGTGAATCATGTGGGATTGTTTTTTATGATAGTTCTTGAACAAAACTCTTGAGTTTCTTGAAATTTTTTGGAATATAATTGGTTGAGTAATTTAAGGAAAGCCCTTCAATCGAATCGCCACCTATGAGGTTTTGTAGAATTTGTTTTCAATTTTATAATGTATTTATGTTCTTAAAGTTTCTTGTGCATAAAAAAATTGGTGTGGAGTTGCTTTAATTGTTGTTGGGAATTTAATAATGATTTGCAGTTTCGGATCATGTGAGGTTGATGAAAAAATTTAATCAGCCCAACTCCCTCAAATTGTTTTTATTGCACTCCACCCCCTTGAGAATTTGATATTCTCCTTTAACCCCCCATGAGTTATAGTTATTTGATTTACGACCATTCTTAAAGCATAAACATTCTTTTTCATCCACATACTATATCTTAGATTTTGTCTATTTGTTGAATTTCGGATACCTTGATTCTTGCAACTTACAGAAGCTTTTTGCAATGCTGAAACAGGCTGATGGACTTCTTGTTGAGCTAAATAGAACCGAATGTTACGAATCAGTTGATCAATATTGTGAACATATTTCAATTCATCTATCTGCCATGGACAAACAGAGGTAATGTGATCCAATGGACCCTTTCTTGTAACTGTTTTCTCATCCTTAAACACCATGTTTTCACAAAAATAGTTAAGTCAACCACTTTATTAGAGTAGAGATTTCTTATAAGACGAGATTTCGAGTTCAAGAATTGTGACTATGCAGACACAATCAACATGGCAGTGGCCTAATTATGAAATGCTTGTGTTCTTGAAATATTAGAGCTAACTATTTTAAGGAGATAAACTCATATAGGTCTCTGCCTAATATGATCTTTTAGGTGAAAGATGGTTTAAAAATTTTGTATTTCTTATGAACAGGGAATGTCCTGAAGAGTGCAGGGAAGCTGCATCATCTTTAATGTTTGCAGCTGCAAGATTCGCTGATCTGCCAGAGCTACGCGAGCTGAGAACTATGTTTTCAGAGAGATATGGGAATTCCCTCGATCCTTATCTCAGTAAACAGGTCTCTTTTATGTCTTGTTTATAGTTAAAACATCCATCTTTCTTTCTTCATTATAGTAACATTTGATGTGGTTTATTCAGTTTTCGGAGAAGTTAAAATCATGCCATCCTTCAAAAGATATGAAGCTTCAGTTGTTGCAAACTATAGCTGCAGAATCTGGCTTGGAATGGAACTCAAAAGCTCTGGAAAATAAGCTTTTTAGTGAATCTGCAAACAATAAGGTTTCATTCTATAAATAACCTCGTACTACTTGGATTTCCTTCTGATCTTTCAATTTGCTGAAATGACCATCTTTGTTGCAGAACGTTGCTACGAAGGAAACTGATGATAAGGGTGGAACTGTTCAAAAGGGTTCAAAATACGAATTTTACCCTGCAAGAGAGCCCAAGCCAGAGACGAAAAGGGGCCTTCCAGATTATGATGCCGTGTCCCCTCCTGTCAAGGACATTCAAGTTGACAAAATTGTAAAAAAGACATCAATTGAAGAAGTAGAAGATAAGCCTGTCAAGTATAGTTGGATTCCCCCTCCTTATACCAAACCTGAAGTTAATAAAACAAAGGACAAGGTGGAGCTTAAAGAGCCATCCGATGGTGAAGATGATCCGGCCCTGAGGGCTAAGCCAACATGGAAGTCCGTTAGGACAAGAAACCTTAAACCTTCACTAGGTCAGGATAATACTGCGGGTGGTTCAGAGGGTGATGAGAAAGAGAAAGATGTAAATATAAAAAGTGCAGCTCAGGGGCAAAGAATCCTGAAGTTCTTTGATGGTGGTAGCCATGATCAACAAGACGATGAAGAAAAGATGATGGACAGGCTTCTACAATACTTCAGTAGGAAAAAGGTGGCACAGAAAGACACCAAAGTCGAACCAGATTCTAGTAAAGGTGACAAACACAGGTCCCGTGATGCTCCAAACAGAGTGTCGTCTCTACCTGCTGAAGCAACGTCCGAGACTCCTAAAACGCATACACGGGCCACCTCCTTCCAGCCCGACTTACTAAATGGGAGAGCTCATGTGCATCCTAAGCTGCCAGATTACGATGACTTTGTGGCCCGATTGGCTGCTTTTAGAGGAAAATGAATAGATAGGCAATTCATTCATTCTTTATAAGTTACAATAGTTGTTGGTATTCTTATGTCTTTGATTCTTCGTTACTATATATATGTGGTATGCATGTCTCATTAGTACCATAATCTTATAGTTCTTTAGTGTAAATTCACCCATCATTGATAGGTTGTATTGTAAACAATATTCATATTCTTAATGAGTACTTGTATCTTTTAAGCCATGCTGCAATCTCCATGCTGGAATTATGCAATTTTGAGTTCTCTTTCCATAGAATTGTGTGTGTGTGTGTGTGTGTGTGTGTGAAGGGAAAATGAAACAATCAGTTTTGAATGAAAACTCCAAACTTGTCCGCAAGCAAATTACCAAAATAGCCCTTGAAATTGTATTTATATCTTCTCCTTAAAAAACAATGGTGGGGTTATCTTTGTCATTGCACTTAAAATTACCATTTACCGTAAAATTGTAGCGGCTCGGGCTTAAGCTTGTGACGTCTAGTTAACGTTACGGGCTTACATTTCGGGCCGCCGTTTTTGCCAGCACAACGTTTTTTTCTTTTCGCCGTGTAAAGTGTAGGTAGGAGTAGGATAAAAATGGAAGGCGAAGAGGGAATCCTTCCGTCGTATCCGGCGGAAATCGGCGGCGGCGGCTCCGTGGGAGAGGAGCAAGTAATGAGTGAAGTTCACCTGGGATGCCCCCCTGATCAATCTGGGCCGCATATATCCTATTTCACCATCTCTCTTCCACCTCGTTAGGGTTCTTTCTCTATGCTTCTGCTTAATCTATCCGCCTTTTATAAGATTGCAAGTTCTTCGTTTAAAATGAGATGCTAAAAGAAATTCCTAGAATTACATGTGAAACGTTGATTGAACAAAATTTTTTTTTTCCTTGCTGCGATTGTGTAGGAGATGAAGAGATTGGAAGTGGTTTGGATTCAATGAGGCAAAAAGTCTTTGAAGTGGATGAAGATGGAGATTTAATTCTAACTCGAAGGAGCAGTAAGTTTGATTACGTATCTGGGATTTTGTTACTTCTGTAGGATTGATTTTTCAGCTTTAGAAACAGCTTTTGGGGGTGAATTTTTGTTTTTCTTAATTGTTTTTGTATGGTGCATCACTTTGATAGTGAGGTGGGATTTTCAGTTTAATTATCCCTCTGCATTCAGTGGAATCCTCAGTTAAAAAGTTATTGCAATTTGTATTATCTTTGATTTATGAAAATGTTAAAAAATGCTCAAATGTTAGCGTGTATTTCTTCTACTTCTGGGGAACATGCTAACTTTTTGCATTAAAGATCATGAGTTTGGCAGTTAAATATGTTGCTTTGGTTTGTCATGTTTTCAATTGAACCTGAATAACATGTGGTGGATTATGGTGGTTTGCAGCTTATATGTTATGTTATAAAGATATCCTCTGATTCTCTCGTTCTTGAAGATTTAATATATATTGCCAAAGAAAGAATATGGAAAAACTGAGAATTAAAGAAGCCAAGAAATTGATTGAATCGAGTTTGTATTTAATTTGCAGGTGCACCAAAGGATTCTTGTGTTATCAGGATCCAACATAACATCACTTCATCTATTCCACGAGTTGGCCTCCAGGTAATACAGTCCTTGACCTTTTTGTCAGCATATTAAAACCCTCCACATTTTCCCGACATATGACGATTAATTCTTATTTATTCTCTAGTTTCTGTCGCTGTACCCTTACTTGCTAGCTTCAACTAAATTCGAATCTTTTCATAGAAACTTGATTTCATGTTTCACTAGCGATGTTTCAGTTTCCTGGTTAATTCAATCTTTCATTGAATTTTGTCTTTCAAATGATGAATCGCTCGCAATATAAATGTGATGCTTCTACAAGGTTTACATGTTTCTGATATAAGTTTTTCCTAATTTAGGTTTGGAGAGCAGAACTGGTTTTAGCTGACTTTGTGCTGCATATGGTATATAAATCATCTGCTTTTGATGGAATAGTTGCCGTAGGAGCTTGGTGCTGGCACGGGTAAACTTTCTTGTGCTTAGCTTTGGTGAGTCGTGGTTCTCATGGAGCTATACTTGTTAATTGTTAATTCATAGAACCAAGAATTTTGTAAATGTCAGTCTGATATCTTAGTTTCACATTTATCAGAATGTATGTCTCTCCATATGATAGTGCTGCTTGTTTGACAGGGTTATTTTTTTGACAGGGTTGGTTGGCATGTTACTTGCTCGTGTAGCCAATACTACTGTCTTCATAACTGGTAAACTGTTGACTCAAACTCTCTAATCTTCATATGCTCTGTATTGGACATTGATATTTAGATATCACCCAATAAATTACCTACTTTCACACATCAATGTAGGCAATTTATTGGTTCAGCAAGTTTATAGATCTGGTTACTGGTTTTGGTTTTTGTAAATAGCTCTATTCTTAAATATATCAGTTATTACAGACAAAGGTGATGAAGTACTTGGAAACTGTGCCAAGAATGTTGATCTTAATGCTGGAATCTTCTGCTGTAAATCTTCTATATATGTACGTGAACTTGATTGGAGCCATCCGTGGCCTCCTGAGGTCAAAGTAAATTCACCCCCCAAGCAGAGGTAATATGCAGTTACGGTTAATTGCTTGAGCCAAAATCTACTCTTTCCTTCTTTTCCTTTTCTTTAACTAAATTACAATAACCTCAAGAATAAAGTACTTACAGATGTCAATAAATTGAAAATTGCTTGCCTTGTGCAGCTATGGTTGGAGCATATCAGAGGTAGAAGAGCTTCAGAGAGCTTCTTTGCTGTTAGCTGCTGATGTAATTTACAGTGATGACTTAACTGATGCCTTCTTCAGTGTATTACAAGTGATCATGTCTAATGGCCCTGAAAAGGTAAACTGAATGGGTACTTTTTTCTTTCTGAAACGGTACATGAGTGATCACTATGCATTCTTCCTTGTTGAACTATTGAGTTCATTCTTACATTTGTTTACAGTAAAATGGCAGTCTCTTGGTCCCTACACATCTATGTAGGACAGTACGAAATGATTTAAGAAACAGAACATCAAACATAAATCAGATGATATATTTCGTGTTGAAAGTTATTTGATCATAATATTTCCCCAGATGCAACATATGATATCCCCAAATTCTGATATCAATTAGCATTTTTGATAAGTATTATCCATTCCTGGATCATATATACTCAGTGAAAATGCGATTCTCTAATTTTCTTGTTTTGTGCCATAAGAAATGAGATTTTGAATCAGGACATTTAAATAACCATTTAAATCCAATTTATTGTGAGTAAATGTGATTCAGCCCTGCCTCTTCTATAATCATGATGATCGAGGAAGAGGGCTAAGAGTGCTTAACTCAACCCATCCCCCACACCACCCTTCAACCCTGAGAGCCGAAAAAGAAAAACAGAACAATTCAAAAGAAATATATTGCGGGCTCCTCCCCAGATTCTTTACGTCAATATTGTAGACATTTTGTATAATGTTTTTCGTTACTTAGAAAGAAGCAAACTTTTGTATTTCAGGTACTATATCTAGCTCTAGAAAAGCGGTACAACTTCACCATCGACGATCGTGGAGTTGTTGCAAATGGCTATGCACACTTCTGCAGTTATCTTCAGGATGAGGAAGGTGAGCCTGCCATCATCCTGAAACATCAACATTCTTATTAAACCGTGTAACTCACATTATATTTTGGCTTTGCAATGCATGATGCAGCACAAGAGGAGGCACCTGAAACTGAATGTCCACCTTGTAGCTTTTCAGGTAGACGCATCAATCTAACAGAGATTCCTCAGTATGTGCAGGAGTATGATCGGGGAAACGATGTCGAGATTTGGCGTATTAGATATGCGAAGCCCAGACCTTAAACATGATAATCTTCCATGTCAAATTTGGTGCTTGTAGAAAAAGGTTGGCATATAGTAGAAAGTGACCCTCTTCTTGGCTCTTGCATGCAGCATGCTAGTATGAGTGTGGATATTTATGTCAAAAAACGACAGTTTTTGCAAATCTGGAAAGCATTGAGAAAGAAGCGGGTTTTGTGCTCGTCACATGCTGTCCATAGAATCTTGCATTGTCGCCTCATAAAGTTGCTTTAAAACTGGAAGGCTGTATGAGAGAGAGAGAGATTCCTGTTTTGGAAACTTTTTCTAAATTATACTACTTCTTCATTGGAATTCAATATTTGTTTTCCTTATTTATAGCTAATTATAGCTTCAATATTTGTTTCTTATTTATAGTTTGCTATTATGTCTTACTTTGTCATAATCTCATGTTTCTGATGATATCATGTTGTAGAGATAAACAAATGATGAATTTAATACGGACATTGAAACATGATTTTATATTAGAAAAAGCGAAACCTAGGTGGAAATCGATATATCTTTTTGTTTATTTTTAAATGTTTTTTCTGAAAATACAAATATTAATATAGAAGTTAATAAATTATCATATTTCTAAAATATTGTATTGTTGATAGGTTGTTTGTTGGTCCAAAAAGTTGAAAATAATATGACTATGAGCAGCCTATGCTCCTCTATGTAGGAAATTAGCTAGCTCTTCTACAACCACCCTTATTTATATTTTCAACTATGTTAGAATAATAATTAGGTCGCTGATTTCGTATATTCGTGTCATATTATGGTATAGTTCTACATTTTATTTAATTATTATATACCTAAAAAAATGATTTTTTAAAATAAAACTTGAGGTTAGGATTGTAAAGATGTTAGAAAATGAGGTGAGGCTATATTATATAGAGAGAGATATTAATTTTCTATTCAGCTCCAATGATCTTCTCCTTCTAGAACCCTCGTACACTACGACAGAGCAGAGCTCCTTGTCGTCAGCAGGCGGCGCCGCCGTGCCGGAACCTGATAACGATTCGTACCAATCATCAATTTATTCCCGACAGATAAATTAACTAAAATTAGTGATTTATTTGCCACAGTCGCGATTCTTCTTCATTTACTATTACAGATTTTACCATTTCTGCTATATTTTCACACTCGTGGTAAAAGAGAAGAATCCGATGGTGTCTTATGCTGCTGCTTCTTTTCTCTCCTAGTCTTCATAGGGATTGCTTCAACTTCACTCTTTTTTCCAATTATTATTCCCTGGAACAGGAATAAGAGCAAACAGTTAATCTACATCTCCAAACCCCTCAATTGTGCTCTCTCTCTCTCTCTGGTGTGTGTTAATTGAACTCGCCGGAAAGTCCAATGGGCTGCACGCAATCAAAGATCGAGAACGAAGAGACGGTCAACCGATGCAAGGAACGGAAGCAACATATGGAGCGAGCCGTGACGGCGAGAAACAAGTTCGCCGCCGCCCACTCCGCCCACGCTATGTCGTTGAAGAATACCGGCGCCGCCCTCAGCGACTACGCTCAGGGTGAAGTTGTTTACCCCTCATCGGTACCCGCTGTTCCTTCCTCGGCGTCCTCCGCCGCTATCGGAAGCGCCACCCCTCCTCCCCCTATTCCTCCCTACGAGAATTTCCCTCTTCCGCCCCCTCCCCTCCCCGCGTCTTTCGCCACTTCGTCCCCTCTCCAACGCGCCGCCACCATGCCCGAATTCGCGATCCCTAGACCGGAGAATAAACATTCCGATTCGATAATTGAGGAAGAAAATGAAGAGGATATTGAGACGGAGAGTAGTCATAGCTTGAAACGACGTAGTAAGAGTAGTGGCAGAGGTGGGAATCGTGGGATCTTACCTCAAGAGGATATGGAGGACGAAGTTTTGCATCCGCCGCACACCAACGATCAACGTGATCGGCAGCAGCCGCCTCCTCCGCCACAGAGTTCTTCTTGGGATTACTTCTTCCATTATGACAACGTCCCAGGTCCCACATTAGCAGATGTGGATGAGAGTAGTGCTGAGAGGGAGGAAATTGAGCGCAAGACGCTTGAAGAAAGGGCTAGGAGAAAAGAAATGGAGGAGAAGGCTGCTAAAGTAGAGCCGGTGATAGAGGTGGTGGAGAGGGTGGGTGAACTTCCTCCGCAACCACCACCACCAGAAGCCGCCATAGCTGCAACAAAGGTTGGGAAGAGAGTGAGCGAGGGGAAAAAGAAGAGTGGGGGGAGTGGTATGAACCTGGTGCAAATATTTGTTGATCTTGATGATTGTTTTCTTAGGGCTTCAGAAAGTGCTCACGAGGTTTCTAGAATGCTCGAAGCAACTCGCTTGCATTATCATTCTAATTTTGCTGATAAAAGAGGTACATAGAACATCAGAGGTTTTTAGTTGTTAATTGCAGACTTATTGTTCTTGTTCTGATATTATATACCATATAAATAATGATATTCATTCATGTATCTTAATTAAGCAAGGACCTTTTAATGATGATTTTTCTCTTTAAAAGGTTGCCTTTTGGTTGTAGAATTCACATGTGTTTTGAATTGTTGATGCGTATTGATTTTTGCGTTGTTAATTGCCAGGGCATATTAATCATTCAGAAAGGGTAATGCGTGTCATTACTTGGAATAGGTCCTTCAGAGGTTTACCTAATGCTGATGATGGGGTGGATGATTTTGATTCAGAGGAGCATGAAACTCATGCAACTGTTCTGGACAAGATGCTGGCATGGGAGAAAAAACTTTATGATGAAGTGAAGGTATCAATCATCATTCTTCTTATCTTCTTAGTTGTTATTCTGTCATCATGCTTCGATCGTGTTAGTTGTTGTTTTAATCTTTTTTGTTCTTGCTCTGTCTGTCAGTTTTAATTTATCAATATTTTTTTCATCCCCTCTTTTTCACTAGCCTGAGTTTTGTGTATTTTTATTTTGATCTTTTAATTTCAGCTTTAGGTATTTAAATGCTAGGTTACCTATTTGAAGGTAAGCAATTGCTATAGAATGTTAAAGGATCATCACTGTCCCAATTTGTAGAAGCTGGATATACCCTCCTGCTTTCACATTTATTTCTGCATTCATCCTTTCTTGTTAAAGCAACTTTTCTCTGGAATCGAAAATTGCTTGCTTGTAAGATGATATTGAAGTAAAAAGTCGCCTCGCATGTCATTTTTTTCTCTTCTCAATAGATTAAAAGAACTTTTCAGATCTATGAATTTACAGCAGGAATCTCAACTTATTTTTCCCTCAAACGAGGAAAGAGAAAAAGTTTGACCATAAAGATTAAGTTATAAAGAAAATTATACATTGCTATTTCTGTGTGTGCTGCTAGAACCATGTAATTCTTCTATCTAGAGGTGTTCACGGTTTGTGAACCGCAAGTTCAGTTCACGGAAGCTTGGGATATGAACCATAACAAGACCTTAAGGGGTATGATTTGGTTAGGGTTGAACCGCACGTCCAAACTGTTTCCTTTTCTTGAATTCTTTTGATATTTGGAATTGTCTTATAAAAAAGAAGACCTTAGCAAACTGACGGCTTCAATTAAAACCACTGGTTTGGAACTCAGTCAACAAATCGCTTCAGTGTATATTTGTTGGTGCTGAACAGGCAGGTGAGCAGATGAAGCTTGACTATCAAAAAAAAGTGGCCTCATTAAGTAAACTGAAGAGACGCAGTTCAAACACTGAAGCATTAGAGAGAATGAAAGCAGCAGTCAGCCATCTGCATACAAGATACATTGTTGACATGCAGTCTATGGACTCCACTGTTTCCGAAATTAATCGTCTGCGTGATGAACAACTCTATCCAAAACTTGTTGCTCTTGTTGACGCGTGAGTTCTTTATTTATGCATTTCTAGAAAGTAAAGATTGTTCTGTCAATCCATGATCTTGTTATCTGTGTTGGCAGACTATATTAACATTTGCCATGGTTTTGATTTTTTCTTGCTTTTCACTGGCATTGCTATGTTTTTCAAACAAGTTATAACAAATTCTCTTGTTCAGCCATCAGAGTGTGTTCTGGCTGATTCTTGGTCAATGCCATATTAGGATAGATTTGTGTATCAGCGGTTTGATTATCCATGTTCCTTCTAAGACGCATTGCATGCTATGATAGTTTTGTAGGACTGGGCTTGTCTATTTTCATTCTGCATCTCGATGTCGGAAAACCAAATAAGATTTCAAAAAGAAACTAGGAAATGAGAAAATGTGTGTGATGGAGCACTATGGTGAGATATGATCCATATAACCGACCCACATTGTGGGATAATGATAAAGTATAAAGGCTTAGTTGTTCATCATTGTATCCTGATCTTGTGGCTGTTTGAATGGTTCTTGCAGGATGGCTACAATGTGGGAGACGATCAGAACACACAACGAAAAGAAATCCAAGATTGTTCAAGCATTGAGATTACTGGACATCTCTCAATCTCCAAAAGAAACAACTGAACACCACCATGAGCGCACACGACAGCTAGGCGGAGTTGTGCAGGAGTGGTTCACAAATTTCAGCGAACTCATGGGTCAGCAAAAAGAATACATCAAAGCCCTCAACAGCTGGTTGAAGCTTAATCTCATTCCCATAGACACAAACTTAAAGGAGAAAGTCTCATCTCCAGGTAGACCTCAAAATCCCCCAATCCAGACAATCCTACACGCCTGGAACGACTATCTCGACAAGCTCCCAGATGAGCCAGCAAAAACCACTATCAACAATTTTGCAGCCATGATAAAGACCATATGGCAGTATCAGAAAGAGGAATTGGAGTATAAAAACAGATGTGCTGAATCAAGAAAAGAGCTTCTCAAAAAAACCCGAGATTTTGAAAATTGGTATCATAAGTACTCACAGAAGAGATCACCTGCCGATGATATGGATCCAGACAGGTCGATAGATAGAGACCATATCACTGAAAGGCAAATAGTAGTGGAAGCAGCAAAACAGAAATTGGAGGAAGATGAAGAAGCTTATCAGAAGCAATGCATTCAAGTCAGAGAGAAGTCTCTTATGAGCCTGAAAAGCCATTTGCCTGAACTTTTCCGGACCTTGTCGGATTTTTCGCTTGCGTCGTCTGATATGTACAGAAATTTGAGTGCCATTGCTCATTCGCGCAACAGAAATGAGGTATCATAGTGAGTCTTTTCTTGACACTTAGTGCTTCTTGCATATGCGTTTTTTGCACTATATACTTTATAAATAATTACCATTTTGTTGTGCTTTGTTGTGAAATAGTAGGTGGAGGTGATGAATTCTATTTATTTTACTCATATGCATGTATGTTTGTATAGCAACTAATAGGATTGTAATTCATCCTATGAGCTACAGCCTGTTGCAATTTATTTGCTGTAAAGCAATATATATTGTTTTTATTTCTATTCTTATGATTGATTTTGTTAACACAAATCTTGAGTCATTTGTCAACAATAGAGGCCCATTTTGGATAAAGAAAAAACCCCATTTGGGTCTTGGTACTATTTTGTTTGGTCCTTTATTTTCTCTCATTATTGCTCTTCAATTTTGGTTGTATTAAGTCCTCTTATTTGTAAAAGTTAAGCTCATGTACTATTTGTTCGAATCGGATTCTTGCATCTTTTATTTTGTTGAGTAATCAAAAATTAATCTCTTGTTTAATAGTTTATATTAAATGATCAAATTTCAATGCAAAGAAACATGCAATCAGAAGCAAAGCCAAAAAAAAAAAAAACCTTTCACTTTATATGCCAAATAACTACAATTACTATAAATTCATTTTCCAAATTTAATCACATTATAAAAAAGAAAAGAAAAACACAGGCGATGTTCATTTGATTATGTCAACGAAAATAAAATAATATTTGTAGAGCGTGAGGTTTAGTCACCAGTCTGAACAAATAAAGACAAAGCTTATACACACGCGACTTCAAAGCTCACTGGAGAAACTGTAGGAGAAAACAAAAGAGAGAGCCACCAATGGGCCCCACTTCTCCGCCCTTTTGTACTTTTCTCACCTTCTGCTACTAAATTATATGTATATATTTCTCCATGTGTGTTGAACTCATCATCATATGCATTAAATATGACAGCCGCTAAACATTCTAAAACGCCGTCGTCGCGGCAGCCCCTCCTCTCCGAACCCTGGTCGCCGCTCCAGTCCCAGCCACCGCAATACGTCGTCGTTTTACCTCCCTACCCTCACCCCCATCGCCACCGTCTCCTCCGCAAGTCATGTCAGCGCTGCCTATTCTGCTTTGCCACCTTCCTACTCTTCCTCGTCGCCGCCGGCTACCTTCTCTGGCCTTCCGACCCCGAACTCTCCGTCGTGCGCCTCCGCCTCGATCGCCTCAAATTCCACACTCGGCCCAAAATTTCACTTGACGTAACCCTAGACCTCACCGTCAGGATTCGGAACATTGATTTTTACTCCATGAACTACGATTCCTTGCTCGTTGCGATCGGGTACAGGGGGAAGCAGCTAGGGTATGTGACTTCCGATGGTGGTTATATTAAGGCGCGTGAGACCTCGTACGTCAACGCCACGCTCCAGCTCGAGCGTGTGGAGATATTGACGGATGTGATCTTTTTGCTCGAGGATTTAGCTAAAGGCGCGATTCCGTTTGATACGGAGTCGGAGATTGCTGGAAAGCTTGGTGTTTTCTTCTTTGACCTCCCTCTCAAGGTAAGTAACTTCTACTTTTACTGCTTCCAATGAACAACACATTGATGCTTTGATTAATCTGTTTAATGAAAATGAGATTTCACCAGAGATTTACCAGCCATTAGAACTATTTTACATTCTGCATCAATTTAAGAAATGAGGGTATAAATATAGATGATTGGGAACTGAGCTGATCGAGTCAAAGAATTGACTTGTTTTGATTTGAGACAGTTTTATAGCTCATCTTTAATCATGGCATGCTCAAAACAGTATCATTGATTCCAGTCGAATGTACTTGATATAACTTTAGCTTTAAGAGAATGCCAGATAACAATGTATAGTCTGAATGTAGGTCAAACAATACTTGATGATGCACTGATAATTTGTATGATTTATTGCTGCATGATAATGGTCTTTCATCTTCATGTAAGAATATGGGAAAATGAGATTTGTGGGTTGTTTTCGATGAACACATAGACAACTGGGGGCTCTTTCAAGAATATGTCGTATATTTGTATGAGATCGTGCTCTATTAGATTCATGGTGTAATGAATAATTATCTTCATCGACTTTGTTGGGTCACCACTGGCTTAGACTAGGTAAGTTGGTTGAACCAATTTGAATGCCTTCATTACCCTGAGGCCTGAGCTAATGTACTCCTTTTGAAGGCTGTTGAGTGTATAAGCTACTATTAGTGGCTTGTAACTTTCATGATTATCAGTGAAAAACAACGAGTTCAAATATGCTTAATATCTTCCTTTGAATTATCCCTTGCAGACAAAAATGAAATGTCAAGTCACTGTAAATACACGGACCCAAAAAATTTCTCGTCAAAGTTGCTATCCTGAGGTAAGCTTCGCCTTATGTTATATTTAAAACCGATCATTCTTGCTCATAGTGAAAAAAAATTGAAGTTGAAAGGAAAAAATCTGTGCACTTGTAGAATCAGCCAATGCAGGGAACTGAAGTAAACTTCTTAATTGGATAGTGCCCCCGTTTTTCCCTAGGTTATGAATTTGGTGACCTGCTGATAATAACATGTATCATGAAATGTAAAACTGAATCTAGATTCACTGGAAGGCATATCTAATTTCTAGTTCTGAATATCAACGAAATGCAATGTCGAACAGGTTAATGAAGTGAGGTAGGATTCAGCGTCTGGATGATCGGGGACCAGAGAGAAACCGTATACTTCTCAACAGGTTTCCTGTCAGTCTTTGTGTATATCTATTCTTGGCAAATTACTTGTATAGGTACATTATTTGATGTGTCATCTCTTCCATTATTTGGTTGTGAATAAATTATACAGTTGCACAAAAATGTTCTCTGCTAAGCTCCTCTTTCATTCCTAAGTGTCATCTAAAATAGTTCTAATGTTTCTCTTTGTTCTTCTAGTATCCACACACTACAGCGGCTTTGTGTAAACAAGTCGAGTCGAATTTGATCAACCCAAAATTTACCCACGTGCCTATGGAAATTTAACAAATATATAAATTAAAATCTGAAATTATTTATTAGATTATACTTAAGCTGAATATGTATATTAGATTATACTTAAGCTGAATATGTGTAAAAGTATTTCTATGCATATGGAGTAAAAGAATATGTAAACATTATGCTTGTATTTGAAAATTGAAATTACTAGCAGTATTCGAGCCTTTTGGGGCCCAATCGTAAAGTACTAGCCCATTCAGCCCGTATCCCTACGCTAGTCCAGTAACACCTTTTAGTATCTTACAATTACAACTCAATGGGCCTTTTAGCCTGTCCATAGACTTGGGCTTTCACCCTTCAGAACGGCCCATTATGATGTACTTATTTAATTATTTATGTCTTTTATAATAACATTTAGATTTCGCTTCTAGATTTGACTTCATATTGTGTCCTTTCTCTTTCCTCATTTTATTTCAAATAATTGATAAAAAGTGAATTAATTTTCTCCTTTTATGTGAAGGAGAAAAAGAAAATGAAAGATAAGAAAAGCAAAAGGCATGTAAGAGGCCAATTTTATTTAATTCCAATTAATGGGGCAACTTGAAAAAAAAAAAGAGAGAGCAAATTTTCCAGCACATTAATGAGATGAGTTGTTCAAACAACCAAATCCACATCTAGAAAACTACAATGAATTAATACATCATAAGTACCTCTTGAAATCTTAATTTGGATTGATATAACGATGTCATTATCACATAATTGAAACTGAAAAGTCATCAAACTATCTCCAACACCATATGGATCATAGTTTTCAAAAATGGATGTTAATTGACAAAAAGACTTTAGAAACAAGATTCAGTTGAAGTAAATGACAAGTTTACCCCCCAAAAGTTGTCATATGCCATTTTGTCCACCATGTTTTTGCACACAGGCTAAGGAATATGAGTATTAAATACTAAGGATGAGATATGGTAGAAAATGTGGACATATTCATTAGCTTCACTATAAATACCCCTCTTTAAACAGCTCCACTTTCTTCCCACACAAAAAAAAAAGAAAATGGATGAAGAAGCATGGCAGTGCCATAGCCATGGAGAAGTTTGCTGGCCCACGAGCTACTCGAGTCGAAGATACGATAGGTTCATGGCATACAATACGGCTCTAACAAGATCAAAAGCTCCCATTTGGAGAGAGATATGGAGGAAGTTCAAGAGAGAGAAGAGAAGAATGTTTCATTGCTCAAATTCCATGAGCTTTACTTATGATCCATCTTCTTATTCACACAACTTTGATCAGGGCTCTCTCTGGGCTGATCAAGATGATCTTTCTCGATCCTTTTCGGCCCGTTTCGCAGTACCTTCAAGAATCTTTAAGGAGCCCAGATTAATGGTTTGATCATTAACCATGCACAAGAAAGAGAGAGAGAGAGAGAGAGAGGATGAGTTCATGCACTTAGTTTCTTGTACTTTGGTGTATGGAATATTAATATAATGCTTCTCATGTGGTTTCTTTTTTTCTTCTACATGGCTTTTGTAGTAATTAGAGTTTAATTAGAAATCTCTTTACATAAATGGTTTTTGGATCAAATTTTCTTCTTCATTTGTTTATTAATCTTTCTGTCTTCATTTACAAGTAAAGTTGGATGCTTTGGAGACTTCTTTTTTCTTGATTGGCATTATTCACCCTGCAAATCCTATGTTGACCCTTTTTTTTTTTTGGGTTTTTATTAACCATGCATGTTACAAATGGAATCAAGATTACATCCTTTTTACTTTCTTGATTAAAAAAAATAGAAAAAGGTAGGGGAAATTACATTAAGATAATAAAGTTTATCAATATTTCCAATAAAATCAAGAATAAAACTCTATTTCTTTTTTGTGGACCTAACCCTAGTGTGAAACTAGTCCACTTTAATTGGTAACATCCATTTATTCACAACAATTTGACCCCATATCTCAAATAATTCATGCTTTCTTGAGGACATACATGTTATTAGTATGAAGTGTGGCTCTTGTTATTCTCTTAAATTTAACTACAATACATACTTAGGTGATATAATAGTAATGATATGGTGTAAGATAATAAGTTCCATTAAAAGAACTCAACAACAAAATCGATCACATATAGATATCTCAAAGCTCGTTTTAACTTGATAATAAAGTGGAGCAAATTCAGAAGTTAATATTACATGTAACACTTAAATGAAGTAGTTGGAATCCAAAATATGGAATGAGAACAGTACTCTTTTAGTAAGTGATTAATAGTTCATTTTTACAAATATTGTAAGCTTTTTTAGCCAAGCTGTGTTCAAAATTTGACTTCTATCAGTTTTTTCACCTAAACTTTTTATGAAAAATAAATACTTTTTATTTCAAACACTACCCTCATTTATTTTTAACAAGACGATTCTTCTACAATCACTAAATTAAATTGTTTCTCAAATCTAAAATCTCATAGGAATTGTCTCAATTTTAAGGGGTCGATTTAGAATTAGTTATATTTGTGGGGCATTCCCACTTTTTGTATGGACAAGAGAGTGAATTCTGCTGCAATATTTGACTTTAAAATCTGACACCCAATTATAATCAGTTGGTTACGGCAATGTCAGTATATTTATTTAATTATTTTTTCTTTGGATACCTTTTTTCACCAATTAATTGACTTAACTATCTAAATAGTGCTTAGTTGGTTATTTTTTATTTTTGTAATAATTTAAATAGTTGGTGTTATATTCCTTTATTACGCATTTATATTTAGATCAGGGAACTAGCTACTTTTTATTTAATTTTCTTGTTTTTGGAAGTTGGTCTTCTTGAATTTTCTAATTACAAGTGGAATCTGTTTTAATTTTCTGATGCGATTAATAACATTAATATGAATTAAACATTAAGTGGTTGCCAGTCTCTTTTACTTAGATGCTAGAGGTCAACTGTTTTCCATATAAAAAAGTTAATTGCAAAAAACTTATAAATAGATAAAATACAACTTTAATTTTTTTAAAATTACATTGTCGATCTCTTTTTCCGGTACCTAATTACAATACTCTATATATATATATATATAATCATCATCATCATCACCACCGAACATAACTCAATGAAATCGTCCCAATTTCACCAATAATTTTGTAATTCAACAATACCATTTAAGGATGAAAGTAAGAATTTTTGCACTTTCTTCTATTTTAATAAAATATCACAAAATGCTCATATAATAACCCCACAAATCAACCTATGAATGGCCTAAAATTTATCAAATTATCTTCTCTTCAAAACAAATAAATCTCTCAATATTCTATTGTGGGCTAATTTTACTGAAATACCCTTTTATGAATCCCACTAAAATCAGGTACTGTTATCATATTCTATTTGAAATAAAGGTTAGTGTTAAGAAATGAGCAATATGGATGGATCATATTCCATTTACTATCTTGCTAGGCTAATAATAACCATATAAAATCTCTAGCTAAGGAATAAAATGTGTACCATTAATAATTACCTACTTATTTGATGAGAATTGGGATCAAACAATAACAATATTATCTGTCTTTCATTACAGAGTGCATACTAGATTGATGTCCAAAGATATTAATGTGTTCATGGATACAGTTATTTGTCATTGTCAGATCAAGAAAATTGGTTCCATGGCCTTCATGCCAAAGCCACCAACCCCATCAATGCTCAACCAATCTTCTTTCACTCATCAAGAATATCAAGAATTTTTTGAATCTCAAAACACATTCATAAGTAAATTTCACAAGTCATTTTTCCATATAACTTTCTACCAAATCTCAGTGCCAACATTTTCCTCACATAAAACTTAACTTACAATCACATATCTAAATGGAGACCAAGTACATGGACATTGGACCAGTAAGTGCTTTCACTTTTAACATTATCGTTTGCAGGGTGATCTGGTCCTGCTCTGCCACGTTCGTCCCCCGTTCATCATCAATGATGCCTCGTGACTCAGCAAGACACTTTGGGGGGGCCTCGTTCCTCAAGATCTAGCAAAAATAAACTATTCTAACTTGCTTTACACTTAACTATGTCAATGTAGATCAGTTGTGATAGTTGATCAATGTTCTGAATCTAATGTCTGAACAAGTATATATCAAAATGAGACTTTTGATACTCGAAAGATCATCTGCACAAACGAAAGTCGAAAACCATTAGCTCATTGTACTACCTCCAATTCAAATAAGTAGATATGAATGACTAACTCTTTGGGTGACAGAAAATGGAGTACAATCATACTTAGAAATGGTTTCTTAGTCTGTTATATATGACAAAATTGCAATATCTCATTCTTTTCCGAACAAGTGATTGTACCCCTTTTTCCATAAGACTTCAACTGCTAGAGAAAATTAATAACATACTCACTGGAGAGATCAATTCTAGGAGCAGAACTTCCCTGGGTGCAACAGTCATTACACCATAGAAAGGCCACATATAACGATTGCTACGTACAAACTGCAGTCGATGAAGATAGCACGAAGCGTCTGATGCATCATCAATCCCCATTCCAACAACTTAACAGCCCCATCCCAATTCGGAATATCTCCATCAAACTTCATTTGTTTCTTGTCATCCTCTTTCCCAGATGAGAAAAGGGCCAATCTTGCAGCCACTATGAGCATGTCTGTTAACATGACCGCGTAAAGAGGCCTATAAGCAATGAGGCTCTTTGATTTTATCACTTTGTGGGGAAGATTAATGTGGGACAGAACTACAAGAAGAGCTATCACAAAGGAACAGATAGCCCGTGTCAGCTCAGACGATACAATGCTGAAATGTATCTCTCTTGGGCTTATTGAGCTAAGATGATACTCGAATGGTTTCTCAGGAAAATTTGCCTCATCTGAAGCTTTTGTGGTGATGAGTGCTGACTGTTCTTGATTCTGAAACTCTGATGCATTTTCTTCGTGAAATTCTTCGTTGTTATCGTGCATTGTTGCTCTATCAGGTGGTGCACAGTCTCCACCTTCAAACCAAATCACAGAGAGACATAAACAATGACAATGTGCAATCAGTACTGTTTGATTAATCCCACATTGAAATCAACCATTCATCAACTTTGAATAATTAAGGTTACAATGTTATCTCAAATAAATTAACTTGAATTCAGGAAATGTACGTTGAGTTATAATCTCAGAGCCACCATTAAATATGTATCAACATTCAACAATCGAAACTATAAATGTTTATTTGGAGACCACGTTTCATCTCGTATTTCATTATATTATGCCACAAGAGCTGGTGAATGGAGATGTAAAATAGAAGATAAAATACTGTTTGAAATGCAGGATTTCGTGTGTTAATATATTATGGCTCCAATACATCAATCAAGGCTAACACGATTCATTTTCCAATCAGAATAACAACAATACAAAACACCTGATTAGTTAGACATACAATCTAAAATGATGAACAGAAAACACGAATTAGTTCCATAAATAAATAGAAAACGTATTGGAAGTTTCTAAAACCTATATTTTTTCATAAAAATTATTTCGAATTCATCAACGCACCATGGAGATCCATATTGTCGACCCGACCCCTTATCGGTGCCATGCGATCCGTCTCTCCAGACTTTATCTTCTTCCTCTCTCTCTCTCTCTCTCTCTCTCCCCAAATATATTGGTTTAACGAAGCAAAGAATATTTTACTCAAATACTAATTTTTTTTCCTTTTTTAGTTTTTAGAGGTATTTTTAGTATTTTTAGATCCATCTAAAATTACCAAGAGTTCGTAATTTAAGTTATTTAAATTCAAAATAAATTGGGTCAACTGACTCGAATTTGACGAATGATTCATCAAGATTCATTTTTCATAATGTACGTCTTCCAAAAAATATAAATATTTATTGTAATTCATTTCAACTTGGAAATCTAATAAAATTACCAAATTAATTTTCAATAAAATAACTTGAAATGGCAATTTTATTTTATTTATAGAAAATTATGCTACTCATTTAATAAATTTCAAGAAAAATATGTGAATTCTCTCAAAAACCTATATATATATATATATATATATAGAGAGAGAGAGAGAGAGAGAGAGAGAGAGAGAGAGAGAGAGAGATTTCTAGCATATCTTTTCAATTGATACTTGAGCCCACAATCTCGGCCCAAGTTTTATATATATATATATTTATATAAGAAGATGAATTGGGCTTTCTATCATATCTTTTCAATTGATAATTGAGCCCACAAATTCGGCCCAATTTAACTTGAAACAAGAAACAAGTCTTTATCTAGTTTCATTTTTGTTCTCCCAACACAAAAGAAACTTGCTTGTGAATTGAATTTAAAGGAAATTAATGCTTTCATTATCATAAAATTTTGATATTGAGCACATAATTCTAAATAATTTATATGAAATCTCCTCTAAGTACAAGAAAAATATAAATATGAAATGTATGATTAAAAGAATGTCTAATTATTCACAACAAAATAATATCAATGAAATAGCTATATTTAACGTCTATATATACATCATCTAGACATTCAATCTACATATAACAAACTAAAATTGCTTAAATGGACCTATTCACATGATGACAAGGCCCAATTTGAGTTATGGGTGGAACTATACACATCCCACAACTTACTTAACACACCTTAAAAGTGTACATTTATATCTTTAATTTGTTAAGAAATGAGGTCTGTGTTAAGTAAATTATGGTGTGCGTATAGTATCACCCTTGAGTTATTCAGAACATCATTTCTTATTTTATTTCTAAAGTTTAAACTAAATCACATAATCAAAAGTGGAAACAAAAGTTATAAATCAAACTAACTGATGCACCAATGCTTAATTCTTCTAAAATCTATTTTCAAGAAATGTGTTTTAGATCATCTATGTTGGCCTATGGAGTCTTTTGATCATCGGATTTTGGAAAAAAAAAAAAACTTTAACGTAACACTCTATATTTAGACATTTATAGTAATTTATTGAGTTTTTTTTTTTTTTTTTATCACTGAAAAACACTTATACACATGTCACGTATCTACAAAACTTTTTATTTTTGTCCCAACTTGTTAGAACCAATTATTTCTTCATTGTCTTATGTTAATTCTAACCCAAATTAAATGGAAAATTATGTGAAACTGAAAAATATATATTGTCTTATGGTAATTATCCAGTTTTGTGCAAATAAATTGGCATTGATTTGCTACATTAAGTAAATATTTCCAAGATTAGTCTGTTTTAATCACGACTACATCAGATTGGAGATAAAAGGATAGTTATTGCAAACACAACGTAACATGTGAAAATGTTATCATGATTAAGACAATCTTAAATAACTCTGATATTGTGAAATTCAGCATTGACCAATTTTATTTTATTTTGAATTTTGCAGTCAAACAATATCAGAAAATATGATAGGAAGAATTTAAAAGTTGAGTACTCGATTATTATTAGAATAACATTTTCAAATAAAAGCTTTTATTTATTTATTACCATTATTTCAAGACTACAAATAAATAAAATATGTTGAAAGAAGTATAACTCGGAGTTAGAAGCATTCAAGATTAACTATAACTCACATAACATCATTAGAAAACTATAAAAGACAAAAAATATATTTTTTTTTAAATGAAAGACAAAATATTCAATTCCTTTACCAGACATCATAAAAAAAGGCACCTTTTGATGAAATTTATTTGGAGTAATAACTGGGCTCTTTAAGTAATGTATTTGAATTCCAGCTACCACATAATTATTACTTAGTAAAATACATTAAATCTTCAAATAATAAAAAACATATTCATAATCTACAGAAAATAAAAGGAGTGTAACAAAATTGCAAAGGAGACTATAGTAGTCAATATTATTCTCATTAAATTTAATTGCCTATTTATATTTATGGAGCGTAAAAAAACGTATTATTAATTCCATAATTTAATGCCATTTCCAAGAATTATTTCTTGTTCAATTTTTTCATTTCATTATAAAACACTGTTTTGTTTGCAGATTGATTCACAATCCCATTTCATAAAAAAGACATTGTGTTTTTTAATTTGTGTTAAGCAAATTATGTCAAAGCATTTTCAGAAATCATTGCAAGATTATCTCTCCAAGATACGAAAATTTCCTAACAGATCAATCCAATTTCAGTTGCGCAGTTGCAGGCACCCGAGAACGCCGTCGCTAGAGGTCGGCGGCGGCGACTGCGGTGGTGGTGGCGGTGGCAAGGAGAAGGAAGACGACGCCGTAACGTTGTCCGACGTCGACAAGTTTCTGTTCGAGAATTTCCGGTCACTCTACGACAAGGAAAACGACGAAGAAATCTCGAAGAAAAGCGAGGCGAAAATGGCGGCGATTTTGTTCGAATCGCCGAGGCTTCTCGATACTCCGCCGCCGGAAAATCTCTGCCGCTCGGATCGATTCTTCGTCTCTTCCGGATCGGTGAGCTCGCTGATCGTCGAGGAGGCGAGATCTTCCACGACCTCCGTCACAAACGACTGTTCGGCGGCGTCTGAGGCGATCCCGACCGGGGACTCAGTGGCGGCGCCGGAAGACTTCATCGCGCTGTTGACGTACTCGCCGAGTCCGTACGACGATTTCCGGCGGTCGATGGAGGAGATGGTGACGGCGCGCATGGAGCATAACGGAAAGGTGGATTGGAAGTTTCTGGAAGAGCTTCTGTTTTGCTATTTGGAATTGAATAACAAGAAGTGCTATAAGTTTATACTGCGAGCATTCGTGGATCTCATCGTCGTTTTGAGAGAGAACTCCGATAGGACTCCGGCGAGCAGCCCGTCGGTGGACGGCCGCCGGCAGCTGAGATCAAGGGCAGGTTTGTAACAGTAAATGCATGCATGAATTTAGTCATCACCATATCTTCCATTGTAAATATCAAATCACTTCTGAAAATTGAGTGATATTGTATTAATACTTTTTTATTTTGCTTTATAATATAAAATATGTTCAATTTAATTCTTCTTTCCATTATCAAAAAAAAAAATCGCTTTTTTTCCCATCGTTATTATATCGTTTTTTTTTTTTTTCTAGTTTTGTAAAATAAATAAAATGTGTTAATTAAATATTGGTTAATATAATCAGACCATTTTAATAAAAATATATTTCTTAATCTTTATGAAACAAAGTAGTATTATTTTATGGGATGGATTAAGGTTGTCATAGATTCTGGGTCCACCGAAATTGAACCTGAATATGGTAATTAATGTTAGTCAGGTGTTTTCCTGATAAAATAAATAAATACTTAAAATAAATCTAGTTGTAGTCTTTTAACACGGATTAAGAAACATGATAAAAAGTCAGATTTATCACTCTTTAAGTTTAATTAATGAAGATTTTTTTCTCTTTCCTTTTTTAACAACATTTAGTTTGGTATGATTAAGTAGGGTATTTTTGGTATATTATATATAAATATGTCTTGAAATCTAAAAATGACACTTATTTTGGGACAAATTCTACTTGCTTGCTAAGGTGGTATTTTGCTACTAAAACTAATGAAATTTTGTGGTTCAAGATTTTTTTTTTTTTTTTTTGAGAAAATTGAGTTACGGGGAAAATATATTAAATTTAGTCAACTAATGTTGATATGATAATAAATAAAAACAGCAAACCAAATTACTGGAATTCAAACTATGTTATTACCAATAAATGAAAATGAAAATCCTTAAATTTAGATATATCTACCAAATAAATTGTTGAGATACTAAAAGCATCTTCTTGAGTTTTGCATTTGGGGTCAAAAGTCATGGTATTCCCAATATGTATCCATGACTTTGACCAAATAATAAATTACATTGTATAATGTTTGAAATATTCAAGAGTAGTACAATAATCCATTAATTAACCTCCATTTAATATTAAATGTTTTTAGATGAAATTTGAATGAATTAAAAGAATGAGGGCCCTTGATAAAAATAGTTATTAATTTGGGAAGATAGTTTAGTATAAACATTACAAGTATTCATTATATTTGTAATGATCGATTATGATTAAATAGGGTATAAAAACTATTTTATGTAACAATTGTATGTTAATTTGACCAATTTTTTAGGGAAAAAAAAGTTAAATGTATTTCGTACTTGCTCTTATAATTACCCAACTCATATGAATACATTTTGTAAAATAAAAAATTATATATATAAAAGTGTGGTTTGACACTCTCAAGTGATGACACTTGGAGCTCTCAAGTGATGACACTTGGAGCTCTATAAGCATGCCAAGTGTCCCTTCTTAAAACATATTTTATTTGCCAAATATAAAAACATTAATATCAATTAAATATTCACCTCACTACTCAACAAAAAATAAATATGTAAGTTACCAATGTTTGCTAATGTTGTATTGTTTTTCACTACATGAAATCTTTGCTTCCAAATTTGAATAATTATTTGTCCAACATTTCAATTTGAAAGGAAAAAAAAAAGTAAACAACAAGGTTACATAAGCCTATATAATTTGAAATTCTTATAGAAAGAAAACAAAAAGTACACAACAATGTTACACAAACCTTTATAAAATGAAATTCTTATGCAAAAAAAAAAAACAAATTTTTTTTTTGGAGAGTAAATATACTACTATTTTTCATTGAATTAAAACAAATAAATAAAAAAGATGTTTGAAGATAGTAATACCTCACAAAAGAACATTTAGGATAGTTCAAATTAAAAAATAACTTTAGAAAGAAATTTATTTGTAGGATTCAAGAAAAAAAAGATAATATGGAAATATTGAAATTACTAATATTTTACAAAAAGAGCATTTAGAATAGTTCAAACTCTGACATTAACAAAAATAGGTGTTAAAAAAATTAGGATATGTTTGGGTTAGACATAAGTAGATTTTGCAAGTTTGAAAGTCGATTGTGAAAATAATGGAATTTGATAAGTTTGGGTTTGTTAAGAGATTTTATAAAGTAAGATTATAATTAATTTATCATTTCATATCAGGAAATTATAGGAAAATAGATGATGTCCTATTATTTTATTTTAAAAAAAACAAATGTTTTTAAAATTTCAAGAAAATGGATAAAGTAGAAAAAAAATTAGAATTCTAGAATTTAACAAAATAAATAACATAATTAGGATATTGGTCATCCAAAATCCGGATGTGCACATCCAGTCGAAACACTCCTTAAACAATTGGGAAATTATATTAAAATTTTATAACAACAAATATAACAATTGGTTAAAATTAATAAAAACAAAACAACAACAAAAATTACAAAGGAAACCAATATGTAAAGCAATTAATAAGTGCAGTTAAAGATAAAATTCGAACAAAATAGATGTTTTCGAGCTAAAAAAATGAGATGTATTCTACACTTTTTACAGAAAGATATGAAAATATTTAATGTTACAGTTAAAACACATATAAAAAAACCATATTAACAAGTTTGTGCTAAAGAACAAATGAAAAAAAGAACAATAAGAAAGATTATTTTAAGGATAAATAGAAAATGTCACACTAATAAAAAAAATTGTTAACATATAAAAAAGAATATTACTTTAACATAAAAATAAGATAAGTATTAAATAAAGCTCGTGCATCGCACAGGTTCAAACCTAGTATATATAATAAGAGAAGTAACCTGTGATCTACAAGCCTTTGGGAAATTTTCTGTTAATTGTTTTTTTTTTAATTTTCTGTTAATTGTTCATAACTTAAAGATACTTTTCTATAATTAATTTTGTCATAATAAATGTATGTGTTTGAAGTTACAAATGCCAATTCTCATTAGTCAACAGAAATGAATGTGGGTTATAAAGTTTTATCTCTTAGTTGAATAAATAATTAACAATAGAACGTACATGATATAAATACTTACACATGCGAAACATGCATGACATTAATGTATATAGTCATATAGATATGAACATATATTAGGTTAATTATACAAAAATTAAAAACTGAAATGACTAAATTTTTTAGGTACAATCAAATGTAATTATCAATGTAAAATATAATCAATTTTCAATTTGTAACCTAAACTATTTTTTTTTTTAAATCTTATTGCAACCTAAAGTTTAAGAATTTCTCAAAGTGCAATCTAAACGTTTTTTTTTTTTTTTTTTCCAACAACTTTCAGGGATATTCACCTCATGTGACTTTCAGAAGGATAAAAAGCAACTTGAAATATGACTCTTTTCAATTTGCAACTGGAACATAATTTATTTGTGTGTGTATATATGTAGTATTTTAACAAGCATCACATACCTGAGTTTGTTAAATCAAGTTACAAATTGGAAATCATATTAAGCTTGCTGAAATTTCACAAGTATAAATGAGAATCCACATCTGGGAAAGAAGGGTTGCAATTTTGAATAATGAAACTTCAACAAATTTACAATCACAGATATAAAAAGGGCCGGGCTCCACTGTGTGCTATGACATGATGCAGAACTAAGCTTGAATTGATTTTTACTCGTTACGAAGCTCTGTATCGAATTTACAACATGAATAAAGGAAATCATGGTGTGATGTTTACTCAACCAGAAGACCATTACTCTG
The DNA here is from genome assembly GCA_005771605.1 of Scutellaria baicalensis. Taxonomy (NCBI): domain Eukaryota; kingdom Viridiplantae; phylum Streptophyta; class Magnoliopsida; order Lamiales; family Lamiaceae; genus Scutellaria; species Scutellaria baicalensis. The sequence goes on from CM016721.1 coordinate 78,745,683, forward strand.
ATACTGCACATAAAAGTGTTGCTTGCCTGTGGCGTTTTCAACTCTTCCTCGTGAATCAACTTTGAACTTCATTGCTTGTTCCACTGGATATTGTGAAGCAAGAGAAGTTTTTCTCTCATAAAATAGATATGATGATCTAAAGATGCCATCTTATGCATTCTGCAGGATACACAAGAATTAAAATGTCATCAGACACTCAAGTAGATGAGATCATCCACATAAGATCAATTGTCATGAACTTTTTTTTTGCCTCGATTGAAAAATATGAGAAAAAAAGATTACGTTTTAAAGGCCCTCAACTAAAGTATCTTCCAGTCAAAAAGATTATGAGAAATTAAGATGAGAAAACAAGTAATACAAGATATTTAATGTCACAGTGAATTAGTAAAGCAGAGAAGAGTTGCTCACTTCAAACACCAGCTGCATCGCAATTAGAGCACATATAATGCTCGTACAAAGAACGATATTTTGCAGGAATGTAATCCTTAAAACTGTCAAAAGATCAAGAAAGATGACTGAGTAACTGATCTTCTTTGTTTGGGAGCATAAGTTCAGTATGTTACACTATGCAAAGTTAAGAAATGGAAAAATCACATTAGAAAGTAACAAAAAGAGGGTTCCCAAAGAAGTTGACAAGCAATTAATTTACCAACAAAACAGAAATTCATAGACCATTCCCTCAGGGCATTCTTGCCAGTTTAGTTTAGTGCGTTAAAAGGATTCTCAGAAAGTCAACAGAAGGGGTCAAGCACTCAACTTACACTTTTCATTATACAGACTTATAGATGTTCCACCAAAGTTCACCCTAAAGAACTATAGTCTATAATTTATTCCTATTCTTATATTGGCCTTGATAAAACTAGCAAAGACTGAAAATCTTAATCAAGGATTGACATAAAGCTCAATAGTTATGACTGGCAGAGTAGCATCAAAAAAGAAAATTGTTGAAGCAGGAGGACCTTGGACTAATGTGATCGTGAAATTATCACAATCTATTTTGGTTGAAAGCATAAATCTATATTTAATATCCAAGTTCTCGAGATCTTATCACAGCAACAAGGCTTTTGAAACCTCTCAGTTATTCAAGCATCTTTTTATTATTTCCTCCTGATGAGGTAAAAGAGAACTTAAGGGCAAATTTACTGCCAGATGCTCCTAAGCCAACCGTCTTCACCTTTCTGGTCCAACATCATCATCATCTGGTCCACTCCTATTATCTTGGCCACTAAAGCATTTTTTTATTGAATTCTTCCTATGACGCACAGTAGAATAACATACTGGATGCTAAAAATAGAATAATAATGTTGATGAGAAAAGGAACTTTCTAATAGAATCCGATACCCATGAAGAAGAGAGAGCCTTCCGGGAACAGAAAATAATATTGCAATTGATTGCAGAACATTGCCTATTTTCATTGCTTTAGACTTCAGCGCTTTCATAAATTCTACAAATTCTTTGTACTCGGCATCAGTAAGCTTTTCTCGAACCTGCAAGTTATTCATGAAGAAATTGCTTAGGCAACTTCTTTCCAATAATAAGTTGAATGGAGAAGAAAGATTCATACCTAACTAATAGAGGACTAAAAAGAGCAAACAGATGTAAGGCTATTCACACATAAGGGAAAATATAAGCAGTTCCAGTGCATTTAGAAAACAACACTTTCCAGAAATAACAACATCCATCTATCGAGGCAGAATTTCACCTCTAAGCACTCACTCAAAGATCATCTCTCCACCTCCATTACTTTCATAGATTCAGATTCCTGAAGATTGCAACGGGATTTTACAGAACTATGTCAGCTTTTATAGACTTTTCAAAACATAGTTGCCATTTGTCTTCCGTATATATGATGATGATTAAGGGCATACTGATCATTAGAGTAAATTTCAGATGTAACAAGTACTAAAATCATAAACGAGTCCAATGTCCCAAAGGATTCTAACATGTGTTATTATTCTTGACATGTGTGATACTGCATCACTGTGTTAGGTACTATTTGGCTTGAAACACTATGGTAATAACTGTAATTGATCTAATGATCTAAGCTCCTCCTGTTAACTGTAACAAATGTCTCTCAGAAGCACACATAAAATCACTGCAAAGACATTAAACACCAACAATGAAATTCACAGGAAGTGACATGTATTAATTGTCACCATCACATAATTAAAGAATGCAGCAAAGTACAAATATTGATATCAACCAGAACTAAACAACATGCAGTGACATATTGTTTACTGCACATGGAAGAGAAAAGTAAGAGATCTTCACCTGAATGAGAAAAGCTGATCCCTTTGTCTCATCGTTATTGTGAGGTACGGTCTGAGGCTTGAAATCCTCTTGTTTCACAATGTTAAGTTCAACAGTTCTCTTTTTTGTAATATTTTCATCATCGACCAACACTTTCTTTTCTTGAAGATTCTGGCTGCAGACATTCTCCAGAAATCGTAAGTTTTCATTCTTTACTGAATTGCTGGAAAGGCGAGAGTTTTCACAATGCTTTGACTGATCAGGTCCAGTTATCAGTAATTTACGTTTTTTCAAGATACAAGGTGCAACTGGGCCACCAGCTTCTTCATCAAAACCTTCTAAACTTCTCGTATCACTGATCAAGTATTCTTTCCTAGAGCGTGTGAGATCACTCGAACCCTTCGAAATAGAACCTTGGAGAAGCATGTCTGATGTCAGAGATGAGCGATTGGCAGGAACTATTTCCCTCAGATGGCTTAAAATACTGCCTTGTTTGACTTGTTTCCTAGAAGAAACCGAGTCCAAAGAGCTGGTAGGGTCCAATGATGTATTCTGACAAAGTATTTCAGTGAGAAAGCAACAACCAAAACAATATGGAAGATAATCATTGTCAAATACAAATTAAGCAATGCAATGTGAAGATTGAAATTACCTGGGGAATGAGAAGCCCTTCAAGGTGAACCTTGTCCAATTGTTGGGAGCTTTCTTGAACCTTGACACTTTCTGCAATGATAAATGTATGACTACTGAATCTTTGTCATGCAAAACTATTCTTTGGATAATTGCCTGGGAAATGTGATCACTTTAACCATATAAGAAGCTTTTCAGTCCAAAAAGTACACCGGGTCCATTCTTTTCCTCACAATAAACCCTGATGCAGATGTCAACTAACTTCTGTGTATATTTCAAACTCTGCATCTAACATTTGGTCCAAAATACATAAAGTAACCTGGATGAATTCCACCTCCATCTTATCCAACTTTGTTTTCTATTTCCTCTATGGGATGTCCATGATACTTTTATTGAAATCACCAAAAAGGTTATTTGACTGGGATTCCATCATCAGCCTTGAATTCCCATGACGAGGGGAGAATATTCTTAAATACACAATGTGGCTTTAGAAGGAAACACCATAAACCCCAAGTCACATAACGGCAGGTGCACAAACAGTAATGTAAAATTTGAGAGCAGATGCAGCTTAAAGCTTCAAGGGGTCAGCAGGGCATCATTGCCCAGTGTTTATACCATGACAGATATTAGTTTAAACAAATATAAAAATTATAAATAGAGTCAAGAGCAGAAACCAAGTCCACCTCTTGTTGTCCTGCTGCTCATATCCTCCCTTTCATTTATTTATATAATTTATTTTTGGCAGTTTACTCCTATGCACAATTCTCTCTTTCACCATTTTTTTTTAATTTCATAGCAAACTTGCCATAACCTTCTAGAGTTAAAATTCTATAGTAGTGGTTTGGGAATAAGAGTTGACAAAGTATAGCTTAGGGCCTTAGGCAACACTCAACTTTCAATTTGCTGACCACTTTTGTGATATAGCTTAGGCCACATACAATTTCTCCAATACAGACTACTTTGATATACTAGAGCCCACACACCTAACAAGATCGTTAATCACCATATGATAAGTATTTCACATAAAGGACTTGAGATGAATTTTTTAAGACAAGTGAACAGCATAAGAAAAGAAAAAATACTCAATATCCCCAAACATTAAGGGAAAAAAAATAGATTTTACCTCGATCTTCCTTTTGTGTCAATTCAGGCTTCAGAGGACCACGTGTTCGACCATCTCGAAAAAAACGAGTCAAAGTGTAAACAACATCACCAAATTTGGAGTAACACTGCAAATACAAAATGCAGAAATGGTCAGAAAACTAAAGACAGGAAAAGAAGAAGAAAAATTCCTGGAAACAGACAAACCGCACTTTAACATGAGGCCGTATCCACAATGATATTTGAGACTGGCGATTAGCTTGAGTGAACCTATTTATAATAAAGGAAAGAAATTATAAAGAAGGAAAAAAAAAAAAAACTGATTCATGTTCACAAGCTGTAATAGAAAAGCCATCAATAGTTAAATAGATATCCACAAGATTGGGGCAATAATTAAACTCCAGGTACCAAATCATGAGTGATTGAAAATCTCCAGTAAGACACCTGTTTCAAACCTAATAATGTCATAAGATGGGTGTTGCAATAGTTTTATTTAAATCTACTTTTTTCATTTAGCTCGAAACATAAATAATAGTTTATTCAGAATCTACGGTATAGTTCCTGAATTGCAACATAATAATGTAACAAGATAATTTGGCTTTTCATAAAAGTTTCAGGATCAAGCATGAAATTAAAGATGAAAACCACCTCTCGTCACAAAGTATGATCGCCCCATAATCATGCCGATGACGAATGACACGTCCGACAGCCTGATTTACAGCCCGTGAAGCTTGCTGTGAGTACCACTCTTCTCCTGTCAGACCCTGTCCATTCACTGTGCCATTAGTACAATTTCATGATATTCTAGTTTGAAAAAGGTTTTTAAATATCAAAGCATATTACTTTGGTAGAATTCATGCTACCTTGTTTCCAGTCTTTTGTGACTGTGCCTGTAGATCCAAGTATTCACGTTTCAGGCGAACCTGTCCGGAGCAAGTTATGTGGAAAGGTTCTTTACATATATATATTAATAGACCGACATTGCATATGAACTGGGTATGACTATTATCTGCTTATGAAAGAAAAGGAAGATATTTTTACTTATCTAATGAGAAAAATATGCATCACTCACAAGACAACAGCACTTAATGGATGAGGTAAAATGAGGATTAGAAGAAAAATCATGCAGACAAGAGATTTATTTTAGAGAGTTATCTCCAGATTAGATTTGCTTGATTGTGAAAAACTGAAAATGTATACATCATAACAATGGAAAAAAAAAAAAACAGTAGGTATGACTGTAGGCGAAATGTTTTTCAGCTTTAGAAAAACAATGTATGAAATATCCGGCTCAATGACTTTGCATTAATCTAGATGACAACTCTTTGTCAGCCTTTTCTTCATTACTTAATTTTTTCTTTATGGAACCTATTTGATTCAAGAAGGACGAACAGATACAACCTTTGAATTTAGAGATCAAGAACAATAAAGCTTTATTGACCAGCAAATAAAGTTACAAGCTTAAAAATTATTACTAACATGATAGCCATCAGCGTTTTCTCAGTAGTTAGTACATAACTATCTGTAACTTCACAAATTCACTAATCAAGTGAGATGGTCTTCAGAATCAATAACCAGATTTTTTTGAAAATAATATTGTACATGTCATGTATAAAAGCTTAATAAGATATACAGTTAGATAACATAAATAAAGAACAGGAGAGTTAAAGAAGGAAATTGATGTGGTTTATACGCGTCGCCAGAAGGCGCGCGCATAGTGGAAGTTGTTCGTGGGTTTTTATTTAGTCATTATTATTCTTATTATTGTTTTGGGTCTTTAGTTATTCTTTTATTATGGGCTTAGCCTTGTTAGGGCTGGATTAAGGTATTTAAACAGGTTGTTTTGTTAATTTGATTTATCGAAATTATTAGTTGGAGCTTGGCCGTCCGGTTGACGGAAACTGTTGTTCTCTGCGTGCGTTTTCATTGTGTGATCCCTTGCATCCATCAATTTGGTCCGATCTGCCGGATTCGATGACGAACATGCGCAATACCGCCATGGATTCTCAAGTCGAAGCGCTTGAGAAGAGTTTTGAGAAGATGGAGAAGGGACTCTCCGATGCCCGTTCAGAATCTGCTTCCCAGTTTGCCAAATTGGAATCCATGATCGCCTCCTTGCTGCTGGTCAAGACTCCAGCCACGGATAGCCCCGCGTCCTCTTCTGCCGCGCCTCAGGAGTCAAATTCCTCTGCCCCTACTGTTTTGCCAGGACAGGCCTGCCCTCCTACTTCCCTGACCGAGCCTATCTCCTTTTCTGCTCCGCCCTATGTGCCTCCTCCCTTGCGCCCGCCTACCCTGGAACTTCCCCTGTTTCGGGGCGAGAACCCAGTTGACTGGTTGGCTCGAATTGAGCAATACTTTCGCGTCTCTCGGACGCCGGACGCTGCTCGCGTGGAATTGGCGCTGATTGCCATGGAGGAGTCCGCCCTCCATTGGTACCAATGGCTGCTTCACCGCCAGCCTGATATTACGTGGCCTCGTTTGACATCTGAATTGCTCCGCTATTTCAGCGATGATCCGACTGCCAGCCCCTTCGAATTGCTGGCTTCAACCCGCCAAACCGGTACTGTGGCAGAATACATTCGCCAATTCCTGTCGCGCGTCTCCCATGTGACTGGACTGGATGATGCCTACTCCTTAGCCATGTTTCTGAATGGACTTCGGGAGGATATTCACGTTCGCATACGCTCCTCCTTAGCCGTTGATTTGCCTACCACAATGGTCTTGGCCCGGGAAATTGAACGTGAGCTACTGCCAGGGATTTCCTCCAGGCCAACCGATCTTCCTGGGCGCTCCTTTCAGCCACGCCGTTTCTCTGACGGCCCTTCCCGCCTTGTTGCGCAGACCACTGCCAGGACCACTTCAGCCCCTCCTTTTGACCTTAGGTCCACCACCAGGGCTCCCTCTTCATCTGTTGGTTCTGTGTCGGGGCCTCGCCAACGGGGCATTTTAAATATTCCAAATAGCGAGTACCGTACCCTGCGTTCAAAAGGGCTCTGTTTTTACTGTCGCGAGCCCTACTCCCCATTGCACAAGTGCAAAGAACGCACTCTCAAAGTTTTACTCTTGCCCGAGTCAGATGACCCGGAAGTGGACCCCCCCACACAGGATTCTGAACTCGTTCCGGAGGACCCTGCGGTTCCTAGAAGAGGTCCAACTTTCCCAGTTAGCGGCGGGTGGTTTTGATTCACCTTCCACACTCAAGGTTCGAGGCTCCGTGCACGGTTTTTCGGTATGTATTATGATTGATAGTGGGGCTACTCATTGTTTCTTGTCGGATAGAATTGTGCAACACTTATCTATTCCAGTGGATTCTTCAGTCCGTGTGCCGGTTTGTTTGGGCAATGGTGATCGCACATTTACTTCGGGAATTTGCCGTGATGTGCCGGTGGTGTTAGGTGGTGTACAATTTGCTGTTACTTGCTATATTTTCCCATTAGGTCCTATTGATGTCATTCTTGGTGTTGCTTAGCTTGCTTGTTTGGGCAATGTGCAAGCTAATTGGGCGACTTTGACTATGGATTTCAGTTTTGCCGGGACGGCTATACGCTTACAGGGTGATCCGGCTTTGACCCGTCGGGAAATTTCTTCGCATAGCCTTACCAAATTGTCAGATGTTTCGGAACATTGGATGGTTTGGGCTTCACTGGATGCCCCGCCTGCTCCTTCTCCAGTCCTCTTGCCTCCAACTATACAGTCTATGCTTACCGAGTTTTCATTTGTTCTGCAGCCGCGCGCGGGTCTTCCACCCTGTCGGCCCTATGATCATCGTATACCCTTATTGGAGGGTGCTGCCCCAGTTTCAGTCCGGCCATACCGCTATTCTCCTGCACAGAAAGATGAAATTGAACGTTTGGTGGCCGACATGCTCGCCGCGGGAATAATTCAGCCGAGTACCGGCCCATATTCCAGCCCAGTCCTCCTAGTTAAGAAGAAAGATGGCAGTTGGAGATTTTGTGTTGATTACCGCGAGTTGAACAAGCGGACCGTGGCCGACAAATATCCGATTCCGGTGATCCAAGAGCTGTTAGACGAACTTCATGGAGCCGCGTGGTTCACCCGACTTGATCTTCGGGCGGGCTACCATCAGATTCGCCTTGCCGTGGAAGATACCGCCAAGACTGGATTCCGTACCCATTCCGGCCATTATGAGTTTCTTGTCATGCCGTTTGGGTTGATGAACGCTCCGGCCACCTTTCAAGCGGCCATGAATGATCTTTTTCGGCCAGTCCTTCGCCATTTTGTGCTTGTCTTTTTTGATGACATACTCATTTACAGCCCCACATGGGATGACCATTTACTTCATCTACGCGAGGTTCTTTCTCGTTTGCAGTCTGCACAGTTTACTATCAATCCAAAGAAGTGTTCCTGGGCTCAGACTTCGATTGAATATTTGGGACATGTCGTCTCGGCAGACGGCGTACGCATGGATCCGGGCAAGATTTCCGCGGTACTTCAGTGGCCTACACCAAAGTCTGTGAAAGGGGTTCAAGGATTTTTGGGTCTCACGGGCTATTACAGGCGTTTTATTCAGAATTATAGGAAGATTGCCCAACCACTCACACAACTTTTACGGAAAGATGCACCTGGTTCATTTACTTGGACTGCAGAGGCTCAAGATGCTTTGGACTCTCTCAAGACCGCTATCACCACAGCTCCGGTCTTGGCCATGCCCGATTTCACTGCCCCTTTCGTTGTCGAGTGTGATGCGTCCGGATTTGGGCTTGGTGGGGTGCTTATGCAACATGGTCGTCCCTTAGCGTATTTCAGTAAGGCGCTTGCGCCTCGGACAGCCTCCAAATCCACTTATGAGAAGGAGCTTATGGCCCTAGTGTTTGCAGTGCAGCATTGGCGACAGTATCTTGCGGGCCGCCGATTTATCGTCCGCACTGATCATCAGAGTTTACGTCATTTATGGAGTCAAGCAGTGCAGAATCCTACTCAGCAATTTTGGGTTGCTAAACTTCTGGGATTTGATTTCAGCATAGAGTTTCGCACAGGGGCAACCAATGTAGCCGCCGATGCTCTTTCGCGGCGGGACGCCGAAGCTGAATTGCTTGCCATTTCGATGCCGCAATGGGTTGATTGGTCACAGCTGCAACAGGAGGTTCGGGCCGATGGTGTTTTGGGGCCCATTGTCGCGGCTTTGGAGGCTGGTCAGCAGCCGAAGGGCCCTTATGCATTGATTCACGGGACTTTGTTCTATAAGGATCGTATTGTTATTCCGTCGGGTTCTCCATGGATTGAACGATTGCTTGCTGAGTTTCATTCTACTCCTACCGGTGGCCATGCGGGGGCTTACCGCACTTATCGACGTTTGGCTGCCAGTGTATATTGGCCGGGTATGCTGCGTCGTGTGTAACAATTTGTTGCCGCTTGCTTAATATGTCAAATGAGTAAATATGATGCGAAATCCCCAGCTGGCCTTCTGCAGCCTCTACCCATTCCCGATCGCATTTGGGAGGATATAAGTATGGACTTTATTACAGGTCTTCCTCGCTCGGGGAAATTTGACTGTATTCTAGTGGTCGTTGATCGATTGTCGAAGTATGCGCACTTCCTGGGGCTTCGACATCCGTATACTGCGAAAGATGTTGCGGGCTTGTTTAGTCGTGAGATTGTCCGTCTACATGGGCTGCCCCGCTCCATTGTTTCGGATCGGGATCAGCTCTTCCTCAGCTCTTTTTGGAAGGAATTATTCCACGCATGTGGCACCAAGTTGAAAATGAGTTCGGCTTATCATCCCGAAACGGATGGTCAGACAGAGGTGATGAATCGTTGTCTTGAGACTTACTTGCGTTGTTTCGCGTCAGAGTGGCCGAAGCAGTGGGCTCAGTGGCTTTCTTGGGCTGAGTTTTGCTTTAATACTAGTTTCCATTCGGCGGCCGGCACGACGCCATTTGAGGTGGTGTATGGGCGTCCACCTCCGGTTCTTTCTCAGTTTCTGCCGGGTGAGATTCGTGTGAAAGCGGTGGCGGATGAATTATTGGCGCGGGATGCTATGATGGGACAGTTACGTGCTCATCTGGAGCGTGCTCAGCAGCGCATGTTACGAGCTGCAAATAAGCATCGACGGGATGTTTCTTTTGAGGTGGGAGATAGGGTGTTCCTTAAATTCCGGCCCTATCGTCAAGTCACTCTCTTTCGCAAGCTCAATGCCAAGCTTGCTCCGCGCTATTTTGGGCCTTTTGTGGTGGAGGCTCGTATTGGGACAGCTGCGTATCGTTTAGCCTTGCCGGAGGGTGCCCGTTTGCATCCGGTTTTCCATGTTTCTCAGCTGAAGCCGGTGGTTGGTGATCATGCGCAGGTTGATGTCTTGCCTGCGGACTTATTGACCGAGACTGATGTGTTTGAGCCTCTTACTGTGGTCCGGCGTCGGGATGTGTGGCGGGGTGATGGTCGGGTTGGTCAGCTGTTGGTTGCTTGGAAGGGGTTACCTGCTGAGGAGGCTACTTGGGTTGATGAAGTTCCTTTCATGCAGCAGTTTCCAGATTTCAGCCTTGAGGACAAGGCTGTTCTCAACCGGCGGGGAGTTGATGTGGTTTATACGCGTCGCCAAAAGGCGCGCGCATAGTGGAAGTTGTTCGTGGGTTTTTATTTAGTCATTATTATTCTTATTATTGTTTTGGGTCTTTAGTTATTCTTTTATTATGGGCTTAGCCTTGTTAGGGCTGGATTAAGGAATTTAAACAGGTTGTTTTGTTAATTTGATTTATCGAAATTATTAGTTGGAGCTTGGCCGTCCGGTTGACGGAAACTGTTGTTCTCTGCGTGCGTTTTCATTGTGTGATCCCTTGCATCCATCAGAAATATATAAGTGTTCTAAACTGAAACCATACACCAAATAAGACCTAAGCTAACCTATAATTGTAGATGTAGAAATGGTTACGTGAGTTTTTGGGAGTTGGCACTTGAAGTACATTAAGACAACCTAACACACTCATTAGCACCCAAAGACGTTTTCTAGGTGAATAGTAGTACAAGGACAGATGCAGGAGCACAAGGCACAATAAAACAAACCTTAGGATCAGTCAAGGTGGCAAATGGCAATCCAGTGATGACCACAGCTCTGCCAGCATGATCAGCAAAATCCAACCCTTCACTGACCTACACATGACCAGAAGATATAACAAGATATTGCATGCATGTAACCATGAAAATATCGGAATAATCTCTCAAGACAAAACAAGATTTCTTTTATGCACAAAATAGAACTGGGAAAAATTAAGGGTACCAAAACCCCTGTTTTTTTTAATCTTTTTCCAACTCAGCTAATGTTTCACCAACAAAATTAACCAGACATTTTGGCTCAGTTCAGTAGTTACTTGCCAGTATGTAACACCATCTTAGATCATCTCACATAATCGCTGATTATAAATTGCAGCTTTATGTCTCTATGAATACATATACATCCTAAACCCTTGGGTACACTCAAGGTCAACTAATATTGGTATCAATAGAGATATCAATACACTGATTTTTCTATTCCCTTAATTGGTGTGTGCTTTGTAAAAGAGACTCCGAGAGTTTGGATCACACTTTCTTGCATTGTTGTTTTTCTCATGCATTGTGGAAAAAGATATTGCAGGAGCTGAATTTATTGTGGGTTGTTCCTCAATTCATCGAAAAATGTTTTATGCTGAATTTGGGGAGCTTAGTTAGATAAAAGCTACGATTTCATGGGGTATTATAGTCCAAGTCTTATGTTGGTCTATTTGGTAGGAAAGGAATAGTAGAGTTTTTGAAAACGTTGAAATATCATAAGATGAAGTGAGGGATAAATTTAATTTTAGGGCTGCTTGGTGGACTGTTGGACATAAATGTTATAGAGATTCAAGTGTATCGGATGCTTATTGAGACTTAAAGCTTGTACTTTAAATAGATATTCTCCATAATACGGGACATCTCATCTTTTATTATTCATAAATTTTTGTTTCCTATCAAAAAATAATTCCAATACACTGATTTTACAAAAATATCACTCGACATATTGGTCTTAGTAGAATAATATAATAAAGTAAATTAAAATTTTGAAAATTGTATACTTTCAGGAAATATTACCATTAACTCTAACACCCAAGTTTAGCATAATAATTTCAAATGATGTGTTTATGACAAAACATGTAGATAATAAAAATTATAAATGTTCAAATGATATAATGAGAATTCACAATCATTTATAGCTTATGGGAATATATTCTATTTTAATAGAATTATAATCATTTATAGGTTATTATTTATTTTTGGTATGCTTTGCAAGTTAAATTGTAAATTTCAAAGATACCAATATTTTTGTTTTTTTTTTAATAATTACTAATATTTCCCTGACTTCCAATTTATATTGTAAATTAACCAATACCGGATTATTGGTATTTAACGACATTTGCCTATATTTCACCAAATTCTGAGGAAAAAATATATTTAGCCTCTCTGAGGAAACAAGATATACTCATACCTTGCCTCGGCAGACTGCAAAAAAAACTGCCCCAGTAGAACAGGTATCCTTTAACTTTGTCATATAATCCTGATATAGGAGAAATATACCAGCAATAAATCCTTAAGAGAGCTTAAAATTGTACAACCACAAACAAATAACTGCATTTATGCTTACATCAATTGCTATAGGAAAAAGTGAGGATTGCCGAGGTTCCACAACAGGCAGCTTATGCTTGCAGATTCTTTCCCATATTGAAGTTGAATTGGTTAAATTTTGCTGACCCTGAAAAAAGAAGCTGAATCAATCACGCAGAAATACAGAAGGACCAATTTAGCATCCTAGCATGAGATACTTTACCGTAGCTTTCCAGCAGCTGATGCATTGTTCTAAAAGGAAGTAAGATGGGAAAAATACAAGCAGTCCATCTGGTACAATCCGAGCAAAGTTGACTGACAGAAAAAAACTTTATTTGGTGACTTCGTAAATCATTCTAAATTCAGAACTCAGCTTTGCAATAAAAGGATGTAGGCTAAAGCTGTCTTCAGAATATTGCCCAACCACCCCACATATAGAGCAAGAAATTTTGAGTCTTATTGTATATAGGCAACACTTACCAATGGCATTGCCCAATTCCAACTTGTACTCTATAGAACCACGACTGCGATATGAAGAATTGAAAGAAAAACCAGATGGCCCAACTGGTGCAACACCAGCCCATATCTGATCTCCTGATATGACATGAGGGTTCTCCAAACGGATTGGAAATTCCCTACAGTAGTGAAACACTGATGAATATTGCATTCTTTCAAAGCTTTCTCCAATATGATTCTGATGAATAAACTCAATGTTTTTTAATCATTAATCACTCACAATTTCAATTCATCTGCAAATGAATCCATTGGTGATAATGTACCAGATGTCAAAATGATAGATCCAACACCAAGCCTGGAGAACTCTTCCATGGAAATTCCAGGGTTGAAGCACCACCAGCTTAGAGTTCTAGAAGTTTTCCCTAATTTTTAATATTGATAAAGATTTATGTGCATCTATCACAGAAATGTGAAAATTATAAAGCTCTTAAATATGTACATCTTTTTAATACAATGTAAGTCCATGGACTACCTCTAAAGGCATTCGTAGCATTTTCAACTTCTTGGATGTGAACCTATCAAATGTCAAAGAAATAAATTACATCTGGTATATGCATGAGGAAGATGGAAAGAACAAAATAAAGCTTGTCGGTTGATGTAGACATACCCGATAATATTGGGCATGTGCATTACTATCATCCCTGAAAATGAGTCTAAGGAAGTCACCAATACTTTCAAGCCTGCAAATAATCCCATTTGCTTTATTTGATCCTCCACCACTATCACTGGCATTTGCGTCTGAGGGAAAAGTGAGAAGATCGGAATTAAAATACCACTTACCAGAATCACCAACAAAGTTGATCGACATCAGGATAAACACATGTCTGATTTACAGAATGATAGATAGCAAGAGAGATGACTACCATGTCAAGAAACTTCTATGATGATTGGTTGTGTTCCCATAAATTTGTTTTCATTATCAGATAAAAGATATTTAAATAATAAATTTGCATACAAGATTCTGTAGTTGATCCTTGTGTTGGGAGAACTGGAAAAGTAATAGTGCTCGAATAAAGTATTTCGAAAATGAAGAAGAAAAGGCAAAATGGAGTACATTGGCATTGAAAATCAGGTTGCAAAAACACCTAAACCTTAAATCACAAAACTGGCCAACATCCACCACAATTTACAGTAACACAAAAATTGAAAATAATGGCAGATTCTCAATAGTTTGTTAACTCATGAAACCAAAGCCAAACCCAAAAAAAATCACAATTTCTCTAGAAACTTGAATAAGAAAACAGATCTAAGTATAGTCACAAAGTTTTAAGCTTGAAGTATAGATATGCAGAGAAAGATCTTGCGGATCAAAGGCAGTGCTGCTGGAAGTACCTTCTTCTAGAAGTACAGATGCTTTCTCAGTGATATCAATGAGCATATCTGCAGTTTTCTGAGTTATATTTAGCTCAGATAATAGCTCATAAATGTAAGGTCCAGCCTTTGTGAAACCTAATTCTTTCGATTCAATTGGTACTTCAGCTATTCTCTTCTCAAGCTTCAAAAGTAGTGCTGCACGAATACGGTAATGTCCAAAACAATGATTCAACGGGTTGGGAATAGATAATGACTGATATTGTGGGCAATAGACAATAATTGCACAGAAACATCACGTGTAGCATTGTTATACTCCCAGAGTATAAAATTCCAGCACACCATGATTGATGTGGAAAATGAAATTGAGATAGGAAACAAATATGTACGTTCAGGATCAGAAGAATCAACATTTAATATTTCACCAATTAAACAAAAGTTTTGTTATACCTCTGAGAATAGCAAAATTATCTGGATTACAAGATTTATCATTAGATGTTTCCCTCCTAGCAACGGAAAGATCAATACAGTTTTTTGCCTCTGATATGCAAGCTGTTAAAAGACTTGAAGGCAGGTCAAAAGAGGCTGCATCAGCGCATAAGCCTTCCTATATTGTAAAATAAATTGTCAGCAGTAAGCTCATAAAAACAAAGCTTGTTTGCATACCTGACTAAATGTTCGATATTCACTGCATCTCACAAAAAATTAAGGTTGCGTTTCATTTGCAGGAAGGATTTGGATTTGAGAAGAGGATTTGGGGAAGGGCTTTAAATGACTCCATGTTTGGATGGATTAAATAACTCATCAATTCAAGAATTTGAAACCATTGTAATATGAAATTACAAACACGTTTAACTGAATTTTTTATCACAGATTCGAGATCTTTAGAACCAAATCCATCAATCCATATAATGCTGACAGATTGATCAATATAATAGAAAAGGATCAAAGGAAAATCCAGATGTCATGCCCCAATAGTAATTTTGTTTGTACGTACTAAGTTGTGAGCTTCATCAAAAATAAGGATGCAGTTTCTCCAGTCGATTTTCATAGATTTTCGCATTCGAGGATCAATAAGGTAGTTGTATGGTGCAAATAAGATGTCAACATCCTTATGGAGCTCTCGTGAAAGATAATAAGGGCACCTAAAGATAGAAAACAAAAAACATTTTTCAAGTTTAACTTTATATAATTTCTGGTATAAATAACAATTAAAACCAGAAACATACGGTCCCGAGCTTTTTCCAATATTCACCAGGTCCTCTATATCAATTGGATCATCTCCAATACTAGGGTTCTTCTTCACGAATTCTACATTAGACAAGAAAGAAGGTAATGAAGATATTTGCATCACAAATGGGTTGAACACACTTAATACGGTAAGTGGATAACATATTGGTACCATCTTAACCATTGGCATTCTTCTTAACACACAAACACACACACATATACATACATATACGTACACCAAATCTATGCCCCATACCTGTAACTCGTGAAAAATGAGCGCAATATTGCTTGGTGCGTTTTTTGCAAAGGGCATGGCATGAATTTGTCTGCGGCCTTCCACGAAGTAAACTCACTTTTTCATGAATGCACAGTTGCTCTCGAGATCCCAATACCACCATTTTGGGCCTGAACTTCATTGTGTTAGTTCATTAAGTTTACCTACTATATCTTTGTGTAAATATCAGGTAAGAGAGTCTCATATTAGCACACTGTCATCTAAACAAGTTCAATGATGAAACAGTCATCAGATGCCAGAGCAAAAGTAGTGGAGCAGACCTCACCTGTAGTTGGATCTCTTCAACTCTTGAATCACTTGCTTGATCTGGCTGTGAGTGCGTGATGTATAAATTATAGGTGGAAATTTAGAAGATTGGGATTGTGGCAGTTCTCCATTCTCATATTGACTTCCTCTTGTGCTACTACTTTCACTCCGACCTCTCAAGAATTCACCCAAACTTTTCCTCCAAGCCAATGTGGCGCACAAAAGACATAATGTCTTTCCAGTCCCTGTTGGGCTCTCTAATAGTGCATTACATTTCTGCAATCACATACAATAAAATAGAACTGAGTTAAGTATTGATGGTGTTGCAGCAGGAATGATATTGATGACTAGTAAATGAGATTTTCTGAAATCATGAATTGCTCGACCTTGCAACTGACATCCTTTAAGAAAAAAAGGTATGCATACAACAAGATGCCATGAGGCAAGCAGCGTCAAATCATGAAATGGAATGATATAATGCACTATCTAAGTTGTGCTTAACACCACATCTCAATGAAATAAAATCTGATCAAAGATGAAAATGATATGCTCGTAAAGACCAAAATTACACTACTATTTAGCGTAAAATTGGGCAATAAGCAATTTTTTGGCGAAATTAAATTACATGAATTGTTAAAGATTTGTTCATTTCAATCCAAAAACACCCCATGCTTCTCAGTTATATTTTTTCTCAATCTTCGTGCACTTTTATCACATTTTTTTTGCTCAATCGGTTAAAACAGAAACATTAATTAAAATCAACGGACCAACATTTAACTCGTTTTCTCAATTTAAATAAACTCCTTCCAATCTCAAGCAGATTTTTGAGATTAAAAAAAACAAAGAAAAATAAAAAGAAAATGTTCATACGTTTTGAAGAGATTGGATGACTTTTTCCATGTATACAAGCTGGCAATCATACGCCTCGTAAGGAAAATCCACATCGATACCCCTGATTTTGTACGTCGGCATTGTGAACTCGAAGATTTTTTGGCTGATTGTTCAAGTGTACTGCTTAAACCCTAATGCTCCTTTAATTTCTCTTCTCCCGCCATTTTTCTTGCACAATGCATGCGAACGACGTCGTGTTAGCTGCTGAACCCGGACCGGGAAAAGAAGACTGGTTTTTCCAATAACCCTTTCTATTATTATATTTCAATAAATTTGATGTTGCACTTAAAAATTTAGTTTAATTATATATAATATTGACACATGGTTTAGTTAAATTGTGAAATTCATATGTTTTATCAACTCACCATTTTAGTGAGGTGAGAAACTCGAATTTGAGAAAATATTTAAATTAAAAATATTGATATATAACATATTGTATTTGATGAGCATAGTAATAATAAAAGATAATTTTTTTGGTGAAATCGTCTCACGAATCTCATTCTGTGAAACGGGTCAGGTCGGTCAACCCTATTTAAGGTAAATTGATCCACATAAAACACGCACTCCTCCTCTCTCTCTTTCTCTTACACGCGACTATCTGTTTTTCTTATCTTTCACACGTTATCTCTTCTCTCTGAAGCAGTTATTTGCCTCTCTTCTCTCTATTTCTCTTATCTCTCACATGGCGGCCATATGCAATTGGATTTTTTTATTCCAATTTTCTTTCTAATTTTCTTCTCTCTCACATTCGTGATTCCAATTCTCTTCGAAACTTCCCATCTGCAATTGTAAACATGAACGTGTTTGAGACGTTTTTTGAGAAGGTTTAGAGAATGAAGACAGAAATGTGTTCTGAGAAGGTTTAGAGGAGGAGGAGCCACCACATCTATTTGAATTCAGTGACTGAGAAATATGTAATTTTCGATTTCATTTTCGCCTCAATTAGGGTTCAACTCTCTCTCTCTCTCTCGCTCACTCAGGTCCTCGCTCAGTCTGTACCTCTTTGTGCATGAGGAAGCAATTGATGCTATATTGATTGCCTGCATAATTCCACTCATTTACAACTATATAGTATCACACTCTATTTATAAAAGTAGTACATTCTATTAATAAAAGTATTGCACCCTATTAATATAAAGATTACATGCTGTGAATTAGTTGTATCTCATTTACAGCTATACAGTATTACATTTTGTTTATAAAAGTAGTACATTCTATTATTAGAAAAAGTATAGCACTTTATTAATAAAAGTACTACATGAATGTAGATTTTCTAAAAGGTATTACATTCATTAGTAAAAGTATTGCATGTCATGAACAAAAGTATTACATTCTATTAATAAGAGTATTACATGTTATGAACTAGAGTATCAACTCATTTGTATTTACATGTAATATTGTACTAAACTTATAAAGGTATTGCCTAACATATATAAAAATATCACATGTTATGAACAAAAGTATTATCTCATTAATAACTATAGTTTTACATTCTATTTATAAAAGTAGCACGTTCTATTAATAAAAGTACTACATTATATTAATGAAGTAGTACATGTTATGCTCTAAAGTGTTACCTCATCTACAACTATATAGTATTACAATCTATTAATAAAAGTACCACATATTATTAATTAAAATATTACACTTTATTTAATAAAAGTAGTACATGTTATGAACTAAAGTTTTACCTCATTTACAACTATAGTATTACAACCTATTTATAAAAGTAGTATATCATATTAATAAAAGTATTGTACTCTATTCATAAAAGTATTACATGAATTAAAATTTTAGTTTATTTATAGTTATAGTATTACATTCTATTAATAAGAGTATAATATTCTATTAATAAAAGTATTTCATGTTATTAACCTAAGGTTTATAAAAAGTATTACATTATATTGATAAAAGTAGTACATGTTATAAATAAAAGTGTTACATTCTATTGATAAAAATACTACATGTGATGAACTAATGTATCAGCTTGTTTATATCCACAAACTTATGCAGCAAGTTGGGAGGATTCCAAGTAGGTGGTGGAATCAAACATGTCCTTCGTTATTAATAAGGTAGAGGTTTTTAGAGGTAGAAGTCACATGATGGTGAGCCACCACATGATCTGGCAGAGACCGGGGTTCTGGCTAACAGTTGTCGGAGTGTTACTGGCGTGTTAGAGGACACACATATAGGCAATCAGCTCTTTTCCCACGTCGCTAGCTAAACCGTCATCCAAACTTAGAAGCTACTTGGAAACGTCATTTGTTTCACTTATTGCATCCCTTTCTTTACCTTAATTAATATTACTCATCATCATCTCAGACTCTAAGTAAACTAAATTGTGTTTTTTATTTCAACCCTTTGCAAGAACATACAAAGTACTTTTCCAATACAACACATTTTTCATCACTTGAAAGTTTAGTAGTTACATGATTACAATACAATTCATATATGTCATAGTGTTTTCCTTTTGAAACTACTGAAATCCTCATAAACGTTATGATTATCTACAGAAAAAAAAAAGTAATACATTAATCTATGATATATAATACTTGAACACATAATATGTATTACTTTAACATGATATGAAATATATATATATGCAATCATCACTAAAAGGAAAAGAAAAAAGAGTGAAGTTGAGAACTTGCAAACCTAGAAACTTGGAATAAGTAATATTAAAGTAATGTCCAATTATACATGAGTGAAGGAATATGTGTTATGAATTAAATTAGTACCTCATTTGTAGATATAGTATTGCATCACATTATTAAGAGTATTACGTTATATTGATAAAAGTAGTATATATTATGAACTAAAGTATTACATAAGTTTTAAATATATGTAATAATGCATTAAACTTATAAATGTATAATTTATATTTATAAAAGTATTAAATTATATTAATAAAAGTAATACATGTTATGAATACAAATAATACATCATTTATAGTTACAACATTACATCACATTGATAAGAGTATTATGTTATTTTGATAAAAGTAGTACATGTTATGACCTTAAGTAATGCATAATTTTTAGTTACATAATAATACATTAAACTTATAAAGGTATAATCTATATTTATAAAAGCATTACATTATATTGACAAAAGTAATATGTGTTATGAATAAAAGTAGTACCTCATTTATAGCTATAGTATTACATCTCATTGATAAGAGTATTAAGTTATATTGATAAAAGTAGTACATGTTATGAAATTAATAATTATATAATTTTTTTGTTATATGTAATAATACATTAAACTTATAAAGGTATATCTATATCTATAAAAGTATTACATTACATTAATAAAAGTAATATATGTTATGATTAAAAGTAGTATCCATATATATCTAAAGTATTACATCTCATTGATAAGATTATTACGTTCTATTAATAAAAGTAGTACATATTATGAATCAAAGTATTACCTCAATTTATAGACAATAATGTATTGCACTTTGCAGAATTGTCACAACCAAAAATTCAAGATCCACACTCAAAAGCATGATCTCCAAGCAAAGACAGAAACTCAAATTAATATGCAATTGCCAATTTCTATATCAATTTGGAACTTCTCACTCTGAAATGTCTCTTTCTTCACCATAAGAATTATACATTAATTAGTATGAATTGAAAACTACCCATTAGTTTCAACAATTGTTCATGAGCTACGGTACTATAATAATCGATTATAATGGCAAAACAACCAAAACTAGGAAATCCACACGTAGATTGATCGTAGTTTTTTTTTTTTTTTTATCTTGATGTCTCCTTATTCTTCATCATGTCTTCTTCTTCTCCACAAATAAGTATAATGTTTAGATTTTCCATTGCACATGGGATGTCGTAGAATATTAGAAGAGAATTGGAATCATGAGTGTTCCAAAACAATGGGTTTTCTTTAGAAAATTATAATTGCAGATGAGATAAGATAGAAGATTAGAAGAGAATTAGAATCATGAGTGTGAGAAAGAAGAAAAGTAGACAATTTGGAATCAAAGAATCCGATAGAGAAGAGTAATAGATGACCGATGAAGCAGAATCCGACAGAGAAGAGAAGCAGAATCCGATAAAGAAGAGAAGTAATGCACGAGAAGCACAAGACCGCGTGAAGCAGAATCCCATAGAGATGGAGAAGTAGATGAGCGCCTGAAGAAGATGGGCGTGAGCGTCTCTTTCGTGTTGGATCCATTTTTTCTAAGTTGTGATGATTCGACCCGATCCTTTTCATAGAATGAGACGTTATGATCTCACACAAAAATCTATTCATAATAAAATTGGGATTAAAAGAATATAAAACTTGGGGTTAATGTGGGGAATCCCCGACCCGACCCGATCCGAAGGGGTAATGCTCGATCAGGTCAGGTTTCCATAAACTTGGGGGATTTTGGATATGCTTAACTATATATAAAGGTATGTCTAACATATACAAAGGTATGTTTAAGTATACATAAAGGTATGTCTAACACAACGTAAAGGTATGTCTAACATAACGTAGTGGTATGTGCCAAAATTCAAAAATCAAGCCAAAAAAAGACAAGACATGAAATCTGGGCAGAACTGGTATGTTTAATATAGCTTAAAGGTATGTCTAACATAACGTAAAGGTATGTCTAACATATACTATTGGTATGTGATTTTTTTCAAAAATCATGAGCGAAAAAAAAAAAAAAGAGGGTGCGGTCCCCCTGACCCGGATCCGACCCGATCCATGCACCTGATTCACAAGAGACTTACTCTTCCCTAAATTTAGAACTCGGTCCAATGTCTGGTCCCGGTCCGTCCATGTTCTCTCAAATCCGACTACCCGAGTCACCAGCTGCGCCACCGGCCACCGACACCCGCTCCACCACTAGCCACCGACACTCGCCGCACCGCTAACGCCGCCGCACCCGTCGTGCCGCGCCGCGCCTGCTATTTTTAAGTTTCTGTTTTCTTCAACTTCTGCCATTTTTTAGTGTCCAAAGGTAGGTTGGATCTGTTGTTCTTGCGTGCTTCTTCTGTTTTCTTGTTATTCTTCTTCAAAGAAGTGTTTAAAGAAAAAAGCCTTTCTTTCTTGCATTTTGTTTCTAAATTTACAAATCCGAACTGATTCCTGCTTGCAAATGCTTTATATTGGTATTTGACTGACCATTTCATTCCACTGTGTGTGGGTGGGATGTGTGTTTTTGATATATTGGAAGACTATTTTTAAAAAAAAGGTAGTAGTAGTAGTGAAACCCGACCCGATGGGTACTCGGCTACCCGATTTTGCGGGTACCCGGTATTTTCGGGTAGTATTTAGTCGGGTACCCGATAAACCGAAAACCCGAAACTACACCTTAATAGTGCAAGGGCTTCTGTTTTATAATCAACAGTTTAGGGTGTCTCTGCAAAGGGAGATTCTATACACACCCCACTCACAACTAAACACACCCCATTTACTAAATACACCCACATTTATATAAAAATCTTTACACAATTTCTAAAAACACCCCACAACTTTACAATTATACCCTTTTTGAATTAAAAAACACAAAATAACATACAACACTTTATACACCCCACCATCCCACCCAAATTCTCACACCCCACCACTACAAACGTGTCTTTTGAAAAAAATTTGAATTTGAGAAACATCCAAGTTTTGATCCAAATTTACCGAACAATTGATAAGGCATACGTCGTGTAGTCGAACGGGCGTGAAGGAGTTCGATCAATCCTCATCTACAACTTATCATGGACCCTAATGAAGCACAAAACCCACCATGTAAGTGTGTGTATTTTTTTTTAAAGAAATTTGTGTTATACTATGTTTCATGGGGTAAAATTGTATGAAAGTTGTATAGGAATCATCTTTTGGTTATGGGTTTAGGGGTGACATATGTTATGTGTTCGATTTGATGGATTTTGTGTTGAATTTGAGCCTGAAAATTGGAAAATCGGGGTTTCGAAATCTGGGTATGTTCGGCCCTGGTTGGCCGAACATTGTTAACTGTGTTCGGCAACCAGCCGAACAGGTTCAAGTGTGTTCGGTTATACGCCGAACATTTCATATTATGTTCGGCAATCTGCCGAACGGATTTCTTTTTGTTCGGTGACCTGCCGAACACTTTAAGTTATGTTCAGCCAGGTGCCGAACACTTGAAGTTATGTTCGGTTATCCGCCGAACCCTCCTGATTTGTTCGGTGACATGCCGAAAGCTTGAAAATAATTTTCACTTTTTTTGTTTTCTCTGTGTGTTAAATATCAACCTTACGACACTTGTGTTATTTAATTTCGCGTATCTTTTTGACTGACTGTTTCAGCTTTATTTTGTAGTAGTGTATCGAAGGAAACGACCTACTGCGTCTAATAGAAGAAGACGTGAGGCGGAAGATGTGAGAATCGAACAACCATTGCCCTCTGAATCTGATCTTCCTGTAATTTAGTATAACGTGGAGGAAGCAAATGCTGTTCCGGAAGTTCCACATGACGTGGGGGATAAGCATGTTGATGATGAAGGGGGAATGGAGGACGATGACGAGGCCGACGAGGAGCTATTGACTGGTCCTTGTCCGGGTGGTCCTATTGATCCTCGTTTGATCCCAAGTTTCAAGACGCATGTGGCATATGATATATGGAATGGGGTCGAAAGAGACGTGTTGAAATTTAATTGTCACACAACGAAATTGGAGACGTAGAAGTTTGTGAATATGGTGGATATGTTCAAATATATGATCGAGCGCACTCGCATCCCCGACCTCGGATGGATTTCATATAAGACGCCCAACAAGAATCTGCTATGTGCTTTCGTGGAACGGTGGCAACCAGAGACTAACACGTTCCACATGCCATTCGGAGAGATGACTATTACGTTGGATAACGTACATAGACTGACGATACTTGAGGTCACTGGAAGACCTGTTATGGTGCCACAAGGCAGAAACCGGAGTGAGATTCCACTTGATCTCATGCAGAGATTGTTGGGGACGAGCACCGATGAGAGCTATGAAGCCCTACAAGGTCACAGGGGTAGTTCGGTTCGATTGGAGTGGCTTCGTTCTCGCTTTGAAGCGGATACGAGCTCGCCGAATGAAGATGTCCGAACGGCTGCTGCTCGTGCATATGTCTGGTTCTCTCTAGCTTGTACCATCTTTTCAGACAAGAGTGGTTCTAGAGCCGATACGAAGATCTTGCGACTCCTGGATGATTTCGAGCGTATACATGAGTACGCGTGGGGTGCAGCCGCCTTGGCATTTTTATATCGACAGTTGGGCCTGGCATCGAGGAGTGGGGTCAAGCAGATGTGTGGATATCTGACTTTGCTTGAGGTACTACCGTATTTGATATCTTTTTATACTAATGTACGGATGTTTGGTGTGTTTTTATACTAATGTCTAGCCGGGTATAAATTGTGTTAGGCTTGGATATATGCGCATTTTCCGGTGTTTAGGCCCACCCAAAATGGACATTATCGGGTAGACGAGCCAATGTCACGAAAGTGGCTTCAGAGAGCTCATGCTGGAGGTAACCAAGAGCGTGTATTAACTATACGTGAGGTGTTAGACAACATGACTCCCGAAAGTGTAAGTGTATGATTTTCCTTATGTTTTTCAAGCCATGCCGATTTTGTACAAATTTGGCCATATGATCTCGTTTAACAATATTTTGAAAAATATAGGTTGATTGGGATCCTTACACCGATGTAAGAGAATACTTCCCCCGAAAGGACGTGACTTTCTTCCAAGGGTGTATACGGGCATTCGACTGCGTTGAACCTTACCATCCGGACCGAGTGCTTCGTCAATTCAGCTACGTGCAAAGGATACCACTTGAACCACTTGTGCCGAGTGTAGTCCGACGTGGTAACAACGCTTTGAAGTACAAGGTAACTTGGGATGCTCTTGGACAATACTTTCGGGTATGGAGAAACCATGTGCTGTCCATGGAGGACCGTGGTCGAGGAGCTAATCCAGCATGGGAATGCGTCGCTGAGTACATGGAATGGTGGAACACGGTGTCGCACCCAGTGATCCAGAACCCCGTGAACGTGCCACGGGATCATGTGCCTTCTAGTAGCCGAAGGAGAGGTCCCGATCCCTGGGAAATGATCGCTGACGCCCGCGCACATTTGGATCCCGTGTACCAGCAATGGCTACAAAATGCGGATGGGATGGAGCTGAACAGTGTCATGCCAGCGTTGGTGGGAGCATGGCGTTCGTTAAACATTGAGGATCAACCGGAGAGCTCTAGACGAGCTTCAGGCAGGAGTCGTAGAGGCCGTAGGTCGTAGATTGATTCATGTTGGATTTAGTACTTGGTGGAACTTTGTCTTTATTTGTCCTGAGGATACTCGTTAAAAATTTTATTTGTGTTTAGTTCGTTTATTAATCTCATGTTTAATATTATAATTTTCTCAAGTTTAATAGACTGACCATTCATGTACGGACCAAGTACGGGCTATATTTGTTTGGATGTTCGTCATTTTTTCGCTTTAAACCACGTTGTTCGGCGAAAGGCCACCGAACAATCTACAGAGTGTTCGGCAGAATGCCGAACAAGTTGTACGAGGTTCGGCCACAAGCCGAACAAACATAGAAATGTTCGGCCATTCGCCGAACACACCTAATAATGTTCGGTCTACCCACGCCGAACAGTAATATTTTTGTAGTCCGAATTTTCTCCAATGTATTAGATAACAAATATAATCACATAACAATCCAAAAAGCCATGCATTCTGCTCATGTGTGATCTCGAGTGTAGCACTAAATGCATCCTACAGCCTACTGGAATAACGGTACAACCGTGCCTTCTAGAATATACATCTATTTACAGAATCTTCGATTACACATCTCAATCTATGTGCAACGTGTCAACTCCTACTGACGAGTGGCCACTTCGATGCTTGTTTGTGAACTGAATCATTCAGTGCTTGTAAATTTCGGACCATCCGGCTGCACATTCAAGCCGTTGCCCGAACCACCCTTCAATGATTGGGGGTAAGGGACACTCTCCCTCCAAATTCACCTAAAAATAACCTTACACTTTTAGATAATTTTGTATGGACAATGTGAAATGATACCAAAATGCAGAAACTTACCACAATCCAGTGGTTGTTCCCAACAAGTGCCATGCATATGAGGTTCGGTTGTAGTGGCACTGGGGATCTCATGGGTAGAACTGTCACACAAAGTTGTGGAGACAAGTGGACAATTGGCACGTTGTAAGCATTGGCGGCGAGATATGTCATCTCCGGGAATGCAAACCAATGATTCACATCATATGTGGACGGATCGAAGCAATGCAAGTTGGTCAAGATTTTTGAAGTCCGATCTCGCACCCCATTAATGCTTTGGTACAACCCTTCGTACTCTTTCAACTCCCGAATGAGCTCACTTCGTACCTGTGGCCACGAATTCTCGCCCAAACCAATTGCATGGGCGAGCGATCTGAATCCACAATGACCATCACCAACCGGGTTTTTGATACTCAACACGTAATTGTGGAAGATGGACGGAAGTTGGGCAATGAGTACTTCATCACCAACCTTGCGGACTGACCGACGTCTCACCGGCTCTTTTTTTGCTATCATCAGGGTAAAGCTCGGTTTTCCAGGGGCCATAGAATCGACATACACATTCTGCTCAATCGATGGGGAATTGCTATCATGTAGTGAGTCAATGATTTCAAACTTACTTGGGTTGCGCTTTGTCGAAGTTGAACTTTTCGATTTACTTTTGCTCGGCCTACCACGGGGACGAGCGACCTCAACTGGTTCTTGTAATGTACTCATTTCGGGCATATTTATCTCACGAAGTCTTTTGAACAACAACAACTTCTCGGCTTTAGATGCATTATGGTACATCCCCAAGATTTCATCAACAACTCCAAATACACGATTAGTTGCATCTGCATCTTGAGTCTCATGACTCCGTGACGGCTCACAATCCAATTTTGTCCAGTAAGGATCAATCATCTCAAGCTGAATGACTTGGTGATCTCGTTTCAACTCGGCAAGCTCATGCGCACAAGGCAAACCACAAGTCATCCTTAACACACAACCACACATTAGAGGGTCGACACCACAACTGTCAACCCCTTTCATCTCTTCAAACATCAAGGCAAGGGCATGATGAGACACAAGTCCTCGAATGTTCTTGAAAATAGGCAAACAATATCGATGTGGCTGAACATTGAGGCTATGTTCGAATGAGGCATTGATTTGAACATGAGATGTGATAAACAAATGATGTATTCTCTCCCACGAAGTCTCAAAGTTTGATTGACTTGTGCCCAATTGCCTTTTCAGTTTCGCATGTGCACTCTCAGCTCTACGAATACAATCCACAACATATTAAGTAATATCATAACCACAACTGTTCACACAATTAAATACACAATGTAAGTAATATCATAACACATGCGCATACCTGTTGCTAGTTGTATTTTGATGATACATAACCTTGTTTGTCCAACATAGCACAAACCTCTCCTTATATGGCTCAATCCAAGTCTTCATGCAATACATCACGACACGTTCCACATCTGCATAGTCAAGGTGGAACCTCCTCAGCAGCTCGTTGAATCGGGGTTCATCCTCAGCAGATATCAGAATATTCCATGCATGCATGAAACACTCCCACTTGTCGGCCCTACTAAGGAGTGGTCGACATTTGGCCAAGACATTTTTATTAATGTGCCACCTACAAAGCAAATGTGTAGAACTGGGGAAAGTAACGGCAAGGGCATTCATGAGGGCAATCTCCCGATCAGTTACAATCACCTTGGGTACTACATCTTCGATCATTAGTCCCTTGAGTGTAGTGAGGGCCCACCGATAGTTATCCTCACGCTCCTTCTCCAAATACACACAAGCCACAGAAAACGTGATGTTTGTGGAGATAACACCAACGATCTCTAGGAGGGGCATTCTGTACCTATTAGTCTTGTAGGTACAATCCATTAGGAGCACACTCGGAAATGCACGCATCAACTCTACAGCTGTAGGATGAGCGTAGAAGAGATCGGTGACCCTATCTGTATTTTCGCATCTCCTACTCAAGTGGTAGTACTTACAATCCTTCAATTTCCCCAACAAGTACTGCATCTGAGTTCGTCCTCCATGCTCAATCACTTTATGCTTTTGACGAGCATTGTATAGTGTCTTCAGTATAGAGGCATTTTCCTTAAAAAATTGCTTCAAAGTGCTTAAGATATCTTTGGGCTTTACTCGGTTTAATGAAAGGTCACGAACAAGCTGATCCTCAGCAGGCGTTAATCGACCTGCAAATGAATGTCCGACCAAATGAACTCCCATTGGGTGATTGTGCAAACCACACACCACCTCTAAGCTCCAATGTCCGAGCTCATTCACCTGCACTCCTTTTAGCATGAAAGGGCAATCACATTTTTTTGTGCCGGTGTTTCGGGAAGATACCGGCACCTGATCAACGGAGTCCACAGTTTTTGAGGCCAACCTCTTCTTTGGTGGCCGATACTTACCACCTCGCTCACATCCTAAAAACACTCGAGCGCGCCTGCCACTTTCACCACTATCACTACGTCTAATAAGGACAACCGTGTTTAGACGTATTCCAACCTTGTACGCCCAACTGACCATTTCCTCACGACTCTCAAATATTTCAGTCGTCAAGAACTCCTCCGAGAAATCAATAAATTGATACATGGGATCATCATTCGACTCCTGGGGTTCGTTAATAATCCTCATTTCCACCTCATCAGATTTTTTTCCTATCCATAAGCAAAACCGAACAAGTACATAAGCATACTTTGCTCAATATATCAATTCAAATCAAAAGTACTACATTATAAGAAGGTCGAAAAGCAAAAATTGGACCTGTTCGGCCAAAACAATCCGAACAATATGAATTCCGTTCGGCCAAAACAGGCAGAACGCGCTTCAAATTGTTCGGCCAATGCGAACTTTCTTCAACGTGTTCGGCCAATCCGAACATATACAGTTGTGTTCGGCCGATTGCCGAACACGTCAACATATGTTCGGCCGATTGCCGAACGCTCTTAAATAAGTTCGGCCTGTGCTTGCCGAACAAATGTCGAGTTCAATTTTTTTTTTACTGCTTTTACGAAAAAAATGAAACCGTACACCCAAATTTAAACACTCACATTGTCCATATCTTGATCTCCTTCTTCCTTTCAAGATGCTTCACCTAATGTGTAATTTTTTTTGGAAAACTTTGGAAGATTATGGATTTGAGCCTAATTTTTTGTGTTTTGAAATTTTTTGTGTTTTGAAGAAGGTGATAGATATATATGTATTGTATGGAAGTGGGGTGTGTTTAGTTGTTGTATGATGTGGGGTGTAGTAATTTATTATTTTGCTATTGAATTATTTTAATAATTGGTTAGTAAGGGTAAATTGATAATTGTGTAAATATTTTAGTTTTAGATTATTTAAATGGGGTGTGTTTAGTTGGGAGTGGGTTGTGTATAGAGGGCCAAAAGGGTGTGTTTAGTTGGGAGTGGGGTGTGTATAGAATTGGCCCTCTGCAAATTGGGTTAAGTTGAGGGGCAACTTCTGAATTTCAACGTTCCTGTTCATTTTTTTCTTTGATTTTCTGATATAGATTTCTGTTTAATTGGCTTGAGCCGTTCAGTTGAAGTTAATGGAGTAAGATATTTGAAGATTTTTCATTCTAATTTATGATTTTATAGTTATTAAGGTATTTCTCACAAATGGCGGAATGAATTGGTTCATCGATGTCTCTGAAGTTTTCCTCTCTTTTTAGCTTATGAATTGTGTTGTTTTATTGTTTCAGGTACTGAAATCTCATTTGGAGTTTATTTCAAGGAAGGATCACCAATTTGTTCAATGAAAGCTCGAGGCAAAATGCTGGAGAAACCAATCGTATGGAGGCGGGGATTTTTTACCTTTTCATGTTCATTTGAGAGAATCAAGCAAACAGGTGAAATTTTCTTATCCGATTTTTTGTTGTATTTTTTGGCTATTCGATTATGTTTCATTTAGGATGTGATTAGGAGTGAATATTACGGTTTTGTTTCAACTTTTAACCACATTTTGCTAAAATTGGACACCTAAGTGATATGAAAATGAGTAAATTTTACTTGTTTCTTCTGTAGAAAATGAGATTGTTCAAATGTTCAGTCTGGGAACTCCCAAAGATGAGACTCCGAGTTTTGGGAACCGTGGAATGATGAGAAAGAACAGGTCTTCAAGGGAACTTGATGAGAGGTTTATAAGGATTTTGAAGATTTTTAAGTGGGGTCCTGATGCAGAAAAGGCTCTGGAGGTTCTAAAATTGAAGGTTAATCATAGATTGGTTCGTGAGGTTTTGCAAGTAGATGTTGAGATCAATGTGAAAGTGCATTTCTTTAGGTGGGCTGGGAAGAGAAGGAATTTTGAGCATGATTGTACCACCTACATGGCTTTGATTCACTGTCTTGAGGAATCAGGGCTGGTTGGTGGAATGTGGAAGATGATCCAAGAAATGGTCAAGAGTCCGTGTGCCATTGGGCCCTCTGATCTGTCTGAAATCGTCAGAATTTTGGGCAGATCAAAGATGGTAAACAAAGCACTTTCTGTATTCTATCAGCTTAAAAATCGCAAGTGCAAACCAACTGCTAGTACATATAATTCCATTATCTTGATGCTGATGCAAGAGGGACATCACGACAAGGTTCACGAGCTTTATAATGAGATGTGTCGTGAAGGTAACTGTTTTCCAGACACTGTAACATACAGTGCTTTGATATCTACATTTGGGAAATTGGGCCGTGATGATTCTGCAATCAGTCTGTTTGAGGAAATGAAAGAGAATGGTCTATGCCCCACTGCAAAAATTTATACTACCTTGCTAAGTATTTTCTTTAAACAGGGTAAGGTTGAAAAGGCATTAGGGTTAGTTCATGAGATGAAAAACACAGGTTGTGCACCAACCGTATACACATACACAGAAATTGTAAGGGGCCTGGGTGCAGCTGGGAGGGTTGAAGATGCTTATTCAGTATTTTTAAACATGCTGAATGATGGTTGTAAGCCAGATGTGGTGCTGATAAACAATGTCATAAACTTATTGGGTAGGAGGGGATGGTTGCCTGATGCTATTAAACTTTTTGAAGGAATGGAGTCCTTGAACTGTACACCAAATGTGGTGACTTACAACACTATCATTAAAGCTCTGTTTGAATCAAAAGCCCGAGTGTCTGAGGTCATGACATGGTATGAGAAAATGAAAACCACTGGCGTCAGTCCTAGCGATTATACTTATTCCATTCTCATAGATGGGTTTTGCAAGAAAAATAGCTTAGAGAAAGCATTATTAATGCTTGAAGAGATGGATGAAAAGGGTTTTCCCCCATGTCCAGCTGCCTACTGCAGCTTAATCAACAGCCTTGGCCGATCAAAGCGTTATGATGCTGCTCATGAGTTATTTCAAGAACTGAAAGAAAATTGTGGTTCCTCTAGTGCGCGTGTGTATGCTGTGATGATAAAGCATTTTGGGAAGTGTGGGCGCATATCTGAGGCTGTTGATCTTTTCAATGAGATGAAAACACTTGGTTGCAACCCGGATGTCTATGCTTACAATGCACTCATGTCAGGAATGGTGAGGGCCGGCATGATAGACGAGGCTCAGTCCTTGCTTCGGACCATGGAAGAAAACGGCTGTGTTCCTGATCTTAACTCATATAACATAATTTTAAATGGCTTGGCCCGAACAGGTGGCCCACAAAGTGCGATGGAGATGTTTGCGAAAATGAGAGATTCCAAGATGAAGCCAGATGCGGTCTCATACAATACCCTTCTAGGTTGTTTCAGCCGTGCCGGTATGTTTGAAGAGGCTGCCAGGCTAATGAAAGAGATGCGTTTGAATGGGTTTGAGTATGATCTCATAACGTACTCATCGATACTTGAGGCTGTTGGTAAAGTTGATGAAGATTTTAAGCCTGTAGCTTCATGACCGGCACATGGTATGGCTGATGCCTTTATTACCAATCTTGGTTCTTCATTCAGTTTCTTCGCCATATTGATGTCTCTAGACATTGCATGACGCATTAATTCAAAAGGAAATGATGAAGATATCATGTCTGGAAAGATATGGTTTTAGCCAAAAAGTTCCATGAGAGTCTTGTCATTTGCTATGATTTTAGAAATTTTGGAGAGGGAAAAAAGAAGAAGAAGAAGAAGAAAAATTATTCTCAATTTTGTGTTTTGTTTTTTGAAGATTAGAAGATGGCGAGGTTGTCAAAATTGCGATTTAACTGTAAAAATTTTATGAGTCAATACGTGTACATGATCTTTGAATTTAGAATTTACAATCTTGAAGCAAATTATGAGAATACAATAAAACTCCATTTTGTTGAGAATATAAAATTAAGAAATAATGAACAGATTTTGCAGTTAAATTTAATTAAGGATGTCAACTTTCAACATCGTGTCGTTGTAGTATAGTGGTGAGTATTCCCGCCTGTCACGCGGGTGACCCGGGTTCGATCCCCGGCAACGGCGCAGTTTTTTATTTTCTAAAATAACCTCTAAAATAATATTTTAATTTGGACCAAAGTTTTGTCCAACTGTAATCTACCCAAACTGAAAACTAACCTAAATAATCACACTCCCTTGTGTCGCAGGTGTTTGATGTATGTTCTGACTAAAATCTAAGAAGCAGCTCCTGGGATCAGCGATTGAATTAGCCCAAACAAAGAAGCAAATGGGTTTCGCAACAGCAACTTCTTTCTCTCTGCATTCTCCATTCCTGCAATCTCCCTTCTCAACATCCTCTTCACAGTGTTCTTTTCAGCCTCCATTTTCGTTCTGTTCTTTGAGAAATGCACCCGCTCGGACAAAGAACGTGACGATCATGTCTTGCCTGTCTCAAGAAAATCGAAGAGACAGCAATTGCTGCGCGAGGAGAGTGGTTCTTGTCATGGGTTTTGCAGTAATCCGGCTACTGAAGATGAGGGCCGAGGCAGCTGATGCTCTTGCTGCAGGTTAGCTCGCAGTCATTTTTACTCTTATTGTGTGTGTGTGTGTGTGTGTGTGTGTTTTCATGGTTCTTTTCTGTTCCCCTTTGCCATGTGAGGTTTAATTAATTTTACTCTTTGCTGAAGTTGCTTTTCTACTGGGTTTTGAACATTCTTGATTTGGTACTGTTTGGCAAAGGTGTGAGTTAGTGTTGATATGTTTTCTTTTCATTCTGATTAGTATAGTTGATATAGTGTTATTCATTTTTGATTTGATATAGTGTTATTCATTCTTGATTTGATATAGTGTTTGATGAACACGACTAAAGTCTGCATTCAACAATTTCTGAATGTATAGTGTAGTATGCCTGAATATTGTTGTTTCAGTTTCCATTCAGCCAATTGTAATGTCAGTATATTTGACATTTATTCATCATATAGGGATGATCTATATTGATACGGCTATGATGTAGTGATTGTTGGCTAAGCTGCTCAGATATATTATAATTGGTCCCTCAATTTCAGTTGGCATGAACTGTAGTGACAAGAAAATCAAAGCAGCTCACTGCAATAATTGTGTACTCTTCAAAGTTTTCCCTGCAGGATTTATCTTCTTTGGATCCATTTTATCAGTCTAGTTTACTCTGTGTTCTACATTTTTTTCTCCCATGAACATTGATATCCTATGCTCAAACAATAAATCATGTTAGAGATATATAACCATTGACTCTAAACTTTAAACCTTTTTTACTTTTTGTGATTTCAGAAGGTACCGAATTAAGGATACCGCTCCAAAAACAAAATGCGAAGGTCTGCATCTTTAAATGTTATGAAAAGGATTGTATAAATGCTGGTTTGTGGTTATCTAATGTGTGTATTTCATGTGCTCCCAGCCATCAGATCATGAAAGTTCATCTCAAAACCCCTTCTTTTCACTTCTCAATGCATTTGGGTTTCTAGGATCAGGAGTGCTCGGTGGCCTCTATGCATCAACAAAGAAGGAAAAGGCCACTTCAGATGCAACCATAGAATCGGTAAGCAATCTCGTTGCACTTTTAGCACAATATTGATGCATGTTTCTCTTGGATAGATGTGTTTAACCTGAAAGCTGATATGTGCTCACTAATTGGTGAGTTAGAAATCAAATTATTCCTTAGGCATCCCTGGATTGCACTTGGTTCTGGCATCAAATAAGTATCTCATTAGTATATTTCACATGCTCTATCATATTCAAGATTGTGGAAAATGTTATGTGATCTCTGTAATTCAAGGTTTTGTTGGCTTCTTTGGTAATTATTGTTTTCTTCTTGTGGCATAGATGAATATGAAACTGAAGGAAAAAGAAGCTGCTATTGCTTCTCTGGAGAAAGAAATTGCCGAAGAGTTATTAATTGAGAAAGAAGTTAAGAACAAGGCTCTCTCAAAAGTATATACAGAAAAGCAGTCTTTAGTTAATCGACTGAAACTTGCAAATGATATGATAACAAACCTCAGTCAAGAATTGGAAAAAGAGAAAATATTAGTTGAAGAGCTATCCATCCAAGTTGATTACCTCGAACACAACATTCACGTGACTGATAATGAGAAAAAGCAACTTCAACACCAGCTGAAGGAGAAGCATGATTCTATAGCGGTTTTGCAAGAAAAGATTAACTTGCTTTCGTCAGAGATCAAGGATAAAGAAGAAAATATCTGGCATCTCAGTTCTAAACTTGCTGATAAAGAAAGAGAGCTCAATCAACTCACCACTGTGTATCAGCAATCCAAGGATCGGCTAACTGGTTTGAATTCGGAGATAAAACAACTGGAAGATGTACTTATTAAAAATGAGGAGGAGTTGGAGTTGAAGAATGAAATGGTGCAGAAACTGAATGCAGAGTTGACTTTTTTCCTCTCTGAGAAAGATGAATCCAGCAAGAAGCTTGATGCTGTTTTGAAGGACTATAAACAATTTAAGTCCTCCACAGAAATGAAGTCGGCTTCAGATGCTAAGCTTTTGGGAGAAAGAGAGGAAACAATCCACCAGCTTGAGGAAAAATGTAAGATTTCTCTGGATGAAGCAAACAGAGACAGAATAGTAATTTCTGATTTGACTCAGGAAAAAGAGTCTGTAAAAGAAATTCTGAACCTTGAACTGCAAAATGTGAAAAATCTGGAAAAGGAGCTTAAAATCACTCGGGATAATTTGGAGAAATCAAGAAATGAAGCCTCTGATCTGGCTAAACACTTACAGAAGTCAAGACACTTGTGCTCGGAGCTCAAAGCTGAGCTTGATAAGGTTGAGGATGAGTCTAGAGAAGTTAGAGAATCATTACACAGGAGCATCGATGAATCAAAGCAAGATGTGGAAGCATTAACTGAAGAATTGAGGTCTGCAAATGAACTTCTTTGTATATCAAACAAGGAGCTGGAAATCATGTCCCAAGAACTGGCTGCTTCTGTGCGAAAATGTGATAGCTTAGAGAAAGAACTCGTTGATACCATTGGTAAAGCAAAAGGAGTGGCTGTTGAACTGAGTGAAGAAGAGAAGAATACATCTTCTTTGAACAAAGATTTGAAGACACTTGAGACTCAATTTCTTAAAGACAGAGAAGCTAGAAAAAGACTTGAATCAGATTTAGAGGAGGCTACAGAATCCCTCAATGAGATGAACCAAAATGCATTAATGCTTTCCAGAGAATTAGAGTTAGCAAATTCTCGGATTTCAAGCATGGAAGATGAGAAGGGTGCACTTTATAGTTCCCTTGATGTGCAAAAAGGGGCTTGCCAAGAAGCTTGGGGAAAACTGGAAGATGCTCACCACCTGATAATGAAACTGGGAAAGCATAGGGAGAGCTTGGCAATAAGAGGGAAGAAACTAGAAGAAGAGTTGGCATCTGCAAAGGGAGAGATACTGCGGCTTAGGAGTCAAATTAGCTTGCCAAGAACTCCAGTTAATAATGTTCAGAACGAACGAAAAGTGGACGTGGCAGGTAAAGTTACTGCTAACACAAGGAAAGTATTTCGTAGGAAAAAGATAAACCCTCAACAACAAGATTCATAATTGACCAGCTACATGTTTTCTTCATTTCCAGCTGGAAATACTTCTGAAGAAGTATTGAAATAGTGTCTTCTTAGTGTTCAGAGAGAGAGTAGTATTGTTTCTTTCTTTTCTTGTAGTTTAGTCTAGTTTTTTCCCCCCTTAAGGCATGCGTTTTGGATCAAGAATTATAAATTTGGAAAGCCCATATTGAGAAATTTGATTCTAATGTAGATGAAAACACAGAAACATGATTTATTTATTTTTTTCTTAAAGGAAGAAGCAAATATAAATGCAAACCCAAACATAATAATTCAAAAGATTAAGATTTTATATCCACAGTTACTCTGCCCCAAATACTTCAAGAACAACACATACATATATATTCATGACAAAAAACCAACAAATTTTAATGTAACAAGGACTGGAGACAACCATGAGGACTTATTAATTCCAATAGATCTTCCTTTTCATTTAGAATTCTGAATACATACATAAAGAGTTCATCACTTAGTTTTTTGGTCTTTAATTAAATGACTTTAGACTTTTAACACCACCTTACAAAAATTTACAGAATTACATATAAATATAAAATTGAAAATAATAAGTATAACAGAGAGACCGCATAGCGCAGTGGATTAGCGCGTTTGACTTCGGATCAAAAGGTCGTGGGTTCGACTCCCACTGTGGTCGGTGATTTTTTTTCCTCTTAATTATTATTTTTCCTTTTTTTTTTTCCTTTTTTTTTTTTCATGACAAAGCTTTATTTCTTTTCTTTTATTTATATTGTTTACGTTTTTTTTTAAAGTTTATATGCAATGATTTGCAGATAGGTTACGGCTATACACACTCCATTTCTTAACAAATAAGAGGTATAAAAATACATTTTCGGGGTATGTTAAGTATGTTGTGAGGTACATATACCCTTGCAAATATAGCTAAACAATTATGTATATGTGCAAATGGATTGTAATGTTGCACTAATGTACATTACCATTACATTGTATGCTCAAAAGAAGCAAATGTTAGTATTAGAAAAGCAAATTCTATTACATACTCATAAGCCAATTTCAATGATGTCTGATCAGGTATCAAGTGAGATCCATTACCATTTACCCACTATATAATGCAATAACTTCTGCTGGAATTATACTTTTAATGAATGTCAATTGCTGAGAAGAACACAAGACCCAAAAAAAAAAAAAAGGAAAAAAGGAAGAAAATTCAAGCAATTAACACACAAAGTTCTGCCATATCGTTTGAATCCAGATGAAGTCTATTTATGATCCACATGACCAGTAAGTACCTTCAAAAGTGAGACCACTCTGTTTCTCGTTTATCAAGCACCTGCACGGATTGCAAAAGAATTGTTCGAATAAGTAACTCATCATATGGTAGTAGCACACATTCTAAATGAACAGATTTTGGATACAAGGTTGTGTTATATCCAAACAAATATACATTAAATAATTTTGAGTAGAGTTATCAATACAAAGATTTTCTTGCTGTGCTTCACTCCCCAATTTAAACTCTACTCCCTGCCGTTCGTCTTGCTCTTATTTGGAAACTATTCTCCTGACTTTAATGTACTTGAATAGTTGAACACTAAGCTGCTGCCTACTTTTAGACAGCTTAAAGGCATTTAAACCATACATAGAGAGAACACCAAACATCTATTAAACATGGCCCTGAATTTTAAAAGCACTTCACTAAACCTGCAAGTAATCATAAAGGTTGTACCTAACATATTGAGATTGATTATCAACAATTTTCCTCAATGTCAAGCTTCTATCTTGGCACCACTTTAGTTGAAGAATAAAGATTTTAAATGTGATTGAACTCAAACTATTCATAAACAAATCTGTCATGATTGCTAGTTGGGTAATTATGATGCTTGCTATGCCCAAAAGAAAAGGAAAAAAAAAAAAAACTGACAAATAAACCACTAGATATGTATTCAGGCTTGGGTTATCAACAGTTTAGTGACAACAGAGTAAACTGAGTATATCTGTGTCAATCACATAATCAAGAATTAAAGCAGCAATGGAAGCTTAAGAAAGCACACAGATGGTATAATTGATGGATATTAAGCAGCCAGTTGATCAGATGACCTGAAATGCACAATCAAATGGTGATTTGTTTGGCAGAAATCCAGTGTCTTACGCAAGGACCAATCATGTTGATTTTATTCCGCGTACATATAATACAAGTAATTTCATTGAAATTTAGAGTTCTGAGCTCTAAGAGTGTTCAAATAACATCAGAGAAATAATGCTACCGAAGAGAAAAGATTACTAATTTACAAACTGTAGAAACTTGTGCCTGTAAAAAAATTCTTCACTTTCCATCTCATTATATCTTATTAGTTGCAGAACTCATCATACATCAATTCATTAAAGAAAAATAAATTGTGCATCAGGAATAATGGAGTTATTAAGGTCAAACCAAGGACATTTGCCTGAGGTCTAATTAATGTATGAAGAAAATTTAAAATGCAAGCCATTCTGGCAAGATAACCTGAACTATTTAGAATAAACTTATAATCAAACAATGAAAAGAAAAGAGAAGAGTCAAGGATGTTGAAGGCGAGAGTAACTGAAACAATGTTTCGATAAGAGGAGCGGTTTTTACCAATAAGCTTGAATAAAAAATCAAACAATAAGAAAATATTTCTTCACTCAAAAAGAGTTTGTCAAAACAGAAAAGGGCTTACTTGATCGATATCTTGAGATAGGAATTTCCCGCAATTCACGTTTCATGCACAAATATTCACCTAATAATGCCATCACCGCCAGGCTCGTAATGTTCACAACCCACCACGTTATTGATGATGGCCAACCTCCATATATGATGCAAATGAAAAGATGGATGATATGAAGGGTCGCACAAAAATCCAGGCACTTCTTTGCCCTTTCAACCAAAAAGACTAAAAAGCCAGCTCTGTCTTGAGCAAAGTAAGATATTGTCAGTAACAGATCTTTAAATATTACCACAACAAGAACTCATTCACATCCAAGATAATTGACATATTCCTAATGGCAGTTTACAAATGATAGTCAGAAACTCGTAATCAACAACGAAATTCACAAATCATGTAAAAGAATGTGTACACCGTTCACTCAGTTCTACTTATTCACGAAAATTCTGCACATTTCATCACTCCTCTCCACATTTCCTGAATTCCTTCCTTCCCATTTCATATGTGTGAAACTATATTTTGTCGACATACGGCCCTAATTTACCCTCTGTACAAAGTTCAAGAATCAAAGTAATTTTAATTCCATATCATTGATCATCAATTTATCATTATCCTCACACACAATCAAAATCAAAACAAACAACAGACACATACCAATCCCATACACTATGACCTCGACTAAAGCACAATATCTTAATAGCTTAATCAGAAATTGGGATAGCTTAGATCGTGAAGTGCAGGGCAGCAAAAACACAAACAGGATTCAAGATCACTGGACCTCAACAGATGCACAATACAATGAATATCAACAAACACCGAAAAGATCAAACGACAGCGTCGAAAAAGAAAGCATAATCACACTCACCCAGCAATTGAGCTGAGAAGAATGGAAGCCATGACACACCAACCAGTAACTGTAGAGGCATCAACTGTAGCATAATCAAAGAAATACACAAGACTCATCTTCGAGACCCGAGTCCCAACAAGAATCGACAAGACTATCCCCAGCGTCAGGTAGTGCAGGCATTGAAGGGAAACGATTTGCGCAACTATTAGCCATGGATCCCATGCCCCCGTACCATAGAACATTCTTCCTTTCCTCCAACAAATTTCTACAAAAAATTCAGGCTTTCTTTATTTCCACCCAAACATTAGGTGAAAAATCAGAACCCAGATTTCCTTCAATCTTTGGGGCTGAAACTCGAAGCTATTTGACTGCTGTAAAAGGGAAATTAACAATTCTTGAATTGTGCAAATTGTCAACAGAGAACCCTAAAATTTGGGGGAATAAAAACAGCAAATGGGGTTTTTACAGGGTTGAGACACGATTTAAGAAGGATTTGTGTATAAGAAAAGCAGCTGCAGAATTGAGTGAGGTTAGATTAGAATCTAAGATTGATGAATAATAATCAATGATAAGAAATTTTGAAGGAGAGAAGAAAGAGAAAGGTAGTAAAAATGAATTATTCGTTTTTTTTTTCTTTGTTTATTGAACTTTTTATTATGATAAAATAACAAATCACAATAGCTAGGGGTGATTATTCGATAAATAAATGAAGTCATATTTATTTTTAAAAAATTAAGATTTTCAAATTACAATCAAATTTGTGGTTATACAAATATTTGTGTAAATTTTTTGAGTAAATGGATAATTTCTAAAAATTCAACTTCATACATATCACAAAAACTTTTGAGCATCAGGTGTCCCACGCACCCTCACGCGCCTGGGTGGATGAGCTTAAATCCACTCAAATTCGCTCGTTAAGGATACTTTTAGTTATGTTAAGGAAACCTTTAAAATCCTGATTTCAGGTTACATACCATGTTATGTTAAAAATACATTTTTGTTATGTTAAGGATACATTTAGTTATGTTAATAATACATTTTGGTTATGTTAAGAATACTTTTAGGTTATGTTAGGGATACCTTTAGTTGATGTTAATGATACCTTTGAAATCCTGATTTGATACCCTTAGAATTTGCTCCAGGTCACATATTTTTACGTTATATTAAAAATACATTTGGGTTAAGGGTTATGTTAAGGATACATTTATGTTATGTTAGAGATACATTTGTGTACAAAATGTGTAACACAACTATGTTATGAATAAGATATCTCTAACATAATATAAATGTATCTTTATAGAAGCGATCGGGTAACCAAATTCGACCCGGTTGCATGGATCTAACCTGATGCACATTAGACTTACTCCATACATATAAGCTCTGAACAAATTTGCAATTTAACATTATTTTCTTAAGTGAAAGGTAAGGT
The DNA here is from genome assembly GCA_005771605.1 of Scutellaria baicalensis. Lineage (NCBI taxonomy): Eukaryota > Viridiplantae > Streptophyta > Magnoliopsida > Lamiales > Lamiaceae > Scutellaria > Scutellaria baicalensis. Next base: position 78,786,644 of record CM016721.1, read on the forward strand.
TATAAAGAGACTTTACCAATGTATAATGTAAACAAGTTAAATCGATTTTCGAGTTATCTGAAATCAGTTATGAAACATTTATCTTGATTTGATGGGCCTTAAGTCCACAAGAAAAACATATGGGCCGACCTTGGCCCATTAGAGATAGGGAACATAATTAAAATATTATTTAAATTTTGAATGATATTATGTGCTCCAAATCACCCCTTTTATTCACCCTTAAAAAAAAAATCACCCCTTTTATTTATTTGAAAAGAAGGGAAAAAAAAAAAAGGTAATTGCCCAATTCCAATTTGAGATAATAATGAATATATTTTGTTATTATAACCAAGCATGGAGTGGTTTGGGATTGACTCAGTCCAACCTAGGGATAATAGATTCGATCCTAATCGAGAAATCGAATCGAACCAACTGATTTTATTTGGTTAGGTTAGATTCGGTTCATGTGTAGTTGTCGGTTCGATAATTTACTAAAAGCAAAAATTATTACTTTCTATCTTTTCTCAGTTCGGTTCGATTAAAAATCAAACACATTTCTATTGTGATATGTGTTGATCGATAATGGATTTATGTTCGGTAAATAGACAACATTAAACTCAAATCTAGTTAATAATATATGAGAAAATACATTAACTACAAATTTATCTTCTCCAAAGAGTTCTTACATTTAAACTAGATCATACATTGCCTTCAACTCATAAACAAAACAGAACAACTTGTCCCTTGAGTCTACTAACATGGCCATGAAGCCATTGATGAAGCTCAAGGTTGAGCTTTCCACAACGACGAAATATCAGCCACAGCTTCACCAACACTTATATAAACCCCTTCTAATCCGAACGACTCTAAAACATTTGATTGTTGCAGTTTCTCCGTCACACTTCCAACAGGATTTGCCAACACGAGCTGCATCATATGACACACATTTTATTCAATAAAAAAGGCGAAAACACGTGGAAATAATCCAGACAATATTGGTTTCGATTTTTCATTACCTTGAGAGATCTTTTCTCGAGCATCTTTCTTAGTTCGTTTATAGTGTCTATACCACTTGTGTCAATTGCTGTCACTGCTGTCATGTCTAGTATTACACATTTCAAGTTGCTTCTGTTGTTTGATGCTAACCACTCTTCTTCCTCTCTAATCCATCGCAGAATCCTGCGTTTTACGATTTAGATATGTTAATAAGAGGATCATCATGATAATGAATCAAGAACAATTGAAGAATGTCATAGACATTTACCTTTCTTGCAAGTAAGTGGAATTTGCAAAGTAAAAAGGGGCTTCAACTGCAAGAATCAGAAAGGAAGGAACTCTAACAGCTTCTCTATATCTGCTAAGACTTTGATATATTTGAGTTCTTGGTATGTTTCCTAACACAACTGTGTTTGGCCTCGTCACGTTTAACAGAATCTTGAAAACAGAAACTCCAACCTGTGTTTTTCTCACCAAAATTAGTATCAAAAACAGATCAAGATCATGCTTTGTATGATGTAAACTGAAGATGAAATGAAAACGTACGGCTATGGCAAGACCAATAGGCACTGAGATAAACAGAACGCCAAGAAACGAGCACAAGCAGGCCAAGAAATCAAGTTTATCCACTTTCCACAGTTTGTAAGCTCCCTGATAGTCGATTAGGCCAATCACAGCAGTGATAATGATGGCTGCTAGGATGAGATTGGGAGTGTAATAAAACAACGGCATTAGAAACAGCAATGTGACTAAAACGGTTGCAGCCATTATCACGTTTGAGACCACCGTTTTTGCCCCAGCATTGTAGTTCACAGCTGACCGCGAAAATGACCCTGAAAACACAGACATGTTATTCATCAATTCTTGCAACGTTTACAACGTTGATTAGGCCATGTTTGGAAGAAAATGTACCAGTAGTAACGTAGCAAGATGAGCAAGAGCCCGCCATGTTCATTAGGCCAATGGCCATCATTTCTTTGTTCCCATCAACTTGGTAGTTCTTCAGAGCTGCAAATGTTCTTCCAACTGCAATCCCTTCCTACAGATTTGTTTTCATTAATGTAAAATGATGATTTCTGAGGTGCAAATTGACGGTTGATTTTATCAAGAACTTACTGTGAGTGAAAGAATTCCGGTTATGATACCAGTTTTGATTGCTAAAGCCAGGTGAGGGCCATGGAAATACAACATGTTTGAAGAAGGTGGATTAAGACCCTTAGGCAAGTGTCCAATCTGCACAGAATTGACTTCCAATTAGACATAATCGAAGAATCATCACTCAAAGAAGATCAAGTGCACGTTTCTTACGATTTTAATCTCTGGGACTTTCGATTTCAGAGAGACAACAAGAATGGTTGATAGAACAACTGATGCTAATGGTGCAGCTGCTGAAATCCAAAACAGTTTTGGTTTTCTAATGCTCTGCATTTATCAATCAAACATTGAACCATCATAAATTAGTAGGTGAAGATTTTGGGGAAAAGGCAATGGACTAAGTGAGATGATAGACACTTACGATGTGCCTCGTTGTAAGCAACAAAACCAAGAAACCAACTCCCATGACAATGGTTTGCCAAGACCACTGAAAACATGAAGAGTCAAATGTTGTCCAAACTTATGTTGTTTAATTTGGATTATTAACATACCAAGAAAATGATAGCCCATCAATCTAACTACTTAAGAAACCACATTAAAGCAGTTACTTTAGCTAGAGATTCTACCTCATTTCTGTGATGAAAGGCAGAAGATAAGACAGGAACAAGTTGCATCTTGGTGGTAAAATGGACAATTCCTAGCAGCCCTTTTAGCTGTTGCAACGAAACAATTACCGCTGCACCAGCCATGAATCCAACAAGAGTAGCCTTTGACAGAAAATCGATAACAAATCCTAATCTGTAAATCACAACATCCAAGTCAAATACAGAGAACTTGATTGCATAAACAAGCAAAATAAATGTAAATTTATAGATTTTTTAATCATAGCATAATTGTCTTTACTGACTTTCCATTGTGCTCATAGCAATTGATTCTCATAGAATACTTTAGAAAAAGTGTTCCCATTTTATACCTTAGAAATCCTAAAGAAGCTTGAAATAAGCCTGCAAAAAGAGTGGCTGTAAAGGCCAGTTTAAGGTAAAGAATCGGATCTTCATTGTAGGGGACAGTTTCACTGAGCATTGTCCCCATCACAAGAGAAGCTATAGAGACAGGCCCAACAGCAAGATGTCTAGAACTTCCAAGAACTGAATATATCAGAGGTGGAACGAAACTCGAATCTGCACATTTTCCTTAAAATTAGTCATCAGTTATGTCAAATATCTGACAAGTTCTAAGTAAAAATACATCAAGATTCAAAGGGCTTTAAGTGCTGCTACTTACATAGCCCAATTATGGGTGGCAAGTTTGCTAGCTTTGCATAACTTATACCCTGCATTGCATAAAAAAGACGAAGAATTCAGAGAAAGCAACACATCATGATCTACTGGATGATAATTCAACGTAAAAAAAATGTTCAAAGATTGTATTTTTATAAGTTGATCATTGTTCTTGATAAGCCATGATATAGAACTGCATGTTTGGTTTCTCATAAAAAAAAAGTCAGATAATGAATAATGATAACAATTAAACTTAGTATTCAACATCCAACACACTTGATCATGCCTAAACAAACAAGAATACTAAACAATCTTGATGGAAAACTGGTGTATCAATACTAAACCAAACCCTGGTTTATTTGATCATTGGATAGAAACGTTGGATTAACAAACCTGAGGGATAGCAAGGCTGGCAATAGTGAGGCCCGAAACGACGTCGGATTTGAGCAGTTCGAGGCCATAATTCGGGGCCCACTGGAAAACAGGGAAGAAAAACTGGAGCCCCAAAACCAACTTGTTGAACCATGTCTGGTTCTTGAACCTATGAAGTGGGTCGTCGGGGAAGAAGATCTCCGAGAGGCGGCGCCGGAGTTTCTGCACGGTGGTTCTGGGCGGCGGAAGGCTCACTCTGTGCACCTCCATCGGCGGCATTTGCATTGCACTGGAAGGAACTGTACCAGTTCCCTCTACGGTTTCCAGGCCTGGAAGTGGTACTTCGGGGCTTGGAAAATGTTCGACCCGGTTCGAGTTTATACCCATTTTCTTCAGTTCTGTGAGGCGGATTCTGGCGGTGGTGGCTACGGCGTCGGCGGTGGTGGTGGAAGAGACCTCAGTTAATGTTGTAGTTATTACATGGGAAGGATTCTAAAGGCATTGAAGGCTTTTTATAGCAACAAGACAAGATATTGGCACTGGTCTTTATTTTCTTATATTATATTTTAATGTTTTTCATTTTAAGGATATTAATATTGTTTTGGAAATGGTGTGAAAAGTTATCTTTCTTAGGTATTGGATTAATATTGGATTAATTGATGATAAAGTGTCATTAGGGGTTTTATCAGAAAAGGAAAGTAGAAATTAATGCCCAATTCTTATCCAAAAAATCGATGTTAATTAATTGTTGGATAATAGTGGATTTTAATTATGGATAGATGTAGTGTTAGTTTTGAAAATTAGTTTGATAAAAGTAAAAAACAATATGCAATTCGCAACAAATTTAACCTTCAAAAAGATAATTATTATGAATCGCATGAAATGTAAATATAATCACTTGAAATGCACAATCAAGTAATTATTTTGAAAGTTATATATATAATTTTTCAATTTTAATAATCTATACAAATTTAAAGAATTAAAATAGCTATTATGTGGATAGAATTCAATTAATAACATGGTAAGCTTAATCAATGGAAGTTTGATTTACTTGCTATTATATAATTTGTGGATTTTTTGTCTGCATATATAAAATGAAAAAAAGACCATACGAATAAGTCCAGATTTTTGTCTCTATGAGGCCATTTGTACATAACTCTTGAACTCCTAAATACACCTCTTTCGATAATTTATTTAGACACGCAATGAATTATAAAGCAGTGAAAAAGCAAATACTTTAAATTCTCCAAACAGATTCTTATAACGACAATTTTCCAACGGATCAGAATTATTGTTATTAACCCCACTTTTTATTATAAGAATTTATATGAGATGAATTTTCATTTATATTTCAAGAAATTATTTAATCCAATCAACGTGGTATATATACATGTGTAAAAGGTATCTCATGGATTTTTCATATGGCACATGTGCGACTACTTTCTAGTCAAATTAGTATTTCTTTAATAAGTAGTTAAGAGAAATGTGGGTACATAATACAAGAAAATTTAGAAAGTTTAGTACTCAAATTTGATCATCCAATTAATACACTTTCATAAATGCAAGGATAAATTATTAAATGGATAATGAATCATTATCTATTTAATAATAATTGGTTATATATTTCCACTAAAAAGAAATGTATAATTTGGGCTTATATTATATGTACATGTGCATATACTTTAAAGTATTAACAAACATTTATTTCATTGCACATATATATACTAGTAAATATATATGCTACATATATTACCAACATATATTACATATATATAACATTTACTATCAAATTCATACACATTGTACTGTACCTATCAAAATCCACTTGTGTGAATTAAGTTACAAATTAATTATGTCAATTGTGGCAACCGACTAATTACGTACATACAAAAAAATATTTCTTAATTTTCCAAAGAATTTAACAATTAAATTATTCTGAGATCAATTTTTTTTGTTTTGGGCTCCATTGAGTGGCATAACCACTATGATCAAAGTCCAAGTCTAAATTGGTATATATATTAAAAATGTGAGAAGAGTGGTGTAGGGAAGTGAAGACACGACACAATATAATGGTAGGGTAGATAGAAACCGGAAGGTGAAAAGGGCAAACCAGCCCTCGACGTTGAAAAACACGTACACGAGATCTTTTATTTTCTATTTCAGTCTCGTATTTCATTGTTATTATCTCAAATTCCATGTCTTTTAGGCCCCTTTTCCCCTCCATCTTTTCTTGATTTTTACTCGTTCATTATAAAGCTTCTTGTCAATGGGGCATCAAGATTAATATAGTGCTAATATTTTATTCCTACCGATATTCTCTATACTTTTTACCTGCAGAAATTAGTTAAAAAAGTGTTGATCTTGCAAATTTTGTGGGATTAATTTTTAAAAAGAGTTCCTAATCTTTTGCTGGTCGTGTATTTAACTTTTCCAATAAAGGGAAGGAATTTGGCCCTTGGTGAGCCAATATGAGCAATCAAAATGACTATCCAATTAGCCCCTTTTCATCTATAGCAATTCATAGATTCATAGATCAAATTTGCTTATAACCATCTTTAATTATTTATACTTCCTTTATTTTCTAGTATAATTCTCTTTTGAAGCTGTTCACAGATATTAATATAGCAATTAATATATAATATATATATATGTTATTCAATACTACATATTAAATTATTATTAGATAAAGTATTAAAAAAATAGATAATTTCCTTAATTCCGATGAAAAATTAATCCAACGAAGCTTTACATATGAGATGAATAGGCGGGGTCTAATTATATAAAAGTTCAGTGATAAAAAAGATAAAGTTGGAATTAAAGAACCATTAACTATTTTTGTTAATTAAAAAGGAAGCAAATAAATTAAAATTAAGATTTTATTTTTATATAAGGCTTATTTTTGAATGAATGGAATATCAATTTAATAATACAGTTAATTAATGACTATATATGCTCTCCAATAAGTGTCAGAGCTAGGTCTAGCTAGAGATGTTCAAACGGTTCCCCGGTTCCGGTTCCGGTTCGAACCGCCGGTTTGGCGGTTCCGGATTGGTGGAACCGAAACCGAACCAGTAGGTGGCCGGTTCCGGTTTCGGTTCCGAACCGCCGGTTGAACCTAAACCGGGCGGTTCGGCCGGTTCGAACCGGACGGTTCTTTTTTTTTTTTTGCATTTTTCTTGTTCATTTTGATTTTGCAACTCCGAATTTGTTTTTCAATGTTTGTTTCGATATAATTCATGATTGAAATAGACTAATAGAGTACACAAAATCGAACCGGCACAAATGTTTTCATTATAAATTGCAAAATTATTACAAGTTATACAATTTCTAAGTTTCTATACTAATGATTGCAATTCTAATGAATGTATAATCTTAATTCTAATCTATTAGACTATTACAAATTAAATATATCTATTACAATTACAAAAGTTTATCTAAAGATTAAAGAGAAGGGGAAAAAAAATTGAAAGAGCTTGAGTTTCATTCTAAGTTTGGAAATGAAATTCAAATCCAAACTTATAATGAAATTGTCTACATATCCTTAATTCTAATCAAATTAAGGAATCAAATTAAGGAATCAAAACCATTATTTCTTAGCAATAATGGTTAGAATAGGATACATGGTGGTCCTTCGTGACCACCACTTCAACAAATCACTTGAAGTCTCAAAAACAATAGATTCATAAGTAACACTTAAATAAGAGTCTAACTCTTGAGTAGGGTTACCTCTAGATCGTTTTTGTGTCCTAATGTCATAAAAAAAATTAAAAAAAATCAAAAAAATAAAAAAAAATCAAAAATAAAATAAAAATTGTAAAAACCGGCGGTTCGAACCGCCGGTTCTCCGGTTTGTAAAAATTGGAACCGGAACCGAACCGCCCCCCGGCGGTTCGCGGTTCCGGTTTGGAACCGAAACCGGGTCAACGGTTCCCGGAACCGTTGACCGGCGGTTCGAACCGCTCCGGTTTCGGTTTTCGGAACCGTTTGAACGTCTTTAGGTCTAGCCGTCTAGTGGAGAGAACGGTTAATTTAAGAATGGACTTAAACTGACTAATTTACCCTAATTATAATAACAAACCTTCGAATTAAAATTTCATGCGACTTTTTAAATTGGATTTCTAGGTATCCACAAATCATGTCGTGAAATCATATCATTTTTAGGAAAGTTACTGTTCGATGAAATTTGATATAAATTAAACAATTTTTTAAATTTAAGAAAATCGAGATAATTATGGGACCAAAATCAGAAGACACCTCAGTGATTATGCGACGAAAATTTACTTTTAAGACCAATATATATATCACAAATATACAAATTAGTTAGTATCAAGAAGTCTCAACTGCAATTAACTTGATGATAGAAAATTTTGTGGACGAAAATTTGCATGTGAGCCATTACGTGTTAGGTCAGTTATGATAGGCACTAAGATTTGCACATCGATCACATCAGAAGACCATATATAGATAGATATTTGAAGCTGTGTTTTGAGAAATGTATAAATAAATGTGTGTGATTTAATTATATGCGGCGAATAGTGGATGTGCTTTTGAATGTGAAAGAAGGTGAAACAGTATGACGAGTGTTTCAAATCTGATCAAGAAATAAGTACCCACCATGGATGGATCAGATTTAAATACATCATTTCACAGAGTCAAAAGCCCACTTAATTTATTTGATCCTCATTCATCAGAATATCCCTTTCATCTTTCTTTATTTCCTCATTTTCTCTGGTTTTAACTCAACTTTCAGCAAACCCCTAACCCTAACGTGTCATCTCATTATTTGACTGTTTTTTGGTTTTGGAAAGATGAAAGACCTCCCCTAACCCGAACCCACCCGTAGGCCATCTGTGAGAGTTACTATATGAGAGTTGATAAACTGACCATCGTTAATCTGGTGATTAGGAGTTTTATTGAATAAATAGATAAAGATATAATCAAATCAACAACATACAAGGAAAGATGATAAAGAGAAATATTTACACAATATACACCATATATTTTACTTTTGTAATTTATCATCAATATTCCTAATATATTTATGTTCAATACTCATATTACCATAAGTCGGGTGGGATATACTAAATCGAGGGATATGTTAAAATTATATATATATATATATAACTGTCTTCAGAGAGAGCCAACTAGCTAGGATACAAATTTTGAGGCAAACTTTGCTCAATGTTATCTACGTTGTCGGAGAATTACTCCACACTTCACCACAAACCCTAACGTGCATCTCATGATTTTGAGTATTTTTTTTTTTTTATTAGAGAGAGATGAAGAACTCCCCAACCCGACCGTAGATACCATCGGTTGGGTGCTATATAAATCGAGGAGTATGTCCGAATGACATATATATACTTATGGAAGAGAGCTAACTAGTTAGGATACAAATCTTTAGACAAACTTATACAATATTTTAGTGAAATGTTACGTACTCGAGATTTGAACCTGCGTTGTCGCAATATTTCTTCCCACATCACCATAAACTCTAACGTGTCATCTCATTATTTGATTATTCTTGGTTTGAATTATAACCAATCGTGTCATCTCATTATTTGATTATTCTTGGTTTGAATTATAACCAATCATGCATTCATATTAACTCATTAATTAATCTTGTGTTTATTTTTTTGGTTATGAAAAGGAGAGAATTTATTCTTTGGAAGGTTATCAGCTTTTCTTTGCTGTAAGCATATGAGCCCAAAATTTAGACTTCATTGTTGCTTGCTGAATTTGTAAATGATAAGTTAAAGTTGAAAACATAATTAGATGCCAATTTTTTTTCAAAGTGTTGAGCATCTTAACTCTTGGATTCAACATGATTAGTCCAATTTTCTTGCAAATTGTGATGAGAGAATCTCTTTATAATTATCTTGCAAATTGGCAACAAGAAAGGTAATAAAATTTTATATCCTATTTTGCTTTATTGGCTCACTTGTACGATCGGTCATTTGAATGATTTATTAAAGGCTTATGAACGGCTAAAAGAAGTCCAAACCATTACCAGATTTGTTATTTTAGCCATTTCTTAAGTAATTTTACGTTAATTAATTAGTTAATTTAACCATGTTTTAACAATTCCAAATTAACAAAATGATGGCTAAATTGATAAATTGTAAAGAATTTGCCTAATGACAAAATCTTGGGAATTTTGTATTGTTATATTGATTATGTTGCCAATTAGGCAGGCCCAAATAACAAAATCATGATTTTATTTCAAGATTTTGTGTCTGAAATTAATAAATTAAAGTGAGAAACAAAAATCCTATTACATGACATATCGTATGATGTTGTAAAACAATTTCAAGAACACAATTCACTTGTGTTCATTGAGCCATTCCTTTTCAACTGAATCAATTCCAAAAACAGACAGTTTATGTCTATGCAAGAATAATTCCACTATGAGAGATCAAAGCATATCTCTCACAGTTTCAATTTGACAACTCCCATCCCCATATAATAAATATGGTGTTTAAATCTCTACTATTAGGGGTACTTTCGGGTTTTTGCCCCAACAACAACCACTTTCGTAAGAAAACGATATTTATTTTGCATTAGAATTCATTTGATGGACGGTTCACAGAGGAAGATTGATCATTCACTTCAAAATTAGTTGGACGAAACTTTGAGATTACACAATATAAAAAACGAAAAAGAACTCTCCAAAGGTTTTAAAGGATGGATAGTTCTCATTATAATCCCATTGTCTGATCAATTGATGACGGAAGCATATTTTGTGCAACTAGATCCATGTACCCAGGTCGACCTGTCCCACACGCCACTCACGCGTGTTTTTAAGTGCCCCTACGTGCTCCCACGCGCCTGGTGGGTGCGCTCAAACCCACCAAAATTCGTTCTAGACAGTCATACATTCATATTATGTTAGTGTTACTTTCATGTTATGTTAGTGTTGAAGGTAACACTATCATAATATGAAGGTAACACTAACATAACATGAAGGTATGATTAACATTGTTTTTTACCTTCATGTTATGTTAGTGTTACTTTCATGTTATATTAGTGTTACTTTCGTGTTATTTTAATTCAATGATTTTAAACTAAGGGTATACAATCTGAAAATGAGGTCACACTAACATAATACGAAGGTAACACTAACATAACATGAAGGTAACAATCAAAACACTCAAAAAAGTAAAGACGCGCGAGCTGGGCAAACCAGCTCAGATGACCCTGAGATTCGTGCAATTAATGTATAAGAGAGTAACCCATTGATAAACATTTGCTTAAAATACCTCTTAAATAAGAAAAGATAACTAGTGCGTTTAGCTATAAATGAGAATGTTGATTGTTATAGACAAATAAAATGGCTAGGGGCCTATGCAATGCCATAAATTAATGACCAAGAATTAGAAAGATGGGATCCCATTTTTTCTCTCAACTTTCTTTTGAATTTTCACATTAGTGGACAAGTTTATTCCAAGAATATTCCATTCTATTCATGGCAGTGGAATGGATTGCCTGTATAGCTTGCAGAGTGCTAGTTTGCAATCATAGTCTCAAAGTTGACTCACTTTTCTTGCATAGGGAATTTTCAATTTTGCTACTCGAAATATACTTACATTTATTAAGGTTTTAATATACATGTTATGCCACTTTTCATATTGACTTCTAATGTTTGAAAATCGTATTAAGCTTGTTTCTATGGTTAGCTTTTCATTTAAATTTGATCCAAGTGTACAAAATCTCTTTGAAATTGCACTCAACATCGGCTGTCAAAATGAAACTCTGTTTTGATACATTTCATTTAGATTTGGACGAAAAATTGATAGAAAGTATAAACCTTAATGCAATTTAATTCAAATGTTGGGTAATCAATAACGGAAATCACAAGATATGAAGTATTACAACTCAAATAGAGTACATTTACCAAATTGAAAGAAACTCTTTCGCTTTGAATTATCGAAACACTTTTTAGATCATCAAATGAAGTCAAATTTGATGAGAGCCAACAATTTCCTCACAACTACATAGATTTGTGCTAACTTTATAGACCCCAAACTTAGAAATTTCCTTAGTAATTAATTTACGTTGTTTTTATAGCACCATTCGATGGATCTCTTTTGAGGATCATGGAATGCATGTTATTGGAAATCATTTTCGCCTAGTCACATTGGTTGGTGATGGCCTAATTGCTATAATTTATAATGTAGTTAATGAAAGTCTCCATTTAATCAAGTACACTAGAGATCACTACAAGTTAGTATACTATCGATTATATATGGTATGCTAGTATAAGTCTACAACCAGTGTTACAAAATACATAGACGAAATCAAAAAGAGATCTAAGATAGCATCCTTCTGTTGAAACACAAGATGATATCTGAAAGCGTAGAACTAGTAAGTGATATTGCGTAAAACGGGTCGATGACTATAACCCTAAGTAGCATAACACAAGAATGTTATTGAATAATTTGTATTGTGTATTAGCATTTAGTTGTGGGTGATAGTTGAAGTTCAAATCATGGAGATATTGGTGGTTTGAGATGTTTAAAGTGTGAAGATGATGATTGTTATCTTGTTTTGAGTGGGTGGGATGGGTGATGTAGGCAAATGTGAGGGTCCTTATCCCCCTCTTCTTTCATTGCAGTGGAAAAGTTCACATTATTGATCTTGTTTTAAATAAACTACTGATATTGTAGAGCCATAAACTGAGGATTTAATAATGCTTCTTTTTGCTTTATATATATATATATATATATATATATATGATGTTTTCTACTCTTTCTTATTTATTTATCAAGTTAGGCTACTTATAAATGTTATATATGGTTAATGGACTCTTAACTCGAAACTCGTTAGGAGTAACTTGAAATTGATAAAAACAACCTGTTTTAACATCCATGAATGAGATTTAATATTCATGTATGGTAACATATGAATAGGCCGGTATGGTGCAATAATTTTTTTTGATTTAAAATACTTATCTAGTTATCTTTATAACTTGATCTTTCAATCTCAAGAAAACGAATTGGTTTAAGTATTAATTAGCTAGTCTAGTGAGTTTTTGTTCTGATCAATCTATACCCAATGCAGGTATGATTTGATAAAATCTGAAATAATTTGGGCAAATCAATTGAGATTCAGTAGTAGATATTCCCTGCATATATAAATAAATATCTACTTAGCAACGAATATTTCTCGAGAAATAACAAAGTTTTGGCAAAAAAACTTATATAAGGTACAAATCTTAGATCTGTCATGTGTATACTCTTAATATATTGGTATTAGATATACTCTTTAAATATCACATGCAAGTATGATATTACATATATACTGATCAAGTATCATGTGCATAGATATTACTTTCTATTCAGTGATAGATTACTTTCTATTGAATGATAGGTATTAGATTTTTACTCTTTGGCAAAAACTTGTGTGCACCGGGGGCACGGATCTCAAATCCGTACCCCTGACCCGGCGCGTGGGCTGCCTCCACGCGCGCCCACGCTCCCCCACGCGCGCCCCTAACTTAGCTGGTGTGCGTCCACACACACCTGATTACCTAGTTGATGATTCAGTGATGAGTATTACATGTATACCCTATAGGTATTACGCATATACCCTATAGATATTACACTTATATTTCTTGAGATTTAATGATAGGTATTATGTGTTTACTCTATAGGTATTACATGTATACTCTATAGGTATTACAAACTTACTCAATTAAGGTATTGCTTATTGATTTTTTGTTCTATAGGTATTACATGTATACTTTTAAGGTATTACATGTATACTCTTAAGGTATCATGTGTTCACTCAATAAATGTATGAATTATTTGTTTTTACTTTTGTGTAGATATCACATATTTACTCTATAGATATCACATGTATACTCTATAGGTATTACAAACTAACTCAATTAAGGTATGAATTATTTGTTTGAATTTTTGTTCTATAGGTATCACATGTGTACTCTATAGGTATTAGATATTTACTCTATAGGTATTACATAACTGTATGGTGAGTTTAATATTTCTAAACAATAAAAAGGCGATTTATATCATATTCTTCCTCATTTTTTTCTGCAAATTGCAGAATTCATATGAATTATTATCACATAAACATGTGCAAAGAAATCCTAGAGCAAATCCATACAATTAATTATCCTCTGCAAAATCAGAGGAGGAGGAGGAGCAGAAGAGGAGGAGGAAGAAGAAGAAGAAGAAGAAGAAGAAGAAGATCGGATGAGGAGGAGGAGGAGGAGGAGGAAGAAGAAGAAGAAGATGATGATGATGATGAGATGAGGAGAAGAAGAAGAAGAGGATCGGATGAGGAGAAGAAGAGGAAGAAGAGGAAGAGGACGAGGAGGAAGAGGCAGAAGAAGGAGAAGAAGATGGAAAAAATAGAGAAAAAATATATATATTTATATATATATATATATTCCGGGTCGGGTTGGGGGTGCGGATCCTGGATCCGCACCCCGGGGGCACCCAAGTCCTACTCTTACTCTTTAGTATCACGTGTATATCCTTAAGATATTACTTGTTTATTCACCAAAAGTTTCGATTTTTTGTTTTGTATGTAAGTAATATCTTAATAATATACTCGTGATACTTGAAGAGTATATATCTAACACCATGCAGTAGTCAAGTTGGGGGCACTGTGCCCAAGTGCACATTGTCACCCCCAGAGTTTTAGCTTCATAAATTATGTTTTATGCAAATTCTTGTGTTTTAATTTTTTTTTTGAATACTTTAGTTTTTCTGTTTGTATTTTCTTAAAATTTACTTTTTATTACCAGATCTCATAAATGGCCTAATTTAGAGGATAGCATAAATTAATTGGGCCGAGTTGGGTTAAGGCTTCAAGCCCAGAAAATGTGCAAAAAAATGAACTCGGGACTATGTTTGGACTTATTTTGTGTATTAAAAAGTATTTTGGTAGAATACATTGAAAACTTTTAATTTATTGTTTTTTTAACCACTATTTTGTATGATTAATATGATAATCTGACAATGATATTGTAACGGTCACTTTTCTAATTAAATGACATTTCCTCCAAAATAATTTTATGTTTTCTATTAACAAAATTAAATGCCTTTTCCCAAATAGTGGCAATCCCATTTTATTATTTCCTCCAACTTTTATCCATTTAATTGATTTATGATGAAAATCGGCTAATATTTATAATTTCCTCAGATACAGAAAATTTTAATACCCAATATTTTTTTAAAATTCAAATGATTAATTTTTTTAGGGAAAAATCCTGACAAATAATAAATGTTTAAATGTTGAGCAGGCCAAGGATATGAAGCCTGTCTGAAAGTGTACATAAATTATAATGCAAAGGCCCAAACCTTATATGCAACTTTGCCATCTAGTGTTATAACTTAAACAATACCTATCATATTATCATTCAAGCCATGTGATTCTTTAAATCTTGTAATTGAGAAGAAAATTTGTACCATTTTCATCATCTTAAGTAAATAAATTTGTACTATCTCTACCGCCAAAAATATTTATATATTTAAATTCAATCTGTTGTTCATCAGGTGCACAAGTGCAATTCGGTTGATTTATTATTAGTTCTCCATATTTAATTTTTTTTTCCCCAATTTTAGTCTGGACCGCTGACATGGTCGTCAAAATCTGGTTGCCCTATTAGAATTTTTGGTGAACACATCGACAATTTTGAAAATTCTCCGACAAAGATTGGATTGAAGTTGGAAAAGAAAAACTAAAACATTGAGAACCAAATTGAAATTTGGATATTTAATTATCAAAAATGAAAATTTACATACAAGATCAATTTTTTAAAAATATTTTTATGAGACCTCTGATTGAAAAAAATCATTTTCGTCAAGTTCTAAATGGAATTCCCCAGAAATGAAAAACTATAATTTCTCTAGGATGTTTTTGGAGAATATGAATTTTCCAAATCATATGCAAGAAATATTTGGATATTTCCATATTTCAATTATATATATATATATATATATATATAGGAGTTAAATCAAGTTCCTGCAAAACTAAATATATCTGGATTTTACTATTCAGGACCTTTTTGAGGACTTATAAAGACTTGTAATCTAAGTATAGTGACTAATATGCAAAAAATTGAGGAATTTTCTCAAAATCAAAGAATGATGTACTTACGCAAATCTCAGCCGTGCATTTTGTTGGCCATACTTATCAACGGCCAGGATCTCATTAGATTACGAAGGATTGACCTTAAATCGATAGAATATTTGCTTCAAATAACGACGCCGTTTCATCACATTTTATTTTATATAAACGTATGATAAATGAAATTAAAAATACCAAAAATAAAATAAAATAAAATTAACCTTCATCTCGTCGATTGAAAATTTTACACTATCTCTGTTGTTATATGAGTGCAAAACCTCCACTCTCTCTCTCTCTCTCTCTCTCTCTACTTCCACATAAATACGCGCACTTTCTCTCTCTTGATCGCGGCATTCGACTGCGTGTTACCCGATTTACTGAGTGGTCGATCTTGCTGGACGATCTCTAGGGCTTCCCAATTACGGAACTACTGTAGAAAATGGTGAGTCATTTTGCTTCTATGTTTTTGCTGATGTGATTTTCCGTATCCGGATGGGTCTCAGATCTGGTACTTTTTGCACTTTGGTTTAATTTCGTTTTGTAGTTTTGATACTAGGTGGGATATTTGACATTTTGATTATTTGAATTTTACTGTTAGATTTGTAATTTGTTTGGATTGGTTGCGTGTTTATTGAGATCTGGAGCTGGTATTATTGTTTGGTAACTGAACTTTTTTGTTTGATTGTTCTTGGGTTGAATTCTTATGTTGCTGTGCTGCAGCCGCTCAGACTAGAAATCAAGGTACTGAAGTCATTTAATTAGCAAATTTATGTGTTTTTGTGTGTGTGGATGAGTGAATGTTGGATGCTGAATCTTTATATATTCATCAGAGGAAACTTGCCCAAAGATCAGAAAGAGTAAAATCTGTGGATCTACATCCAACAGAGCCATGGTATGCTTCGGATTTTGCCCTCCACTCCCTTTTCTATCTGGCTGTTTATATTATCAGTGGGGAAACTTATTTGGGGTCGAATTGAATGAATGTTAATCTCCTAATAAAACTCAATTTCTATTCCTTGTTTTTTCTTGTACTCAATCATTTCTACCTACATTATACATAACCTTTGTTTGTACATAATTTGAGCTGGCCAATGCTTCAAATTCGAGGCTCTTTGTAATCAAGTTTGTAATACTAACTTTTAGGCTCTGATGATATGGTTTTTCTGTTTACTCCATCTGAATTATGATATGCTTCTGTTATTTGGTTGGGGCGTTTGTCTGTTTGCCTGACATTGCTGATGTTTGAGAGAACAATTACATCTTTATATTTCTGTTGCTTGCTTGAATATCTGGAATATTTATTGCTTCCATGATGTGGTACTTTTGCAGGATACTGGCAAGTTTATATTCAGGGTCCGTTTGCATCTGGAATTATCAGACCCAGGTATGCAAAACATCGTCTGCATGTGTATATTCTGTTATCTTTGTAGATTGATAAAGTAATCATATATGATCCATGGATACTTCTTGTATGCTTGGATATCCTTGTGAGGACTTCTTTTTAAGATTGAAAGGTTAGAAGGAGTAGCTGAATCATGGCACTGTCATTGTGTACAGTGATGAAAATGCAGCTACTTTTGTATGGTAGGAAATGAAAATCTTTTCATGCACTGATGCACTAAAGTTGTTCTTGGGTTTAATTTCTTAGTTTCATTGATTATCAGAATTTTGCAAATATAATACCTTTTCTAAACTTTCTTGATCCATTGTTCCTTATCCAATTAACAAATAATTATAGTACATTTAGGCAAAGATGTTTGTTAATTGGGATACAACTTGTAAGCTTCTTAACTGTTCCTCTTCCAGGAATATAGAAACAGTCCAGTATTGTGCAAATTGATATCATGCTCTTAGGGGTCTACATAACTCTATTCCTGACTTCCTGTTTTTTCTTTCCTTGATCTCGTGTTTGACCAATCATCTAAATGGATTCTAACTAACTAATTTTGCAACTTTAAGAAGCAGGTTTTTTAGGACCAAGTATTTGATTTGACACATTTTCCGTTCTTACGTTATACAATGATGACAAGTGTGTTAAGAATAACCGTTTATATCAGGTTGAACAGATATGTGGAGTCTTTTCTGCATTATTCTTATTATTATTTTTTTTTTGCAGCTAGATTTTTCAAATAGCATTTCTGATGTTGAAAATCTCTTTACTTTGAATCACATTCTTAACCTGACTTTGTTGCTGCAGACAATGGTTAAATCCTTTGAGGCTACTGAACTACCAGGTGCATGATTTGAATCATTTGTCTCTCTTGAGTTGATAAAGAGATACTTCAGTAACATTTTTCATGTTGGTGTGGAACACATAGCTAATTCCTATCAAATTTTGCAGTTAGGTCTGCGAAGTTTATAGCACGAAAGCAGTGGGTTGTTGCTGGTGCTGATGACATGTTCATTCGTGTGTACAATTACAATACTATGGATAAGGTCAAAGTATTTGAGGCCCATACGGATTATATTAGGTGTGTGGCAGTTCATCCCACTCTTCCGTATGTCTTATCATCGTCAGATGACATGCTCATAAAGCTCTGGGACTGGGAAAAGGGTTGGGCATGCACTCAGATATTTGAGGGTCACTCCCATTATGTGATGCAAGTGACTTTTAATCCTAAAGACACCAATACTTTTGCCAGTGCATCACTTGATCGGACAATTAAGGTATAAGTTGAATTGTACTTCTGACAAGGTTCAATTGATTTGATAGTGCATCGATAAGTTCATTTTTATCTTTGTAGATTTGGAATCTTGGCTCCCCTGACCCAAACTTTACACTTGATGCACACCTGAAAGGAGTCAATTGTGTAGATTATTTTACCGGTGGTGATAAACCTTATTTAATCACTGGTTCTGATGATCATACCGCTAAGGTTGTCCCTTGTTGCCTTTCTATTTCCGGTACCATGAGTTTCTATGCATAAAACCTAAATAATTTGGAGAAGTTGTTAACAGGTTTGGGATTATCAGACAAAGAGCTGTGTCCAAACACTAGAAGGCCACACACACAATGTTTCTGCAGTTTGTTTTCATCCTGAACTTCCCATTATAATAACTGGTTCTGAGGATGGTACAGTTCGCATATGGCACTCCACCACTTACCGGTAAGTTTTGTGCTAAAAGATGGCTTGGTACTTGGATAATACACCTTGATCTAATTTAATTCATTTCTGTTTCCAGTTAGTTGCCAAAAATTCTGTACTGGAAACATATTTTATTAATCTTTTCTCATTCTATTTTAAGTTTGAATTAGAAGTTTTTCATGCTTATTTGAACCTTTCATTAATATTTTGCTTAATATAATGCAGCATCTTCCATCTTAGTTTGGATTGAGTTCTTATGTGTGAATTTCTTGGTATTCAGATTTTTTCTTTCTGAAATTATGTTGAATTGATTCACCTGTAATTTACATTCAATTTAGTGATAATTCATTGCATCTAATTCAGTGGTGTGATTGATAAACTAACTAATGAATGCACATACTCTTACTAGACCACACTGATTCCTTGCAAGGGAAGGACCATGTGTGCATGCACACATGCATGTATTATATAACTTTTCTATTATTAGTTCGATTTCCATGTTTCTTACACTAGACTTTGTTTCAATTAGTTGCACCTTTATATGTCTCACAAGTCATCTTGTGTCATTGTCTTGCAGACTTGAGAATACACTGAATTATGGTCTTGAAAGAGTTTGGGCGGTCAGCTACTTGAAAGGATCAAGGAGGTAGGTCTATCTTAGCTGTGTGATGTGCTGGTTGAGGGATTATTTCATTTCTTAGAGTTGTATTGTCATCACTGGCCGTTAGTTTATCCATTTGAGTTTGTAATTATAGGTGTCACATAGTACCATGTACTTTTAGCAAACTGGATCATATTCTTGTTTCTGAGGAGAGTATCCATGTGAAATATTACAATTTAATGACCATCTTGGTGTCCAAGTAACTGGTTGGAGGCTTGGTATAGGCTTTACTCGAGTTTCTTACCAGTTAACTGATGAGATGCACTGATGCAATTTTGAGACATATTATGGAGTCTCACTATTATTCAGGATTGCCCAATGGAATTCTCTTATATTTGATGTAACTAACTTTGATGGATTCAAATTGCAGGGTTGTAATTGGTTATGACGAAGGAACCATCATGGTAAAACTTGGTCGAGAGGTGCCTGTTGCAAGCATGGACAACAGTGGGAAAATCATATGGTCTAAACATAATGAAATTCAGACTGTCAACATAAAGAGCGTTGGAGCAGATTATGATGTATGAATTTATGTGGACTGGACTGACTAATATCAGTTGTTGAGTTAATTGATTCTCTGAAATTACTATAAAAAATTTCTCAGGTTGCTGATGGAGAGAGATTGCCTTTGGCTGTTAAGGAATTGGGAACCTGTGACCTCTACCCACAGGTTAGTTTTCTTAATCTTCATTTATCATATTGCAAATTCATTTCAGTTTCTGTAGTTTTAATATTTTCAAAACATAACTTCTTAATCTTACTGGACCTGCACATCCTATATTACCAGTTTTGAGGTTTTGTGTTCTAATAAAACGAGGACCAAGACTTTAAGGATTAATTTTTATTGTTTAATCCTTTTCTTTCTGATTAATCTTTTTACGGCATTAGTAAATAACTTGCATAATTGATCTCTGTGAATTATCGGATTTAAAAACAACACTAGAAGTAGATCTCTTAATATTTTCTTGGTGCTCTGTTGAAGGATTTATTTTAAATAAGCTCGATTTACTGTTTGACTTTGTATTAACTATTATATTCACTGAACTTTGACAGAGTTTAAAGCACAACCCTAATGGTAGGTTTGTCGTTGTATGTGGAGATGGCGAGTACATCATATACACAGCTTTGGCATGGAGAAACAGATCATTTGGCTCAGCATTGGAATTTGTTTGGTCAACGGAGGGAGAATTTGCCGTTAGGGAAAGTACATCAAAGATTAAGATCTTTTCAAAAAATTTTGTGGTTGGTTCTTTTACCTTGTATATTTTCTTGTATCCTTTCATAGTAGATATGGTTAAAGTGGAGGATATTATTTTTGCTTGTTTCTTGTATATTTTCCTCCTCTCTCTTTTGTAATGATGTGGGCCTCTGCCATTAGCCATTTAGCTGTTCATCCATGATGTCTTATTTTACAAGAATGATGTGTGTGCGCGACATTCATCATTGGAACTATAATATTCACTGTAATTTCTGCTCTGAACTGTCATATGTTGGTGGTTCTTTCAGGAAAAGAAAAGTATCCGCCCCACATTTTCTGCCGAGCATATCTATGGTGGCAATTTATTGGCAATGTGCTCGAATGATTTCATTTGTTTCTATGATTGGGCTGAGTGTAGGTTGATACGAAGAATTGATGTCAATGTTAAAGTAAGAAATTAATGCTTATGATATTAATTGCACATATCAATGTACTTAAAGCAAGAAACTGACTGTTGCTGTTTTTTTTTGGCAATATATTCCAGAATCTTTACTGGGCTGATAGTGGTGATCTGGTGGCCATTGCCAGCGATACATCATTCTATATACTTAAGTATAATGTAAGTATACCTTGCATCTTGGTTTCCTCAGGAACTTGCATGTATAATTCTTTTGGGGAATTTTTTGTAACTCCGGCCTCTGCATATTTCAGCGTGATGTAGTTTCTGCTCATTTGGATAGTGGGAGATCTGTTGATGAACAAGGTGTGGAAGATGCTTTTGAGCTTCTTTATGAAATTAATGAACGAGTGCGAACTGGAGTTTGGGTTGGTGATTGTTTTATTTACAATAACTCTTCTTGGAGACTTAATTACTGCGTAGGTGGTGAGGTATGTTTCATGTTCCTTTGATATATTTCTTCCCGAATGTTAGAAATATATCCATCAGTATGTAAAATCAATATCTCTATGTGATATTTTTAGGTGACAACAATGTTTCATTTAGACCGACCCATGTACCTGCTTGGGTATCTTGCTAATCAAAGTCGTGTGTATCTCATCGACAAAGAATTCAAGTGAGTTGTTCACCCAAGGTTCTTGAAGCAACTGATTTCATTTTCATGCTTTAATTTTGCAACTGAAGAGGTTGTTGCTTGGTTTTACAACTGTTTATTTGTCTATGATTCCTCCTTTGCAGTGTTATTGGATACAGTTTGCTTCTCAGCCTGATTGAGTACAAGACTCTTGTAATGCGGGGTGATCTTGATAGGGCAAGTGAGGTCTTACCATCAATCCCAAAGGAGCATCATAACAGGTTTTTTACATCTTTAATGTAGTAGTCGACAACTGATTTAGTTTTACTTAATTCTTTCCATGACTCATGAATGATAATCTTTTATGCTTAAGAAATATGGACATGCATATACAGCCTTACATTAATGATTTGTTCATCTAATCAAAAGTCATGATCATCACCTAGTCACCTTTTTAGTTGGCATCTCTTATGTTCTTTCATGAATGGATATGTATATACTTGTATTGTTAAATGAACAAGGCAACAGGAATGAGTCATTGTTTCCATTCATAATGAGCCACACAGGAATGAGACTTGGAAGTTGGAATGAGACTTGGACAGTTGGGTATTTATGTAATTGTTCCTTACTTCCTTTTGATATAAATTGACATTGTGGACAGTGTGGCTCATTTCTTGGAATCACGAGGGATGATCGAAGATGCACTTGAAGTTGCTACAGATCCCGACTACAGATTTGAGTTAGCCATACAGCTAGGCAAGCTAGAGATTGCACAGGTAAACAGTGTTAACTTGTTTGGTTGTCCTATTATGGACTAAACACTTATTTCCTGGATTGCATCCAATTTCCTTCCAGCAGATCCATATAAGGTTCTCTATCTGATTTTTATGTATATTTCTGTAGGAAATTGCCATGGAAGCTCATAGTGAGGCTAAATGGAAACAATTGGGTGAATTAGCTATGTCTACTGGAATGGTACTCTCTTGATTACTATGCACTGAGCTGCATATGATTTACATTTGCCTATTCAAAAGATTAGCTGATGTGAAATTCTAAAATTATTATTTCTTAAAGAAAACCGAGGGATACTGAAAGCACCTCCTTTGAATCTGTTGAATGAATTCTTAAGTATTCATCATTGTTCAGAAATAGTTATCTTCCTCTATGCGTGTCAATCTTTTCATATTTTTTATATATTTCTGGCATTTAAAGTTTTGTGCTTTTAATTTGCATTTCAGTTGGAGATGGCAGAGAAGTGTCTGAAGCAAGCTAATGACCTGAGTGGTTTGTTGCTACTCTATTCTTCTTTAGGCAATGCTGAAGGGATTATCGAACTTGCATCTCTTGCCAAAGAGCATGGTAAAAACAATGTTGCATTCCTTTGTCTGTTTATGCTGGGTAAATTGGAGGACTGCCTTCAGCTGTTGGTTGACAGGTAAGCCTTTTATTTGTTTATCTGGTTTGTCTACCGTATACCTATTGATTTCATAATCAACCTAGAGTTCTTTGCAGCAATCGAATACCTGAAGCTGCATTGATGGCTCGGTCTTACCTTCCAAGTAAGGTGTCAGAAATTGTCGCTCTTTGGAGAAAGGACCTCAACAAGGTAATCGCTCATGCTATTAGCTTGTTCTTTTTTATTTTTTTTTTTTTTTTTTCGGGATTCAGGATGATGTGTATTCTCTCAGTCCAAACAAGAGGAACTAAATTTCAACATATCTGAAGGTTATTGGTTCATTTCTTTCATTGTTTGAACAAAATGTGCAGATCAATCCAAAGGCTGCAGAATCTCTCGCTGATCCTGAAGAATACCCAAATTTGTTTGAAGATTGGCAAGTTGCTCTTAATGTTGAAGCTAAAGTTGCAGAGGCAAGGTATTTCAGCTCGAGTTCTGGCAAGTTGGCTAGCCACCCCCCCCCCCCCCTGTAGTCTTTATGGGTTTAGCTTCATGTGCTGTGTGAAACTTTTTAATATATGACATGTAAATAGTCGATAGTAACTTGTTTTCCATTTGTACGGTAGGGGTAACTATCCTCCGGCAGCTGAATATGTGCAGCATGCTGATAGATCAACTGCAAGTCTCGTAGAGACCTTTAGAAACATGCAAACAGAAGAAGAAGAAGAGCCCCTTGAAAATGGAGACTTGGATTATGAGGTAGATTTTTAACCTATTTCCTTCGTGATGGACTCTTCCATTTTATTTGTTGAGTTGCATATCTTGACCTGAGAAACAGAAAGATGACCCTCACAATGGAACTTGAGTCCCTGATATCTGCCTAAGCTTTCAAGAAAATCTCTTGTATATCTATAATATCAGAGATTCAGAATTCCTAGGTGTTGAAAGTCGAACCTGAAAAGTGTTGCATTATGTCTTTAGGTTTTGTGTCCCATGGTGTAATTTCACAATGTATTTTAGTTTTTATCTAAATGTGTTTGTTTTCTCTCTTTTTTCTCAAACTCGGTTAGGAGCCAAATGGAGAAGAAGTGCCACAGGGGCCCGATGACACACAGGTTGAGGAACATGATCACACACAAGTAGAGGGACATGATGAGAGCCAAGAAGAGGCTGTTGTGGTAGATACTGACTCTGCAGATGGTGCCGTACTCGTCAATGGAAATGAGGCTGAGGAAGAGTGGGGTACGAATAATGAAGGAAAACCGTCAGTCTAAAAGCAATTCGTTGGGCTGGTGTGCACTTCGTAGTTTTGTTGCTGGTGATTAATTGATTTTCTTTTAGTTGCTTGTTGACTCGATCTTTTCTGTCTTCATACTATGTCGATAGTAGTTCCATTCTCTTCATCTATTGTTTCGCTGCATCCTGTAATCTACCTCTAGAAATTTTAGGATTAAGCTGAAATTGATAAATAGGAATATGGAAAGTAATAATTATGTTGGGACAAAATTGTTCACTTATGTACAGTACCAGTTTTAACACTGGTTCACACACTATAAGAGTATAATCTTGATCCTTTTGGAGACAAAGAAAAGATTTAAAGGACGTACCTCAGGATGCTCTTGGATAACCTTATTTATCGAAATGGCTATTGTGGTTTTTTCATTTTTCTTGATCATCTGGTTGCTTATGCACTATTAATAACTATTATCATCCCATTATTCATGGTGCCTTATTTTTTTCTCCATCTCTTGCTTTTGTAGTGCTTACACCTAGTGATTGAGTTCACTGAAGACAGATGGTTCCAGCTTTCTACTTTTTTTCATGGTAAGAATTAAAATAGTTGTCTGAAATGTGTTATGATCAATTGTTATATATCTCGTATTGATTCTGTACACGAGGCATTGACAAATATGTATGCTGTTCTTGTCTGATGACCAACTTTGATTAAGCTCTTGACGGCTTAAACCATTGCAGATTCTTGATCTAATTGTTGTCTACTTTTCTTGTCCATTGGAGCGTGAAATTTGTCGTTTCTTTTCTCTGCATCATGCCAGTTTATTCTTGTATTTCCTCAATTGGTCCAAGACTAATTAGATTTCCATTTGCCAGCTATTCTAGAGGTTGCCTGAAAGAGGTGATCAAGGGACCGGATGAATTTTTGTGGGCACAGAGACTGTAGACTTTTCGAGAGGGTTTCGATTTATAGTTTAGTTGCGGCATAGTCTTTTAATTATATTCTTTGGTACCGATTTCTTTTGGAAGTATTCTGTGCCGTTGTATGTAGATACATAATAGCTACAAAGGTATGCAGTTTACTCATTGAAAGATAATTGTATGTTTGATTGATTGCCTTTTGCCCTAATTGTCAAATCAGAATTTTTTTAAGACATGTTTCTTCTGGTTTGAATATTGTTCTGTTGGATGCCTAAAAAATTTCACAAAATTTATTAGCATTTACTTTGTGATGTTGTAGTTCTATGATTGTCTCATGGTTCGAACCCATTTCTTGTGTCTAAACTTAAGTTCATGTACCTATGTCCTTGACACAATGGAATATATTCATACAAGAATTGGATCCTTTGGTTGAATCTCAAATACAATATGAGTTAATTACCACATTTAAGAAGAAAAAATGGAGAATCATATTAAACGTGAGTTAATTACCACATTTTTTATATTTAGACTAAAAAAGTATAAGACAAACAAGAATCTTATATATGTAGTGGGTTTCGTGAGACATTTTTCTCGCGCTAATTCTTAATATCTATCTTAAAAAAATTGAAAGTTTGGATTTGGACAATGAATAGCGGCGCATTCTATTTGTAATAAAAAAAAAAAACAAAACAAAAACGGTTTCATTTATTTTAGAATAGTAAATTATAGAAACATCCCTAATAAATAAATAAAATCTTTATTATGTGTTTTTTTAATCATAAAAAATGAAGAGTTTTTGAATTTGAATATTGAAAGGAAATGCAATGAATAAAAATAGAAGATTTAAAAGAGGAAAAATGGAAATGGAAATGGAAATGGAAATGGAAAAAGGAAGAGAAAAAGAATAAAAGGGGGTCGGACTCATCCATAATTACCCAACTCTCTCTCCTTCATTGGATTAGGGTTTAGCAGACAACCCAAAACTATTGGAGCTTCAAATTCAAGCGACGCTGCACTCCTACGTTTCTCTCAGGTCTCTCTCTCTCTTGAAATTCTTTCGCGCGCGCCTTATATATCTGTCGATATGTGCGATTGCAGTGCGTTTCCATTTCTAGCCCGTGTATTAGAGATGGTTATATGTAGGCTTCGAATCTAGTTTTTTCAAAAAAAATTACGTCGATTGAGGTTTGGAAATAGTTGGTGTTTTTTTCCATTTCATTTCTATGATATTGCCAAGTTAGGGTTTTTGCACATCCGAATTAGGTGTAATAATTGAATGAATTTGGTCTGGAAACCTGGAATCGCTGTGCGTGCACGTTTTTAGTTTCCATGTATGCAAGTTTGTCTTTGTGGTTTGGATTAGGGTTGATTTTGCTTTAAATCGAAAGGGCGAATTTGATATGAATGAAAAATACCTTTTCCTCTGTGATTGATACTAAAGTTTAGGTTTTATTCTTTTAGATTGGCGCAAAACTTTGAAAGATTAAAGTGATATAGTGTTGTCAAATTGGAGCTGATTTGAATTTTTGAATTGTAATAAATCTAATAATCATTTGGGTTCAGTGGAATTTTGGAATTATCCATGGGAATATTTTCTCTGTGCATTTTGTTCTTGAACTTCATTTTTATAGTTATACTTGAAAATAATTGTTCTTTTATTTATGTATAAATTGGCACTTTTGTCTTTTTTCCTTGAATCCCACAACTTTTAAGATCCCTGTTAAGATTATTAAACACGTTTCCTGAGGGTAACACTAAAACGACCAGAACTTCATTTTGAGAGATAAGAATACTTGGCGTTTATACAAAAGTACTTCCCGTAAAGAAGAAAGCTGCTGAACCTCAATTGCCCATGCCATTCTAACCACCGCTGCATATCCACATACTTTAATCCTTTTATTTTAATCTTTTATTGTTGTTGTTTTGTGCTATTTTGTTTTTTTTTTTGTTGACATTTGATTCCAACAAAGTTATGTATCAAATTTGGATTTTAATCTTTTGATTTTTTGGATTTTTGCGCCTCATTTTTGAGAACACTCCTCATGCCTTGGGCTCCAAGATCACCTTTGGCCCTCTTGTGGCGTGTGCCTTGCACGTCTAATAACTATGCATGCGTCATTGGTTGTTGGTTAAATACGTTTTGAATAGCGTGACGAGTTAAATAGAACAACTTAAATATTCAGATACTAACTCAAGTGGTTGTTCTAGGTGATCTCTCTCTCTCTCTCTCTCTCTCTCTCTCTCTCATGTCGGTGTGGTCATGGGATTTTACGTCCAACACATCTATCTATTCAGCATATTATAGCTAAAAGCAGTAAAAAGTTGCCCTCTTGTGGTGTGTGCCTTGCACGCATGCGTCATTGGTTGTTGGTTAAATGCGTTGTGAATAGCTTGACGAGTTAGATAGAACAACTTAAATATTTTTAGATACTAACTCAAGTAGTCGTTCTGGGAGATCTCTCTCTCCCCCCCCCCCCCCCCCCCTCCCTCTCCCCCTCTTGTCGGTGTGGTCATGGGATTTTACATTCAACACATCTATCTATTCAGAATAATATAGCTAAAAGCAGTAAAAAAGTGGCATGTGTGTCTTCCTTTTGCTGTATATATTTCGGAGGGAAATTCTTTTATCCTCATCTAAAACATGAGACATGGCTGTTGGCCACCATCTTAACTACATTTGTCTGATTCTCAATGCATTTTACATTTAACTTTTGAATCATAGCTAGTAAATTTCTAGAAATGTATGTCTTAACATTCATGTTTTCCATACTATCCATATCTCTCTCACTGTGCTTTTGTGTTTTGATTCGATTCAGTAGGCATGCTTGTAGGCACCCTTTGAAAGATGTATTCCTAATTTTCTTTAAAGTGGATGCAAAAATAAGTGGTGTTCTCATGCAATTGATTGACTTTTCAAAGCTGTAACCACCATTTGCTAAGACTTGATGGGTCTGCAAGCAATTATCATTTGTTTGTCTTCATGATATCATCTTGTCACTTTTTTAAATTGATCACTTTTGTTGAACTATGCTGTCATAATTAGTTATTAGCATTTCAAGACACCTCAAAAGAAAAGGAAAAGGGTGTTGATATATCTGGGCTTTGTCTAGTTGGAAGAGCTGGGTATATATTTGGATGTAACTGAAAACTAGCCAAGATAAAGATTTCCAACATGGTCATTATATTTTTCTGAGCTTTGTCATGGTTTTGTGCAGAGACTGCTGGTTTTTAGTGGCTGAAGAAACACCTTATCAAGTATTTATACCTTTAACTGGCACCTGCTATGGGGGATGCTGAAAACAACCTTCAACCATCCAAAAAGAGAGCTGCTGGAGTACAACTATCTCGTGATAACCCTGGTCTTGATGACAATGAAGAGACATCCGAACAAGAGGCGGGAACTTTTAAAAGAGCAAGTGAGGAGGTTTTGGCTGCCAGAAGAATTGTGAAAGTACGGCGCCCTCCAACATCATCGTCTGCTTCTAATCCATTTGCTGCTATCCGCTTGGTTCCTAATACATCATCTGCTCCCCCTGCTTCATCTGCTCCTCCAGAGGTGGAGGCTCACAGTGGTCAGAGTGAGGAAACCAAGCAAATTGATGACAGCAAATCTGAAAATAAGGTTGATGGGCCACCAAAAGGTGAATCAACTGTAGAGGTGAAAACTGATGTCAGTGGTGATGATGCTAAGCAATCTGAGAACAAGGTTGTTGATACAAAAGCCCAACAAAAAGATGAAGATGACAATGTCAGCAACCAAGACACTGAGAAATCTGGTGTCAATGCAGTGGCAGAAGGAGAAAATCCTGTCGATGGCGTGAAAAGCACTACAGAAGCTGATACTAGTGAGACTCTAGCTGGGAAGGATGTCAAAGATGAGGGCGAAGGCGATGAGAAAGAGAATGGGGAGGGGACTGCCGAAAAGAATGCTGAAGCTACCCCGTTTAGCTCTTTTCAACAACTATCAAGTAACCAAAATGCTTTCTCGGGACTCACTGGTACAGGGTTTTCTAGTACCTCATTCTCATTTGGCTCCATTCCTAAAGATGGGTCTCCTCTAGGGTCTGGCACCGATTCTCTTTTTGGTCTGAAGAAAGACCATCCTACCTTTAGTTTTGGTACTTCTAATAATGGAAACTCCTCAATTTTTGGTAGCTCTGGGGTGGTTGCTGCCAGTAAGAGTGAGGGCAGCAAATTTCCTCCCATGCAGGAGGTTTCTGTTGAAACAGGAGAAGAGAATGAGAATGCTGTTTTCACTACTGATTCCGTGCTTTTTGAGTTTACTGATGGAGTGTGGAAGGAACGAGGGAAGGGAGAACTCAAGGTCAATGTTTCGACAACAGGGACAGGAAAAGCAAGACTTGTTATGAGGGCGAGAGGAAATTATCGGTTAATTCTGAATGCTTGTCTTTTCCCAGATATGAAGCTAACAAATATGGAGAAGAAAGGCATAACTTTTGCCTGTGTCAACAGTGCTGGTGAAGGGAAAGACAGTCTTGCAACATTTGCCTTGAAGTTCAAGGATCCTTCCATAGTTGGAGATTTCCGAGCAGCTGTGATGGAGCATAAATCTGCAGCACCAGTATCTTTGAAAACTCCTGAAAATTCTCCCTAGGCCGACGGATAACAAACACCAATCTGTATTTGAGAAATGTGCAAAATGATTATCGCTCACTTCATGATGTATTCTGTGCGTGAGGAGATAGTGTAAATCAAGAGTCCATGTTGTGAGTAAGGTATTCTGCGAACCTCACTCTGTGTAGTTTCTGAGTCGCATTTTAATGTTGTTGATCTCTTGTAGACTTGCGAAAGTATCTTCCAATCATCTCTACTCTTTTTGGGCGGCATTGTACTAGGATTCCGAGTTTATGCTTATGTTATTCTAGAGTCATGACAGTGATGCTCTTCACAACTCCATGGAACTCGTCTACATAGCATAGTTTTTGGGTACTGTACTGGGGGATGACAGTCTTACTTTGGTTTAAAGTAGTGCTGTACTCGAATATTGTCAAGTTATTACAATTATTGTTGTTCTCTAGATACGAGTATATTATTGTTGTTGCAATACATTACCCATGATCTCTCTTACCTTGAGCAGTTTTTTGGATGAGCTTCTTTGGTGGTTGGGATTGTTTGGATTGATTAAAAAAGTGGGACTTGCACTGTTCATGTATGATTAAAAAGTTTAAATTTGAGTGTTTGGTTTAGATGTAGGTTTAATTAAATTTTTGTTTGGTTTGAATAATTATAAGTGAGTTAAAATGAGTTTGTTTATAAAATCTTGTTTGGTATATTGGTTAATATTAAATTAAGGAAAGAACAATTTTGTCTCCAAACCATATTTTATTAAAATTTACACTTTACAATTTTGTTAAATTACAATAATTGAATAATTTAAAATTACCCCCATGGAAGAGCTTCCATTCGAGAAGAAGTAGATCTATCTCTCCCTCCAGGTTCATAAAATTCAACCTTCAATCCACTCGTCTAAGCAAGATCGCAGCTATGGCTACCCGATTTTTTCGACTTTCTTCTTTCCAATCGGTTTTGAACTCTCGTCCTTGCATTTCCCTCTATCGGCTTCAATATTTGTAAGCTTGCACTTATTTTCCTTTCTTGTAACACAAATATGTTTGAATGCTCATGAATTTGTATTTGGGTCAACTTTCGTAGCGAAATTAGTTGAAGGTAAAAATTGGTTGACACTTCTACTCCCCAAGTTGGAATCGAAGTGAATGCGAGCTAAATTGACAGAGGAACCCCTGATTTCCAGCAATAAATCAGCAAGCAGTATTGTATTGCATCCTATTCGTCTCCTTGCATGTCTGAAGATCCAACATTATTTGGAAAATTGATTTCTTAATGATGTAAGAAAAAACATATATCTTCAAGCAATTTATCTTCAAACAAAAATGTTCAAACGCGGCTAGCTCAAACAAAAATTTCTGTCGCGGCTAAATCGGACTTCGATCACACAAATTTGGATGTGCGTGATGACGAGTTACCTGAATAAGATGGAGGTCGGGACTTTCGGATGGAGGCGCCGCCGTCCGAGCTTCTCAGTCGCCGCCCCGTCGCAGGTTGCTGCTCAATCGACGAAGGCTGCCGCGGAGAGCTGATTCGGGGAGGAAGAGGGGTGAGTGTTAGAGTTTGGTTGCAAGATGTACATATGTAGTGGCAAATCTGTAATGTAATTAATCGAAGTACAAGGGCACAAAATAACTTTTATTATGAATAGTAAGGGTAGTAGTGTAATTTTACCCATTACACTGTTGGATTTGGACATAACCCACCAAAATAGGTGGGTTTAGAATCGGACCCTTAACTCAGCCCAATCTCTGTTTTAATCCGGCCCAAACCCATATGATTAGCCTAAACCCAGGCTTGAAACCCACAAAGTAAACATAGGTTTGGGCTATTTTATAATCCCAAACTAACCCAAACCCACAAAGTAAACACCCCTTACAGGACATCTCTGTTGCTATCTTGCTAGTGTTTAAGTTTGTTATATCATTGACCCGTCTCACGAATCTGATTCCGTAAAATGGTGATTTTTCCACAGTTTCGAAATATGTTGCTTATTCTCAACATCTTGTTCACGGGTCACTTTACAAATAGTGAAATTCCCCCACACGTGCTTCATTTGTCAAAGAAAAGAATCACTGTCCTTTTTCTTGGTTGGCATCAATCAGAAATGGGCACTATAATGTAACCAAACACGATATGGACAAAGCGAATCATAGATCAAAAACTGAAGAGTAAAGAGCTGCTGGGCAGGGATTTTTCTTAACAATGATAATACAAACTTAAGAGTCACGTCAAACAAGAAGCTCATAAACATCAAGAAGACAACATAATTAACGTATCACAACATGCAACAGATTGCAATGATTCGGATAATTAATCGAAACTAGTCTAAGGTAACTGATGAGTAGGTGCTGGTGCACTTGTTGGAGCAGGATCCCACACAGTTATCCACCTTCTCTCCATCTGTTAAACGGAAAACAAACCATCATAATCAGAATCATGAGAGAGAGAGAGAGAGAGAGAGAGAGAGAGAGAGAGAGAGAGGATTAATAACTTACTTGGGGTGCGTTTGGTGCTGAAAGCAGAGCACATGGAAAAGGCACAGCCAAGTTTGCAGAAGCCAAGGTTGTTGTCTGAATGATCATCACCCCCCACATCATTCTGGATTTCTTGAAAGATGCAATCTTTCAAGCAGTGAGTGGTGCAAGAACACAGAGTTTGAGTTGGCTCTATCATGCAGAATATAAAGCATTTTGTGTAGCAATCTTTGAATGAAGCTGAACTTTTCCCACTCAACATTCCCACTCCCAACACCACCAATACCACTATTCCCCTCATCAACTTCTTCACTTCCATCTCTCCTCTCTCTCTCTCTCTCTCTCTCTCTCTCTCTCTATCCTAACCCTACCTTATATATATAGCATTCATTACATACATATTTTATAATTAACAAACTAAATTAAAACTCAAACTCTTTTACAGATGGGTACATGACATAGACACACACAAATTTCTTTATTTATTCGTAGTTAGTCAGTCATGTGAGTGGCCAGTAAGCCATTTTCGTTTTTATTGCCAATTATAATTTGTGACCCTCATAATCTTATTGTTCCATTAGTTACATATAGGATAAATTGCTAAATAGTGTGGATCAAGATTCAACAGAGACAATAATAATTGAAAATTTGTTCTATTTGGATATATGCAAGACTGGAGCCTAGTATAATAATTTAATTAATATTATCCACATATATTAATGGGTCACGTAAAAGTTCAATGCAACATGTGACAATTTTTTGTCTCTTCTAGTGGCAGAGTTTCGTACAATTCAGAATGTTATAACTGTGATTATATATCTGTTGAAGTTTCAACAAATATAAGTAAAATCAAGCATACACAATATATATATTAAAAAGATAATCAACACACATGAGATCAAATATGCATAATACAAAAAGACAATATTCATGAACTCATTCCTTTAGAGCTGAAAAAGAATACAATAAGTGTAAAGTTTCTTAAGAGTATTTCCTTTGTGAAAAAGACCTGCCCATATTCTCTTCTCTCTTCCTATTTATACTCTTTTCTATTTCTCTCTCTCTTAGATGACATTTTCCAGAATCTTCATTCCTCTTCCCTGATTATTCCTTTCTTCAAGTTTGTTAGGGGGTTACTCTCTTTTGTCTTATGTGTGACGAATTCATCCTCTCCTTATCTCTTGGATCTTTGCCACGTAGCCCTTCTCGATGACCACCTCTTCTGTTCGGCTGCTAAATTCTATCTGGATGGTTCTGTATTCCTCTGCTAAGCTCTGCTAGAGCGTGCTCTGCTGAGTTCTGCTGAATGATTCCCCCTTCATCCGCTGAGCTCTGTTTAGTCATGCTATGCTGAGCTTTGCCATGCAGGGCCCTGGAACCTTTGTTGGACTTCTCCTCGTAAAGTACTTATTTGACTGTCTCTACTATTTTCTGAATTGCTAAATGAAGGACTTCTCTTCTACCCACATCAATATCATTGACACTTATTTTAGGAAACAAAGCCTCCAATATATTTGTCTCCAATATAACTTTAGTACTTGGATTGTCTTTTAATCATGTTTGATGTGGTCGAACTGACCACATTCGAACTATCCTGAAAAACTGATCGACTTCAGGGATAATTAATGCGAACAGGAGAGAGAAGCAGGAAGAACATTTTGGCCGAACAAAGAAGGTTGAGCGAACTGATCAAACTCACAGGCTAGAATGTCGAACTGTATAGGGTGAAATGTCGAACTAGATCCAGACGAACTAATTCAAATTTGAAACAACTGCCACGATCGCGAGAATCTCGCCACCTCCCACTTTTGTAGGAGAAATCCTAACTACCACGTTTTTCCAGGGAGTATTTATAAACCCTTATTTTTCTATTTCAGACACAATCACACATAGCAATTACTAAGCAAAAAAGCAATACCAACGTTTTTCCCAGATTACTGACTTGAGCGTCGGAGTCTCTTCACTGGGAAAAACCCCCGGTGTTTCTTTGTTTTTGCAGGCCTTTCGTATCGGAGAATTCCAATCGGCATCGGAGAATTTCAATCGATACCGGAAAAAGAGAAGCTCGAAGAAGGATAAATCAATATGAACATGTACAAAGTCATGCACGTCCTTTTAATACGTGAATGGTGATTCGAGTTTAAAGTATAACTAAAATTGTGTTTTAATTTGTTTCACCAAATCTCAAAAGCTTTGTTAATACACAATTAAAGCAGATATAATGGCATTTTATGCAATTAAGCCAAATAAGTCACATTTCTGAAAAAACAAAAAACAGAGATATAAGTCGATGGTGGATGTTACACTTTCCTGGCGTGCCATTATTTTGTCTCTCCTCATTGCAATTTTAATCTTCACAACTCTCACACACACCTAACCCTAACTTAAATATTAACCCTATATTTGTTTATTATATACTAATTAATGTTGCTCATCATCTACTCATACAATTACGAGGTCTTATACTAAATGAGTCGATCCACACTTCACAATTTATATATAAATTTGTGAAAATGAATTTGCTTGTAGTTATAAAATTTCATCTCACATTATTCACAAGACTGACTCACATTATGTAAAATTAAAAATTATATAAGAGAACTAGTCTATATATATGGTCTCTAAAACATAACTCTATATATAAACTAAACTAAAAATACAATTCAAGATATTATTAAAAAAAAAGAGAGCATATATATATATATATATATATATTAAGATAATGATGAAGGGGGTTGGTTGAATATATATGCACTTGTGTATATATAGTACTGCTGCACTCTCACAAATGCTCCACTTTTAATACAAATACTCCATTTTAATGACAGCTGTTCATTAATTTTCTTTATCCTACAAAGTTGTCCTACTTTAATTTTGACCATTTTGCCGATCAAAATTACATTAATTCAAATTCTCATTTATTGCTAATTTAAAATTACTTTAAATACTAAATTAAATATATTTGTTCAAAATTTATATA
The DNA here is from genome assembly GCA_005771605.1 of Scutellaria baicalensis. Classification (NCBI taxonomy): domain Eukaryota; kingdom Viridiplantae; phylum Streptophyta; class Magnoliopsida; order Lamiales; family Lamiaceae; genus Scutellaria; species Scutellaria baicalensis. The sequence continues at coordinate 78,822,032 of CM016721.1, forward strand.
ATAATGTACTATTTTTTTACAAAAAATACTAAACATCTTTCATTAAAATGATAATTCCATCATCCGAAAAATGATAAAATGTCCATCATGGACAATTCATAATATTCCCACCAATAATACATAATAATCTCATCCTCCGACACATTAATGTGGTCTTGATCGATAGAGTAACATAACAGGTATGACTTATGAGAGTATCATGATAATTGGTAATGAGTTGTGATACTTCTAGTGTTGTGGTAAAATAATTACTCAGATTATATATATGGTAAGTTGGGCAAACTATATATTTGATATATATAAATGGTACGTTACTGATTATATTTCAAAACCAAATTTTTACTTCATATTTCAGTAGTGTGTTTTCTGCACAAATTCATATTTTCATATATATATATATATATATATATTCATAATTTATGAATCTCTCTAAAAAGATACAGAATATTAGGATTCTGTATATCGTTGACTAATCATTAATACCCCTTAAATATTTTATGATTTGGAAAGAGGAAATAAAACTTTTAAACCTGAAAATCAGTAATTATTATATTCCTCGTAAAAATGTCCATTAATTAAGGTACTTTCCAATATATAGAAAGTCCATAATCATTGCAATAAAAATTCAAAATCAAATAAGGCGTTGTAAATTTCACTCAATCAAAATCTCATTCACACAGACAAGCCTTAATTATTCTTGACCAAAACCAACCTATAAAAACCTACACTAATTGACCTCAAAATTCACAAGACATTAACAAAGAATTAAGCAAACAAAAGAGAAGAAAATGGAAGCAAAAAATGCCATTGCTGTTATTACAACATTATTATTTTTAATGATGACGTCAGATATGGTGATATCATCATCGACAAATTCAGAGAATATTCCGACGATGCAATCAAAAGAGAGTTGTCCAGAAAGATGTGCTCGACTGTGTAAGAATGGTGGGATTCCAAATATCTGTGAAATGTATTGTGTCTATTGTTGTACACATTCATGTCCACCAAAAAAGATGTTTCTAAATTGAAGGTAAATAAATTTACTTGTTCTATTTTTATATTGTTCTTGAGATCAATTTATAATGTTCTATTTTGATGTTTGTTACGTATATATATATATATATATATATATATTGTATTAATTAATGGTTCTTTGAAGTTGTGTTTTGTTGTTTTTATTTTCAGACAGATGCAGATGGAAAAGAGAAAGGGGTTTTGATTATTGTTCCACCATTTATTGCATGATTTTGATATCTATATATGTTGAAAGATGTAATTGTGAGACATTAATATTGTTGAATAAATGGTTCTTGATTTTATTTTGAACTATGTATTGATTCAATATAGTTTTTGCTTCTATGCCCCTCCTTGGTTATGATTAATTACAAGAAAAAATTGTGAAAGGAAAAAAAAAAAATGAATTATCAACTTTACAAGAAAAGGTAAAGGATAAAGAAACTCCATATATATATAAGGGTGCAACTATACACACCCCAAAATTTACTTAATATTCCTCATCTTTTCAATAAATGAAAGGTATAAAAGTTCATATTTGGGACGTGTTAAGTAAATTATGGGATGTATATAGTCCCACCCTATATATAAATACTATACCTACTTTGAAATCAATGAGTATAGTACCCAAAAAATAATTCAAGAGTTCTTCAACTTCGGTTTAAATTATTCGACATTGGTTTCTTGATTTAAAATTATTTTATAAATGTAACGTATTGTTGATCTTAGATGTGCATAGGAACGAGATGTCATAGCAGCATTGTTGCCTACCAACAAAGCAAATATTAAAACTAATATAAATTTAAAATTGTGAAAACTACACTGTAAGAGGGATTTTCTAATAAAAACTTTGTTCAAAATAATATTCAAATAAAATACAGTGTTTTTTTTTTTTTTTTATGTAGAAATTTTAACAATGAATTCACATAGTTTTTATCCAATTCATATTTTGGTCAAAATTAGACCACAAAAGCTCCTCTAATTTTGGACCAGAATTATAAATTGGGTCAAAACAATCTAAAATGGAAAAAAATTGTAAAGTTTTGGTTATTTTGCAATTAAAGCCTATATTTAATAATTTAGGTATTGATATATATCAAGTAATATATCTTTAATCAGTGGAAAATGAATGATGTCTTGCAATATGTGTGATATTTTGAATAACAGATGAAAATATACAGTAGAATGACCAAAACACAAACTCTTAACTTTCAAAATTTATAAACTCATCCCAAAATTAAATTAAAAAAGTCTGATTTTATTGTAGATATTACAAGAAAAGTAACACCATACAATTAAAACATTAAACATAATACTTTCTATTCAACTATGGGATTAAAATGTAAAGAAAAACAGAGATAATAAACTAGACATTTTTATTGATGCTACAATCATTGGCGCACGAACCCAAGCACTCTTCAAACTTTGGACCATCTACAAAACAATAATCATTGTACAATAAATTGTTAATTGATAGTTTTACACACAAAATAAACCATAGAAAAAAAAATAAACAAATTTTAATTTGATATAATTACCTGAGATGAAAAGTTGGCACTTAGAATTTGCACAACCATTAGTGCATTGATAATTTGCCACCAAGCTGCTTAAATGGCATTTTTCCAAGCATTCTTTAACACATAGAGGATCTTTAACAACACTGCACTCTAAATCACATTTTAGTATACATTTATATGGATATGCTTCACAAATTCCTACTAAAAACATTATCATTATTGCAATTCCAATTTTTCCCATCACTATTTTTATCTCTTATTTCTTGTTTGGATTTTTCTCAATAGGTGTTTCTGGTTCTCTTCTCTCTTTAGTGGGTTTATATAGACTAATTTCTTATCTCGAATAAAAAATTTATAATTGCATTTTACTCAATGTATTTTTTGATATCCTAAACAAATGTGATCAATATGGAAACAGGCCAAAGAATAATTAATAATTATTATAATAGTGTGTTTTTTTAGAACAGAGTGAAGATTTAATTTGATACTATTTCCCTATTATTAGGACTCAAATCAAGGAGATAATGAAGGCAACAATTAAGAAGGCAACAATTAAGTATATCAAAGAGAGGCCTCTTCGCAATCATGGGCCCATACCTTGGAAGGCCCAATAGGTAGAAAGATTACGGCCTAATATACAAAATAGAGCTAGGAACAGGCCCAATGGACTCATTGGCATAGTAGGGTTTTCATGAAAGGCAAAGAAAAAGACTTTTGTACCCTTTTAACCACTATCTCTCTCTATATAAATGTTGAAAGAAGGAACTTCATCTCCTCCAAGTTGTTCATTTTGGAAAAAGATCATTGAATAATTTTTAAAAGGGAAAACAATGGAAGGAAAATGTGGAAAAATCATTGTTAGCATGACAACATTGATGATTTTGGCAAACGTTGTGATTGCGACCTCTTTAACAACTGATTCATTGGATTCAATCAAGATAACATATAATGAATGTTATCTTAAGTGTGCTCGATCATGTTTAGGTCAGCCAGTTAACCCTGGATGCTTACGTGGCTGCCAAAAGGCTTGCTCAGATTAGGGTTTCACTTTCGGATGTTCACTCACCAAATGTGCCCAAATCAAAGGTTTTTTATATGCTATTTATGTGTATTAGATTATTTTATTTAATTATATTTATATATTTATTATGTAATGTTGATGGATATTTTTTATTTTACAGATCAAGAAGAATTTCTGAGCTTTTTCGATGGCCATTGCTCCACATATTTCAGTTGGCGATAATGTATAAGTGATCATTGTTAATCATGATGTACATGTAAACTATCTATACATGAAATTAATAAAAAAAAAAAAAAATCAATGCATGAGATAATAATTGTTGGAAGAATTCTTATCTCCGAGTTCTGAATTTCTTTGCAAGAAAAATATTAATCAAATCAAAGGATGTTATATTTCGTTACTTTATGAATTTCAAATCGTTCCTCAAATCTCTCTATCCAAACATAGCCTAATAATAACATTCAAATCATACATTTAACAAACAATGGATTCGAGATTGGAGAATTATTCTTCAATATATTGATTTACTTTCTCTTTGTGTGAAGATATTCTTTAATCAGGAGAATATTGTTTCACATTCCACAATTAGTATAATTATCGAGATATTCTTCAATACATTTAATTACTGTCTTTTTGTGTGAAGATATGCCTTAATAATTAGGTCAGGAATCAATTAATTATTTCAAATGTATTCCATAATTAGTATAACTATCAGGAGATAATTAGCATAATTACTGTTGTTGTTCTATCAAGTTAATTTGTGTGTAATATTTATTAAAATTTGAATACAAACAATTATTTTCAGAAAATATTTGATTATTGTGTCAAAATATTATTACATAATTTTTAAATTTCACGGATGAATTTAAAACACTACAATTTCTTATGAATCAAATACACTACATTTTTTGATAAAACGTGACTTATATTTATATATTTTATTTTAAAAAAACTTTATTTTGAAATTCAGTACATAAAACAAAATGAATTAAAACTCTAGGGTTTTACCCACTTTCCGTTGGACCTTAATTCTTTAAAAAAAAAAAAAAACTAATAAAGAGGAAAGAGTTCTATTATGTTAACGATCGATATAAATTGACTTTAATTTTCATCATAACACAATCTGATTGTTGTGTTCACGTAATCCCCTTACACAAATATTCACCATATTCTTGAATAAGAATATTATTTAATTTTATTATATAAATTTAAGTTTCAAGATAATCAGATTTAAGATCCAATTATTTATTGTACAAAAATGACCACAAATGCAGAGAAAGTAATATTAATTACGACAATCTTTGCTTCATGAAATGCAAGATTTCTTAATTTCAAAGATTGCAAAAAGGAAAATCATTAAATGTTGACCCCACATAATGCTATATATATAGGATTTGTGCAGAGCACTAATCATTCAAGAAAATCAAAGAGAGAATCGAAAAATGAAGAACAAAATAGGGCTGGTTCTTGTGAACGTGTTTGTAATCATGGCTCTTATCACATGTTTGGTAGATGCAGATTCTAATGCTTATTATAATTGTATAAAAGATTGCTATGATGATTGTCTTGCTAAACCTAAACCTAACCCTTATTGCTTTGAAGGTTGTCGAAAGAAATGTGCTTCATTGAAACCGCCATCGATGGGTTTGAAGCACCAAGAACACATCATTGGATAGTATGATCGATCCATTAATTCAAGATATCATGTAATAATTGTGATTGTTGATGTTAATTGCATGGGTTTTTTTATTTTCTGTAAGATTATGTTTAATTGCCATTTGATGTTGTAATAAACTATGCTTTCTAGGATTAAAATCTATATATATATATATATATATATGAAAATTGGTTGGAGGTACTGATGTATTTGTGGCAATATTGTTTTATTCAGTACTTTATTACTTTGCAAGAGTTCTCACTAATTAAAGAATTTGAAGAGAATATTGTTAGAAACACTTGTATTTGTGAAAAAAATAATATTAACTTTTTTTTCAATATGAATTATGAGAATATATAACTGAGTTTATAAACGTGTACAACCTTTAATCTTTAATATATATATATATACTAAAATAATAATCACTTAAGTATATATCTCACTTTCTCATTCATTTGGTTTCCTCTCAAACCACCATTCCATTATATTTAAGCTTATTTAATTATATCATTAATGATAAATTAAATAAATCATTGACGTATAAATTATATTGTTAATCAGTATATAATCAATATCAACTTGCTTTCTTAATGTTGAAATAGAAAATAAATATTATTTGTTATTTTATTCATTACTATTATTTCAATTACTACATATAAAGACAAAATTATAATATTTTTGAAACAAATCAAATCAAAGAAGATCTAATTTTAAGTGCCGATTTTTATCTTAATATACTAGATGAATATTTATGCTTCAAAATGTGAAAGTATATATATGTGTTAACGTTAATATAAACTTCGCTTAAAAATAATCATAAAATAATTAATAAAATGCTAAAATATTAATTATTTCATAAAAAAAGACGTTGATTACCATACTCTTCAAATTATTATTACTTACTAAAATATTACGTTTTTATATTAATTGATTTTAAAATTCCTTGGTTAAATAATTAACTAATATTCACAATATTCCTAATTACGTTTAAGTGTGCCTAAATTTTAGTTTTCCTTTAAATTTAATGAATAGAGAGGAATGGAGGAAAATAGTAAAGGCTAAAAACCGTTACATTCATTTAAAAATATATATGAATTTGATAGACCCTTTTTTGGAATTAATTTGATGTTCTTATAACTAGTTTTGGATCATAAATTCCTTAATTAGTTAGGGGTAAGATTGTCCAATTTTTATGTTGATTAATCCATGGGGTAAAAATTAAAAAACGATGTTAGTTGGGGTATATTTGTCTAATTTTATACTCCTTTCAGGGTAAAATAATGAATTCTTTTAAATGAAAGTTACATAATGTCAAAACTGTAGATGATAGTTACTTTTAAATCATTGTAATCAACAATAAAGGAAACAAAATTATAACAAGCATCTCTAAATCGCCAGATATATGAATCCAATCACACAAAACCATACTAATTAATTATCTCAGCCTATATATTTGTCTCCTCAATTGTGCTACTCACCACAAAAACCCACAATCACACTTACCAAAAACAGAGAAATTGCAAAAAATAGAAGAAATATATATAGATGATGAAGAGCAAAATCATTGAAGTCGTGATTGTTTTGTTGCTAATTATGGGAACACAATGTTCTGCAAATGATACTGATCAGTATATATGTTTCAAAATTTGTATGAGACAAAACTGCAGGAATGCTCGTAATCTTGCTGATAGAATTAGATGTGAAATACAATGTGTCAGAAAATGTACCATACCGCCCCCGCCGACTCCGGCACCCACTTATTTTCTTGACAACTAGTTCGATGCTGGCGGGGACGAGCAAATGAATGAATAATAAACGAATATTGTATTGCTAATAGAAAATCAGGAAGTTGTGGCGGCTGTGCTCCTTGGCAATTGTTGGCCACCAAATTAGGGCTTTATGTATTAGGTATTATTATTGTTTGAATGTTTTTTTTTTTTTTAATGTATTCTAAATCAAAATGTCATTATTGAAAAGCATGATTTAAATTTAGTCCCAACCAGTGATTTGGTGTTTAAAAAATGAGTAAGTCTAATGTGAGACTGTCTCACAGATCTTTTTATGTGAGACAGGGTCTATTAGGAGTATATTGTTGTAATTGTTTTTGTTTAGTTGTCCCACATTTGATTTCTCCTGAGAGTTCTTTATACTCTCCCTTGTATTTGTACATTCCGTATAATTTGAATAACATATCTTGGAAATATTCTCAACATGGCAACCAAAGCCAAAATTGGCAACGGCCAAAATTCCTTAATCCTCTTTTCCTAAATAATCGGATCCACCCCATCCCTCTAGCCTAAATATTTGGATCGCTCATTACCTTCCAAAAATTGCTCGCTGGTTTCTTGAATCACACGAACCTATTGGAACACAACATATCTTGGAAATATTCTTAATAAGGTCAACCCATAACCCACACTTAGACATTTATAAATATGTAAATTTATGAAAATATATAAATTCTATTCATGGGTAATAAGTATCCGTGAGAGCTCTCACATGAGTTTTGTGTTCAAAATTTTCATATTGGGCTAATTCATTAAAAATGTCAATGATTTTGATAAATAACAAAAATCCTTAAAAATATGTTATACACAAATCACGTGCCAAATCCAATTAAACATGACTGGAAAAATTAATTTGATGGTTAAAATGTAAAATGGAAAAATTAGTGTGTGTATATATATCGGTGAAAAAAAAAAAAAAAACAATGTACAAATATTGGATATATAAATTTCCAATAGACCCCAAGTTGTGAACCAAAATAAGATTTCTATGAATAAGATCCTCCATATATATATATATACTTGACAAATTAAGTGAGTTTGCTAGAAAACCTGCAATCACAAGAATCGATAGAGGAAGTCCTCTACTTAACGTTTCACAATCTCCTTCCCGATTTCCTCCAACTCAGTTTTGCAAAACAAATCCCAACTTTTATCAAAATCTAAGAATTTGATCATGTGAAGAGATCTTCAATGCTCCCAATTCATTTTCACTATTTCCACTCAATGATATGATCCATCTCCACATTGTTTGTTAACTTGGCAAAGCTAGAACTTCTCCAAGCTGGATTTCAACTGTGCTATACCCTTCACAAATTAAATTACAGTCCAAGCACGAATATGAAAATGTTGCTGAATAAAAAGGATTCTTCTTCAAATAAACAAACATTAATTAATTCTTGCAAGAGTCGTCTTACCAATGCCACCCATGCCTGCAACGGGCCGGGGTGATTCGGCAAGTAAGCATGTCCACGACCTCATTTTAAGACAGACATATATCATCTGCGATGACCTTTGTTTGAATCTCTGCGATCAATTGGAGTCTTTTCTTTAAACTGCATCACCTCTTTCTTGATGAAATCCACATCTTGAGTGATCACTTTCTGCATACATGACTTTTGCAACAACTCCATTCATAAAATACGATAAATTGAACTGAAATCACATAAATTCTTATATTATGAGACCAAATTTGGAAAAATCGGTAGTTATATAGGACGAAAAATGATCTTTACTTGTTGCATGTATACTATTAAAGTAATTTATAGCATCGTGGGAAAATCTTAATTAATTTATAGTTCTGTAATTTTGACTGGTTCACCTTTTTGCTATTAATTATAAAATGTATATTCCTATTTTGGCCTTCTAACTTGTTTTTCGAGTTTTTGAGCGACTTTGGTCGAAACGTTGATTTCTACCAATATGCATTGCAAAATTGAATATCCATGTCACCGATTTTAATGAATGGTGCAACTTTATCTAAATAATTAGAAATCCCCATAATTTCGTTTTACGTGCAAATAACAAGTAATATATATTGGATGATTCTTATAAATTCCAGTAAAAGGGATTGAAATCGGAAAAATTCATGAGAGCTACAGAATTTACGAATTTTGTGAATCAGACATTCAGCTTGCATAGATAAATGCTTCAATATTCGTAATATTGACAAGCTGTTTGTCAAAACTCAAAAAAATACTCTCTCTTCTTGAAATTGTTCTCAAATCATAAATTATGAAATCAAGAATATTATTTCATTAGATTTAGTCCAGAAACAAACCCAAAATAAATATTTTATAATTCCACAATAGAATATAAAAAAAGTACAAATATTTAACATTATAATCTCATGAATGTGAAAGCATCATCAACTTCAACTTCATACTTTGCAGTAGAGGCTTGAACATGCATCTGCACAGCTCGACAGTTGTTCTGCATCAACACAAAAGAAACAAACCCCATTGATTAACATATATATAAACCTCATGAGAGAGAGAGAGAGAGAGAGAGAGAGAGAGAGAGAGAGAGAGAGAGAGATAGACCATTAGTGGTTTTGGAGCATTTGTGAAGAGTGCAACCAATATTGCAGTAATAAGAGAGAGTGGAAGTAGAGTTAGGAGGCCTGCAGAAATTTGCCACACAACTCCTCACACAGCTTTCAACAATATTTGGCTTATTCTTGCAAAACTCTTCACATTTTTCAAGACAAGATTGATTTTGTGCAAGACTAATTGCACAAAGTCCCATCATTATAATCAAGAAAACCATTCCACATCTCTGCTCCATCTTTTCTCTTCTTTGGTTATTGTTTATTTTTCTTTGCTTTTGATTATCTTGATAATCAGTTTGATGCAATTCGGACAGAGTATTAATATCCTCATATACACACACAATATTAATGTTGGATTTTTAGAAAAAGCTGGAAATCATATGTATTTAATGTTATTGATTGAGTATATATGGAACATTTTATCGATCTTCCCCTAAATTATCGGACGATCAAGTACTAATATTCATTTATGGACCTTTTACAAATCATATATTTCTGATTTTCTAAAATGTATATATGGTATTTATATGATTAGATTTCAATTAGTTTGGAATCATTCATCTGCTATCCAGCAATCACATTAATCACTAGATAAGACATTCAAATAATCACAATTTATTATAATTCAAAATTTGGGCAACATTTAATTAAATTGATTCAATCCAAAGTATTAGAAAAACACTTAATTTGAAACAAGATTTAAATTCCTAAACCAATTATATTCTGATAATCTACCCACCATGGGCACACCATAGCCGATTACATATTGGGCATCTTCAGCAGTGTATAAAAAAGATAATGTAATTTTTACATTATTTTCATATTGAAATTGACATTTATCTCCAACAGTCATGTGCATTATTCTTCACAATAAACGAGAATATCCCTTTAAGAATCCAGCGCACTACTGAAGATAGCCCTAATACCCTCTAATGTTTCATAATAAGTAAATGTTATTTTGGAGTTTTTGTTGTAAATTAAAAAACATTTAATTAATATTATTGTCTTTCAATGAATTTATTATGGTGGCTAGCGATTCACACCCCTACTCAAACGTTCAATCACTTGAGACTAGCTAGCAATAATAATCACCATATGATAAAGTGGCCTTTTTATAAAACAGGATTGATAATATATTCTAACATAATTCCACTTATTGTAATTATAACTCATCAGATTTTATGAACCCTACTTGATCACATTACAAAAATCAACAACAAAATTTCTCCTACAGATTACATGTATGCACTCTATGCATTGTAATAACAAAATCTGTATAAATATTGGGCCTCAATCAACATTTTTGAAAATCCAATCCATTTAATTTTCCCCAAATTAAAAATGAAGGACAAAATAGGTATTGTGTCAATAATCCTAGTCTTAATGATGATATCAATGGCAAATGCAGATGAATGCAAAAAGTGTCTGAGACGATGTTACTATGATCCAGACTGTCTGAAAATATGTGGACCAATTTGTTTGGCACCCCAACCAGCCTCTGGTCAAGCCCCTCGACCATGGTCATTACCATTACCCTCTCTCTCTCCCACCAAACCACATCCTTATAATGCTTAAGAAATTATCTTATCATAAATAACCATTTTAATATATATCATGAAGATATAATAAATAAAGGTTTTTTTTCCTTTTGGATATGTATTTTGTAATGCAGTAGTTTTTATTGAAATATCTTTGAAAATATTGTGCTGTTATTTTTTTCCTATTATATGCGTCTGAAAAATTGATAAGAGAAGATTATGTATCTGTGTGGGCAATTTTTGAATTACGGTTCTCAAGTTAATGTCCTAAATTGTCACTTTCAATGCGGGTTCATGTGAGAAACATGTAAGTAATGTTAAATTATTGTTGTCAATCCAAATAAATGGAACATCTATGTGTTATCGATAAGTTACAAGTAAAATTAATTTTATGTTTGACAAAACCTATATATATATATATATATATACATACATATAAAAGACACTTTTTTAGATAAAAAGTTTAAAATATTTTTAAAATGGGACATGATTCCATGTTCAAAATTAATTTTATTTTATGAGTATATATGTACCTTTAATTCAATATTTCGATTCTCTACCATATTCAAATTTCATACTGTATTAGTTTAGGAGTATTTACCATAAACTGTACATTCCAATTTCCTATCATGTTAAATTACCATTTTGTTTTACGAGTATGTACTTTTAATTGCAATATTTCTATTTTCAACCATATTCAAAATTCATATTGGTTAATGAGTATGTACCCTAAATTGTACAATATATCAATTTTTGTACCATGTTAAAATTCCATTCTGTTTTACGAGTATGTATTTCTAATTGCATTTTTATTTTCTACCATATTCAAATTTCATATTTATTTATGAGTATTTACCATTAATGGTACATTTCAAAGTAATACCATTTTAAAATGAGTTACTCTCCTATGCACCTTTTGCACGGATCAGCGCAGGTTGGGCTAGCCCGCCCAACCCTCGCGCCTCTTTATTTTTTTCATGTGTTTTGGTCGTTACCTTCACGTTAGTGTTACCTTCGTGTTATGTTAGGGTTACCTTCGCATTATATTAATGTGACCCCATCTCCAGATTTCATACCCTTAGTTTAAAACCACTGAACTAAAATAACACGAAGGTAACACTAATATAACATGAAGGTAACACTAACATAATTTAGTGGGTTTGAGCGCACCCACCAGGCGCGTGGAGGCGCGTTGGGGGCGTGAAAACGCGCGTTAGAGGCGCGTGGGGCAGGTCAACCCGGGTGCATGGATCCTAGATCCATGCACCAATTGCACAAAATATTTTGCCTTTTAAAATTCTCATTCTGTTTTAACACTTTGATTGCATTTCTATTTTCTACAATATTCAAATTTCATATTGGTTTATGAGTATGTACCATAAAATATACACTTCAAAATTTCTACCATATTAATATATTTTATTTGAGTATATTCCATTTATTGGACTTTTCTATCTTCTATCACATTCCAATTCTTTTTTTTAGTATGAACCATTAATTGTCAGAAAAAAGAAGAAGCTATTAATAGTGACATTATGATATGCTATATTCATAAATGTCATCAGATTTTCATACCTTTTGGGAATATTGCATCTTAATTATTTTTCCATATTTCAATTATAAATCAGATTTTAGGGAATATTCTATCAATCTTACAATACATATGGAAGCTAGTCCACAATTAATTTGGTTTATTTTCCCTATATATAATAAGCCTAAATTCTTCAGAAATCACCAAATCTCTTCGATTCGATTCTAACATTCAAAAATAATTTCACAAAAATGAAGTGCAATGGGCTTGCACCTGCTATTGTAGTGGTTGTAATTGCAATTTTCCTAGTAACAAATTCTGCAGCACGTTCACAAATATGCGAATTCTGCATCAAAGGTTGCTCCAATGGAAAAATTAATATTTCTTGTATTCTCAAGATATGTGCACCGGTTTGTTCGTTGCCACCGCGACCTCCGATCGCCCAATCCTTGTTTCATCGCCAACATGTGTTGAATAATTAACTTCTATATTTATCTTGGTACTGGTTCAATAAATCTTTTTCGATTGAGAATGTTGGGATGTGATGAATCACAGAAATATGACATTTGATCCATATTTTATATTGTAATGTTATATTTTTGGATAATAAAAATGAGAACTGGTTTTTTTAATTTTTTGGTTTAGTTGGATGATTTTTATTTTTATAATTTTGTTCTCAATTATCTTGGTCGATAATAAGAGAGAGAGAAGAAAATTTTGATCATTCATAATATGATCTTTTAGGATGGTATGTACCCTAAAAAAATAGTAATTAAACACGTTTTTTACTTAATGAAAGATATAAAATTACAATATTTTTTCGATGTGTTCAGTGGATTTGGGGCCTGGATAACCTCTCTGTTTTTTTTTGTAGGTTTCATAGTTTTTTTAATTAAATTATTTGTTTTCAAAACAAAAGGGCACACTTAAATTGGAAAACATACAAATTAATATCACTATACTTTGTTTTGTTTTCCATTTTTTTCTTTCTTTATTCTTTGTTCTTCTTAATAAAACCTCAATATGCTCAAAAAAAGAAAAGGAGAAAAGAATTCTACAAATCATTCATAGGATTTTTCAACATTTCTCAGTTCTTTGTGATTTATATGATATTAGACTATGTAAAATCACACATGAATTATCATTAAAAATCAATGCTATTGATGATGGTAGCATATATGTGAGATCATTATCTGTATTTTATTGCAGCATATATATGTTAAAAATCACATGATTGCAGTTACATTAATTCAATCATAGATATTTTTCTTAGATCTGGCTAGGCAACATAACACATTATCTCCCAAAAGTTGATCGAAAGGAAAACTGAAACTAACGTCATCTCCTATTAGTTGTTCTCATAAGAGATCTTGTTATCCAACAATATCTTCATTCTTCTTCATATCATCCGATCTGGTTGCAGCCCATTCTGATCCGGGACAGAGTTTATGACAAGTCGAGATGCAAAAGAGGTTGAGGCGTCCGTTTGAACAAAGTGCTAAACAGTTATTGAAACACTGAGTACTATTATTTTTCATGTCTACTACTTCTGCATCTGTCTCACCTAATATAAGAAACATAACCACAAATACATTAACAAGAAACAACCATGAGATTTTCATTTTCCTTTCCTCTGATTTTTTTAAATACATGTATGTGCTACACAAGCCAATGGCATATAGTAATGTCACTATTTATAGTTTTTTTTTTTTCAGACAATTAAAGGTACTTTACTCATAAAATAAAAATGGAGTTTGAATGTGATGGAAAATAAGAAAAGTCCAATTAATGGTATGTACTATTAAAAATATATATATATATGATGTTTTAATATGGTAGAAAATTAAAATGTATATATAATTTATGGTAACCAATATGAAATTTGAATATGGTATAAAATAGAAATGCAATTAAAGGTACCTACCATATAAAACAAAATGTGATTTTAACAATATATGGTAGAATTTTGAAATAATGTACTATTAATAGTACATACTCCTAAAACAATATGAAAATTGAATATGGTAGAAAACAGAAAAGCAGTTAAAGTACATACTCATAAAACAAAATATGGACATAATATTACATATTAGAGTAGGTCTTGCATACCCTGAAACACTGTGCCCCTAAACCCTTATTATAATACATTTAATTAATATGGTTAATACCTAACATGTAATAAATAATATCTTGAATATTACATTTACTAAAACATATATTTCAGATATACACGTAATACCTTAAGCATATGCAATTAATACCTTATGAGTATAGCACTAATACCTTATGGATGCACCAGTAATACCCTATGAGTATATAACTAATACCAAACTAATATTACCTTTGGGGGTATGATGCACCGGGGTACACAAGTTTTTGCCTACATATTATTGTAGAATCGAAATTGACAGTATATATGAGTAAAATGATCGGACCAACCTTTTTTTTTATAAAAAGAAGGGTAATTGAAAAGTTAATCGACTTTAATTCATGGTATTACATATTACTGTAGAAGAATTCATAATACTAGGCCTTTATACAAATAAACATAAATAGTTGAAATAAAGTAAAATGCACGAAATCTCATTAAAAATAAATTTAGTGAAGCCTCAAGAATTACATAGCAATCTCATTACATAGTCATCATCAAAATAAAATTAGATGTAATACTGATCACTTTTACATGATATCCAAAAATAAAAAATTACAAACATATAGATGAAATCTCATTACAGAGTTGAGATATATGAATTGAAGCCTCAAGGATTCATAAAAATTGTGTGTTAGAGAAAATATAATATACAAAGCAATTAGAAGAGCAAAATTATATAACATTAACCATGAAACAAAGCAAGGTAAATTCAATGATGAGTGTAATTTTGGTGTTCATGCTGCTATATGCAGGCCAAGCAACTGCAGATTTTAAAAAATGCTTCGACTCTTGTGCTATCGATTGTTTCTTTGGACACGACGACGATAAATACAAGTGTATGGCAAAATGTTTTGCCAAATGTATCATTCATCCGAGTCCGAGTCCGAGTCGAGTTCGATTAGTCTCGACTACTGCAAATTTGGTTGCTCGATTGATCAATGTTCCAATTTTGGCAAAGGTGAGTACTGTTAATTGTTGGTTCTTGCAAATCATGCAAACTTTTTTTTTTTTTCTCACTTTATAGTTATGTTTATTAAACACGTATGTACATAGTTTTTAGTTTTCTGTAAAAGATAATTGATTTAATTGAACTTATAATTGTGCTAAATGAGACTTTAAATATTTGCTGCAGATTTTGATAAAGTTGAGAATTGTGTGAACATGTGTGAGACTACCAAATGTCGCAAGTTGGCCCCTTCTCCTGTTTAAATTTCATCATCATTTAGATTTGAGACTAAGCTGTATTAAGCTTCTATTTGACTCTATTTAATGTCATCAATTATGAAAATAGGATTATGAATAAATTTAAAAATTAATAGAACATATTATCTATTCTTTTTCTTTCTGATATTGTACTTTTTCCCATATGATCTCATTTATCGTGCACTATTATAGTTTCATGACATGAATCTCAAAACTCATTTGACAAATTAATATATGTTCGGGGTTAGATCTCTTACAAACTCAATTTCAATCCAATTTGATCAGTTTTACAATTTTTGTCCAATTTTGGTTCGCATATTTCCACTTTTGTCAATTTCAATCTAGTTTTGATTGGATGACCATCGAGAAATCTTACGTGCATGACATCAACAATTTTGGAAAAGTCGATTGAAATTGGACCGAAATTGAAAAATTTGAAACATGCTGATCAAAATCGGGAAAATGTCTAAAATTGGAAAAAGTTGAAAAATAATACATGGAACCACAATTTGAAAACGTATAATTTATGTTAAAAAATGAAAAACGTCTTACATATAGGAACACGATTGAAATTAACACTTTTTTTTTTAATTACTGATCAAGACACACCTTCCTTCAAACCCTAAAAAAATCTCAAAACAATTTACTGATTTCATTTCGATTCGAATTTGTTTTGAATGAGAAACAAATGAAGTTTCGAAAAGTACATCACATAAATATTGCAATGTTAAAAATTGAAAATTAATCTACCAACAAAAACAAAAAACCATGGATCTTATTTCATGTTGGGTTATTACAACAACACATTTAGCCTTGAAAATCAAAATTGATATATACACACACTAACATCTAACATCGATCACTTGTATTGTAATCTTTAAAAGATTTAACCTATCCAACATTACCATTCTTCTTAACATCATCCAACCATATGTTGCTGGTGGTTTTCCCTTACATATATATACTTGATGACAAAATGGGTTTATTTTTCCATTGCTACAAATCGCATAGCAATTCTTCAAACATTTCTTTCACATCTAATTCTGCATTTGTCACACATGTGATCAAAATTATGACAAAATTTACATACACAAAGAACAACCATTGGCTTTTCATTTTCCTTAATTTCCTCCTTTTCTTTTATTTTCTTGATAGATTTTATGTGCTACACAACTTGTAACATATAAGAATGTCACCATTTATATAGCCTTTTTTTTTTTTTGACACTATATAAATGCTACATACTTATAATATAAAACGAAATTTGAGTATGCGTGGTTGAAATTGGAAATGTTCAATTAATGGTGTCCAATTAATGGTGTGTACTCATATATAGAAATTAAATTTGAATAATTAGAAATAGAACTGTCCTAGTAAAGAATTATAGTACTCGTTATAACAAAATGGAATTGAACATGGTCAAAAAATAGAAATGTCCAATTAATTGGGTGTACTCATAAAACGATATGAAAAATGAAAATGGTATAGAATAGAAATATTCGTTAATTAATGTATACCCAATTTAAAAACAATTATTGGTCAGTTAGTAAATTAATAACCTAAATGAACAAAATGAACTGTCGATTTAAATGTTGATTATGAATAATCAAATAAACACAATTTACGTATACGTAATGTATTTTTCCGAGATATACCATTTCCTAATGTCTTGCAAAAAGTGGACATTTAGTTATAGGCTTATAGCAATAATTTAATCTATTTACTATATATCTATTCGATATTTCTAGAAATATAGGGAACACATAATTTTTATTTGAGTAGGTCTTATGTGAGACCGTCTCACGGATCTTTTTTCGTGAGACGGGTCAACCCACAACCCACACTTAGTAATTTATATAAAAATTTATGGATATGAGTTCACTTTATGGGTAATAAGGATCCGTCTCACGGAAACTATCCGTAAGACCATCTCATATGAGTTTTTGTGTTTTTATTTTGGTCATATATATATATATATATATATATATTCTAATTTTTATATACATAGAAGTGTATATATTTATGGATATTAATTGCAAATTTTCATTTCAGAGAAGGACTGATATGCTAAATAATTACAGTATGAATTTAGTAATCAATTTACTTAAAGTATAATATTTACTGGTTACAATAACCATTAATTATCCACTTAATCAGGAAAAAATATGTTTGCATACGAAATGATCAACTCAGCATTTAGTTCATAATAAAAAAAATGGTGTTAAGTGAGTATTTATTTATAGAGAGAAGAAAAGAAGAGAAGTTAAATTAATTAGGGCTTAAGCATGGATGAGAGCAAAATAATAATGCGTACGATAGGTGTGATTGCAGTGTTGATGCTATTGTACGCAGGGGGTGCGTCGGGTTCCTGTTATTCAGACTGTTTATCAGAGTGCTATGCCGGTGGAGGAGAGCGTTTAGCGTGTCTCATAAAATGCGCTCTTAAGTGTAAACCGGCTAATAACGTTTCTTGCTCCTATGCTTGCACTTTTAATCAATGTGCTTCATTTGGAAATGGTAATTTTTTTCTTCCTCTTTTTTCAAATTCGAATCCATCATGTGTGTGTATATATCACCTTTTCCATTATACAACTTTTTATGTTTATTCTAACTGGAAAATATTGAGATGTCTTCGTTACATGGAAAGTGAAATTAATTGTTATATGGTTTGTCTGAGTACACGTCAATGGTGGACATATATCGATGTGTCCAGGGTGTATTCTGACTAACTAGTTGGTGTTTTGAGCGATTTTTCAACTGGGTATTGTTATCAACTGTGAGATCTTTTATCTTTTATTTTTAATTTTTTTTTACAAAATCTAAATCTTGAATAACTACTAATCCAAGACCATACTTATTGATTGTAATTCTATGGTTTATTCAGTTTAGGTTTTCACAATTTATATACGCTACTTGAAATAGGAAAAACTGTCTACAAACCAAAAAACTATGATCCTTCTAATAGATGGGATGAAAAAGAAGAAATTAAAAAGGTGATCTGATTTTTGTAACACTACTCTTCGACTTGACTCTAACACATAACCACGGGATAAAATTTAATTTGTGAAAATGGGCGTATGGTTGATGTTATTATTATTCCTTTCGATTCTTTTAATTTTGTAGCTTAATTGATATATTTGTTTTAACAATTGCAGATGAAGAGAAAGTGGTTGATTGTGTCAATAAGTGTGGCAATGGTAATTGCACATAAAGAACTAAGAAGTTGTATCTTGTGCACATTTTGAAGTACCTTTCTATATCACAAATTGAGATTCTCAAAAAATAATATTCATTACTACTAATTTTGTGTGGTTTGGTATTTTTTTTAAATATTTTTTGGGTATTATTGTTCAATTATAGTTAAGTTGATTTCCACTAATTAGAATCATTTTGGAGTAGATTTACCAATAAGTTTTTTTTTTCCCTACTTAATTGAACTTGAACTTGAACTTGTATGTGCCAAGTTATAGGCAAAGATGAAAATATTGGTTTCGGTAGATATATCGGTCCCTTAATTTTACGAAAATATCGATGGATATATCGGTTTCGGTGGAATTATCGGTACATATATTTTCCTGATATTTACCGATATTTTCCCGATATTTTCCGATATATACCGATATTTTGTGATATTTATCGATATTTTCCCTACATTTACCGATATTTACCGATATATTCATAATATTTTCCGATATTTTTCAATATTTACCGATATTCCACCGATATTTATCGATATTTCTTTGATATTTATGAATTTTCCTATAATTTTTACCTGAAACCTCTGATATTGAAATTGGTATCGATTTTAGCCAATAATTATTGATATTTCATGTATTTTATTACCAAAAAATGAAAATATCGGTGATATATCGTTACAACCCGTTTTTGTTTCGATCACATGAAAAAATGGAAATATCGGGAATATATCGGAGATATATAGGGATATTTTCATCCTTGGTTCTAGGATAAAGTGTCTCGATTGAGTTGGAGCTTAAATCTATCATTTTCTACTTTAAAATACTTTATGATGTTTTAAAGATTGAGTATCATATAAATATTTCAAAGTAATAAGATATTATTGAAATACATAAGTAATATAAAATATATATAAATAATAAAAAGCAATATAAAATAATTAAATAGGATAAAAGTCTAGAATGCAAAAATAAGTGAACTTATCAATTCAAGCCTAAACAATAAATATATTAATCCGGGATCATCAGAAGTTAAATGTTAATATCATATAATTTTTCACTACAACTTATCTTATGTAAAATTATGTATTATATCACATGTAAACTATATATAATAATATAACATTACAATCATATTTAAAGTAATAATCAACTCCTATTAGAATAAGAGTAAGTCATGTGTGAAACCGTCTCACAGATCTTTTTTTGTGAGACGGGTCAACTCATAACTTACAATTAGCAATTCATATTAAAGTTTGTGAAATATGGATTCAATTCATGGGTGATAAGGATCTGTCTCACATAAATTTTTGCGTTATTGTTATCTCTTTAAAAATAGTTATAAATGAATAAAATCAATTCAAATATCATGATATTATATTCATATTTGTTTAATTTAGTGAATATCCGTATTTAATATTTACTATTCTAATCAATTATGAAATTTGTATTCATATACGAATATTCAAATTAGAAAAAGTGAACATGAAATCTCGATTTTTTTTTCTTTCAACAATCTATATATTCTCAATTAATAATATGAAATTGCAAATATATAGCATGCACATACATGACAGAATACATATATGATATTTTGTAAGTAATAAAACATTCATCAACTCTTTGCATTAATTCAGTGCAACATTAATTCTCAAATCAGAGATTGCAAATTAACCAAAAATCAAATCCAGAATATGTATGCGGTTGTGAATTGAGATGGAGAAGAGTAAATGGGAAGGAAAAAAATTATATGGATGTGCATATGGTATTTATTGAATAAATAATTTTAGTAATTTATTAAAATTATATATATTTCATAATTATTAAAATATATTTATGAATAATCGAATCGAATATAGTTATATTCATACAATATTTGAATCTAAAGAAATACATACATTCGATTTTTTATTTTTTTGGTATTTCTGAAATTCAAGTTTCTATATTTGAATTTAAATATCGAATCGAATAAAAAAGTTAAATTGTTTAACTGAGGCAAAGCTATGTACTTTTGAAACTATATTATAATATTGTATGTATTTATATATACACTTATTTATAGGTGTAATTGCAAAAAAAAATCACCACTTTTAAAAAAATTGCAAATTTATCCCAACTTTTCAATAATTGCAAAAAAAATCACAACTTTGTTCACTGTTGTAATTTTGATCACTTTCATATTTTCCCGCAACCGGAGTCCACATGTCCTGCTAAAATGGCACGTCACATGCCACATGGGATGTCACGTCATCTCCAACTAAAAAAGATTTAAAAATCAAATTGCAAAATAAAATCATCATATTTCCTAAAGTTGCAATTTAATCCAAACATTTTAAAAATTAGCAAAAAAAGCCACATACTACATTTTTAATTTGAATTTATTCTTTGATGCTTTAATTATCATAGAAACATCACATAAACTATACTGTCGTCTCTACTATATTAATTTAATTTTTTTAATTTGAAGATAATTAAATCACAACTCACAATTACAACATTTTATTAGAAAAATTGTATCCTTGTTCTTTTAATTGTTGTGTATACGAGTATTACACTTTAAAAAATATTAAACTAATACGTATTATATTTGTATTGAGAAAAAATTTCTCCTTATCATTTGATAAGAGAACCAAATTCATCAATTACTACATATACACTAACAAATGATAAAAGAACAAGGATGCAATTTTTTCTAATAAAAGGTTGTAATTGTGAGTTGTAATTTAATGATCTTCAAATTAAAAAAATATTTAAATTAATATAGTAGAGACGACATTAGTTTATGTGATGTTTCTATAATAATTAAAGTATCAAAGAATAAATTCAAATTGCAAAATGAAGTATGTGGTTTTTTTTTGCTAATTTTTAAAAGGTTGGGATTAAATTGCAACTTTAGAAAGTTGGTAATTTTATTTTGCAATTTGATTTTTAAATCTTTTTTGGTTGGAGATGATGTGGCATCCCATGTGGCATGTGACGTGACATGTTAGCCGAACATGTGGACTCCGGTTGCCGGAAAATATGAAAGTGGTCAAAATTGCAACAGTAAACAAAGATTGCGATTTGTTTTGCAATTATTAAAAAGTAAAAATAAATTTACAATTTTAAAAAAAGAATGACGCCATATTTATATGCATGCAATTTTCTTTTGTTTCATTGAGAAATTAGATGGGCCATAAGGCAAGAGTCGGCCCAATAAGCTGGGCTTATAAAGATATGAAATTACAGAAAAGGTCCTAGAAGAAAAGATAATTCCATCCGATTAGGTTTCCATTCTCGATTTAGGATTAGAGAGAAGTTCAACTCATCCGTCAAACCAACCCTCTCAATATAAACCCTTTTGATGCTGAAATTTGACCACATAAAAGTTCAAATCCCAAATCCCTAAAAAATCTTCCCCGATTAATTGTGGAAATCTGGGGGGTTTTTCGAATTTCCGATCTCATTCCAAACCCTAACAGTAGTGGGAACTGCTCTGAATCAGGGTTTTTTTGTGTGTTAGTTTTCTTTTTTCCGGTTACTGGTGATGGCGGAGGAGGAAATTGAGTACGAGAGCGATCCGGAAGAGGCGAAGTTGTCGTTGAAGGCGCGGAGGAGAGAGGCGAGTGACGACGAGGAAGAGGTCGAGGGAGGGGGAGATCGTCGAGATAAGCCGCTGCGGAGGGTTGACGACTCGGATGGGGAATCGGAAGGGGCCGCCGCGGACTATGAGGAGGAATTGCAGGAAGAAGAGGAAGATTATGATTTGGAGGAGTACGTGGAGGAGATAGAGGAGGGAGTAGAGTTGGAGTATGAAGAAAGGGTTGCAGATGGTGTGGAGGCGGTGGCGGTGGAGGTGGAGAGAGCGGGGAGTGGGAAGGAAGGAGTTTCTGAAGCGGAGCAGTCGGAGGAGAAGAAGGATGTTGATAATGATGCAGGTGAGATTGATGGTGAGAGTAACAATGTTGCAGATGGACTGCATGAAGAAGAGAGAAAAGAAATTGAGCCCTTTGCTGTGCCAACCGCGGGAGCGTTTTACATGCATGATGACAGGTTTCGAGAGAATGCTGGTGGGCGACATAGGTATCTGCTTTTCATCTTTTTTATTGAACTTGCTTAACACACTGAACTGAATTGACTTCAGTAATTAAGGTTTTTACATATGCATACTTTGATCATTAATTAGAATATCTTGAGAGTAATTTCTTTACCTCTCTTCTTTTTGTTGAAATTCTTGTATGGAGAGAACTAATTGTTCGATTTTTTTGACATGGAAACTTCTTCGCCTGGCTATGTACTTATTAGTGTTTTTTCTTATCAAGAATTTCAAGGGTTTTTGAATAGGAGAGAATTTAACCATGGTGATCTAAAAGTGGGGTTCCAGTTAGAATTATTCAGGATTGATGATATAAGGCATCTAGGAACATTAGTTGGACCATATTGATTGCGAAATTGTGAGTTGAAAGTATTTCAGCAATGATATCAAAAGAATAACATTGAAAAACGATGAATTTTTTTTCCTGATTCTTAAGAAAATTCATCAGGTAAATTTTCCTGAGGAACCTCTGCTTGTCCAAGATCTCAAAGCCATTTAGGAACCTAGAAAGCGCACTTTTAGTTTCAATTTGCTATTAGTTTTGCTTTTTAGGAAGTATGGTAGTGTTCTTTATTGTTCTTTTTATTACTTGTCCTACCTGCACATACACTTGAAAAGGAAGGATCTAGGTTAACAAGAGGATTCATATCATGACAATTATTGTAATATTACTTCCCTTATCCCTTAATTAAAAAGCTTTGAATTTAGGACAAGTGAAGAGAGAACAGATTTATTAAGCAGCCAATAGCCATGTTCTCATCACTATGCTTCTTGCATTAAATTTCTAATGAACTGGTCTTTTGGTTTTGAATATTAGCACAGTTATTTACTTTTTAATTTTTGCTTACTTTTCCAATCTGAAAAAGTATCTATTCACATGATCTGATAGTCTTGTAATGTAATAGTAACAGATTTTATTTTTCTTTTTTCTGTTGGTTTTCTCTGATTTTCAGTGAGTATGTCAGCCGGCCATGCCTGTGATGTAGGTGTTAGGATTGTTTTTGGTTCAGTTGCCTGCGAATTTGATGTTTCATGTTGTTACCTTTTTTATTTAGAATTCCAATTCTGTCAGATAACAGGTTGCTTACTTTCTGGGTTTTGTTGTTATTAGACGAACACTTGGAGGAAGAAAGTTGTGGGAGTCTAAAGATGATAGAAAATGGGGGCATGATAAGTTTGAGGAGCTGACTTTGCAGGAAAGGCATCATGACGAGGTGATTTTTGACATATGCAGTATGATGCTTTGTGTTTGTGCAACTCTTCTGTTTCCCTATTTATATGAGTTGATTTGCAGGGTAGAAGGGGCTCTAGGGGTCGTTTTAGAGGTCGCAGTAGAAATAGAGGAACAGACCATGGATCTGTACGTGGAAGCAGGCCTAAAGAGTACACGGTTAACAGCTCTCAGAATTATAACAATCAGAGCTCTGCTCCTAAGGGTGTCAGGGGACGAGGACCGCGAAGGTATCAACCGTCTTTTAAGAACAACAATGAGGTGCCAAATACACAAAACAAACAGTAAGTGAAATCCTTCTCTTTTCTTTATGCTGTTGATTCAGATTCAGATAATAAATTATGCTGCTCTTCATTTGTAGCCCTGGGAAAACTGTTGAGAAGAATTATCATGTTAATTCTCGAAGAAACAGTGAACCTGTATCTAATGCAAAACCAGATGTTCTTCCCAAAAAACAAGTTGCCTCTAGTTTGAACATTGCTTCTCCACCATATTATCCCCATGGTTCTTCTACAAAGGATAACACTGTGCCAACCAAAAGAGATGTCCAAGCTAGCACAGTTAATCGAAATGGTCAGCAATCTGTGGTGGATGAGAGTTTTACTATGTCACACTCCACTGCAACAATGCGTGGAAAAAATGTTGTGGATTCCGTTGGTCTGGACAATCTATCCATTGGTGATTCACCATCTGTGATGGCTGGGAAGCCTTTAAATAATGTGCAAATGCCACTACCTGGGTCGTCATCTATGAATCCTGTTCAATCTCAGATGAGGGGTCAAGGAAGAGGACCAGCTTCCTTCACACAGATGGCCTACCAGCCAGCTGTCTCTAATAACCAATTAAGCAGGGGTCCTCCAGCGAGCCAACTACAAAGTATACAAAGGAACCCTGGCCAAAGTCGTGTTCAGTCTTCCCCGCAAGGTGCCGTTCAACAGTTTACACAACGTTTGCCTAGTGGAGCACAAACTCTTTCTCCACCCAAAGCTGCTGGGGCCGTAAATACATTTGAATCATCAGAACTGGAATCTGCTTCAGAATTGAATGCATCCAAGACAGCATTGGTTGCTAAAGGAAAAGGTAATGTCCAAGGAAGTGGGAAGGGCTCGTTCCTATATGGTGGAGCTCAGGTTACAGGAGCCTCTGCCAATATGGGCAGTGGACATGGTGATCAGAACTTTCCTACTTTCTTACCAGGTATAATATGCTTGCATAGTTATGGATAGAAAAGGAAGGAAACTTTTTTCCCTTAGAGCATGTTTTTCAAAAATTGTTTTAGTTCCTTAGAATGGGCTTGATTTGACTCCATCTTAAATAGCATTAGTTTATTTTATGTAGCTGGTATAGATTTCTTCTATAGGAGTTGCCACCAGAAAAATGCACTGGATGAGTAATAAATTAGCTTAAGTTTTGGATATTTGATTGGAAAACTAGTTTTTGGAGGAGTTTTGAGTGCTGTTTGTCAAATAAAATGTCAAAAGGAGTCATATTATATAGAATCTCTGGGTGAGAAACTAGAGCAAGTAGAAGCTTTGCAAATTTAAGGCTGAACAAGAGTATATGGCATGCATCTTAGGATACTTGCAGTGCTCTTTGAAATCTTTGCTGGTCCAATTTTCTAAATTTTTAATTGCGACTGGTCATCTTTGGGGATAGTCCTTGCTTGGGTCCTATGTTTGGATCTGGATTTGTCAAATCCTAGCAAAGCCTATACATCATTCTTAGCGTCAAGGTCTTACATCTACTTTTTAACTTTCCCCAACATGATGTGATATCACAACTATAATCTTACCCTATAAAATCTCATAACAAACACAATAATTTCACTGTGCACAACACTTCAAAATCCTAGGAAATTCACTATACTCTGGTTAGATTGTCTGTAATTTTTTCTGGATTTGTGTAGAGGATTCTAGTCAGTTTATTTTGTTTTTCTGTTTAACATTCTTTATTCTGAACTTTTGCATGAATTTTACAGTCATGCAATTTGGAGGCCAGCATCCTGGAGGAATTGGGGTTCCTGCTGTTGGCATGGCCTTCCCTGGATATGTTGGTCAACCACAGCTTGGTCTAGGGAGTTCTGAAATGACGTGGTAATAATTTTAGCACCATCCAGAGTTTACTTCACAGATGTTCTCATCTAGCTTGGTCTAGGACCAGATTTTTGTTGCTTTATGACTTGGTTTTTTTCATAGATGATTCTTAAAATATATACTTTGTTTCAATTTATCTCACAAGTTGTCTTCTTTTAGCTAGAGAAATTGGATCTCCCATTTGTATATTTATCATTTTCATTGATTGCCTTGTTATTAAAAATTCAGGCTACCAGTTTTAGCTGGTGCTGCTGGAGCACTGGGTGCAACTTATTGTCCACCGTATATCACTGTTGATGGTTCATATAATGCTCGCCCGTCCGGTCAGGCATCTTCCATAACAGCTGCTTCAAGGTTGATAAGATAGTGATTTGATTTTCTTTCTTTGTTTCCCACATGCCAACCTTCTAGTTGGATGCACTTTCACCCTCTTGTTCACATGATTACCTTTTCATTCTGTTCTGCTGTTATGAAGTTAGCTTTGCTGCGTCTCATATTTAACCTTTCAAATAATTACCTACATAATTTGATTGCAGCAAAGAAAGCTCTACAGCAAAAGTGGGTACTGATTGGAAACCTGCGCAGAGGCCTGGTAAGCCACAATTAACTTTCTTTCCTCAAAATTATTTAAACTGCCCTGCCATTACGTAATCAAATACTATTTTCCATCTATAGAGCTTGCAAATGATGATTTTGGGCAGAGGCAAAAGAATCCTCGAAGGCAAGTGTGGTTTCTTATTCTTCTGTACCTTTTCAATAATTAACATGCTCTTTTCTTACCTGGGTATGAATTGATATGCAGATATACGGAGATGAAATTTGACCAGTGAAGTAATTAGATTGGTTGGATCCCTTGGAATAAGCATTTGAAATCAAAAATTCTTTCCATGTCTCTTCCATCTTGTTGGGTGTAGCAGACTTTCTTGGGTGTGCTTTTGTTGCAGGCCTTCTACTAAGGCCCTTTATGTTCTCCAGTTCTTGATCTGGAGTACTTGGGGCTATTGCATATTCTGAGATAATTTAGGTAATAACTCTAGCAGAAAACTTTTAGCCATTTACTGTGTGGAAAAAGTGAGATAATGGTCACTCCCAAAAAAAAAAAGAGTGCGACATAGAAGATTGGGATATGACAAAAGACTATCTTTCTCTTCTTATATTCCAAATGGCTATATTATTTTATTATGAAAAGGTTGCTATATCCAGTTTTATACAAAAACTCATGTGAGACGGTCTCACGGATAGTTTCTGTGAGACGGATCCTTATTATCCATGAATTGAATACACATCCACAAACTTTCAAATGAATTGCTAAGTGTGGATTATGGGTTGACCCGTCTCACGGAAAAAGATCTGTGAGACGGTCTCACACAAGACTTACTCTATGACCAAAGGTTAAAAAAACCTAAATTTCTTGATCTTCCTTTAATGTTTTGGTGGAATAGAGTATTAACTACTGTGTGTAAGATTCACAATGTTAATAAATTCTCATTCTATTCTGTATGTTGCTGAAATGCTGGTTGGTTAGGTATCTGAAAACGCCCGATGTTGCTGCTTAATTTAAGGAAGAAAACTGCAGCTTGACGGGTGGCAGTTCCTTGTTCTTTTATGCTGTAAGTGCTCCATAATTCAGAAAGATCAATCATATCATGGTATTCACTACAAGATTTATTGAACGATTTAGCAACTTCAATTGTCTGATGCAGATTATTGTGCGGTTGGTATTTAGGTGAAGCTTGCACGAAGGTTTTAACTAGCATCTTTAAAACAAAAAAATGAATAATAAGTATTATTGTGCAGCTGCTGCTTGCTTTATCAAACTGACGTTTCTCCTGTTCCCCTATCTTCATCGAGGTTGAGTTCTTGCACTTCTTGGGATTTCTGATTGAGTTGAACACAAATTTTAATTGTTCGTGTCTCGTAAGAACCTCCGTTCATCTGTGTTAATATATATTTGGGTTGATAATAATTTGCTTGTGCTATTGAACTCTTTAATGCTTCGATGATGATGATGAGTTTTTATTATTTCTGAACTTTTAAATTTTCTTGCTATTGTTGGAAACGAATAAGTATTGAATTCGTGAATATTGTATATCTTTATGTTGGTTGATATTGAAATTTTGATTAATGATCATCAAATTATTAAAGTTGGATTGAATGTGAGGGTCTGTACATTTCAAGAAGAATATGAAGTTGTAAGAGTTTTGACTTAATTTGACTTGGGAATTAATGCCTGTCTAGCTAGGTGAATAATGATTTATCTAAACACAATTTCAGACATTTGTTTGTGGATATTCGGTTCAAGTGATTATTATTTGTTCAATTTATTTTTCCATCCTATGTGTCTTTTAATGGTATAACTATAAAAGACATGAGATGTTGATAATCAATTTCAATTATTGAACCAAAAAGTGCATTCTAAGTTAATCCAAATTGTGATCTTTTCTCGAACATGGTAATAATTAAATGAAGTTGAATGAGTTGATCAATTGTGCTGTCTTCTCAAATAAGGTAATAATTAAATGAAGTTGGAAGACTTCTTTTGTCATAAATGCTATCCTCTTTCAACTTCTAAAATTCCCAAACTCAATCATGTATGTTTACCCATTAAAAAATATCAATAAATTTAATTACTATAATGTGTGTATCTATCTCCATGATGGTCTGAGATATAAATCTAATTTAAAAAAAAAAAAACTAAATTGATTGTCTGAGACCTTTTAAATCTGATCTTATTTGATCATAATATACTCAAATTGACTTATTTATCCTCAAGTCAAATATCAAAATCTTAATGAGGCAAGTTATTAAAATAATTGTTGTTATGTGAATTATTAAAAACGTAGCATCAAAAACTCATCTTTCCAATGGTGATAATAATGAGGCAGGAGACTAAAGTGAAGAAGGGTCAATTCCGGGAAATCTGTGCTGGCGACAAGAAAAATGGTGTGGCGTTATCAAAAACTAATATATATAGAGATAGATAGATACACACATTATAGTAAATATTTATAACAGATATTGTTGTCATCTTTGCTAGCTCCCAAACATCTTTCCACCCATGCGACCTTCGTCTTTTACTCACGTGCCATCTCTCTCTCTCTCTCTCTCTCTCTCTCTCTAACTCCATTGCATAGAGCAACTCCCCCGTCTTTTTCTCTCTCTTGTCCCTCTCTCTCTAGAATTGCAGCAGCTAAAGTCAGAGCTCAGTCTCTATACCAAAGAACTTCACAGCTTCAAAAGTACTGACTTTGATTTGTCGGTGGCGTACGAAATTCCACTCGAGATCTTTTTACTAGAAATCGAAAGGAAGATTTTTATTCTGGGATCTTCTGCAGTGAAACGTTTTCAAGATCGAATTTCACCTCTGTGTGAATAATCCCGTTCACTAGCTCACAACTTATCAAAGTTCACTTCCTAGCTGCTGCGTGCCAGCCTTCGATTTCATTGGGGACTTTGTTGCGTTATAATCGTGGTAAGTGTTTTAAACTTCTTGATATTGCTTATTCTTTTTCTGGTATAACTATTCAAGAATTGAATGCGATTCTTGCTCATTGATTTTTCTTGGCCGACATTTTGATTTCAATAGATGAATATGATTTGGAATTATTTGAAATTATCTCGTGTTATTTAACATTTTTGTTTTGGGGAACTTTTCGTTTTCGTTTGCAGATAAGATTTGTGCATTGCGGTTTAGTTGCAAGGAGATCAAAGCAAGCGATTTGGCCTTTGTTTCTTGAGTTGTTTAACCACTAGTAGTTGGAGCAGTTTTGGCGTTTTTGCATATAGTTCCATTTTGTTCAAATGTTATTGTGTGAGCATCTAGAAATTGTAGTAGAGGAGTGATCGGAATCTCTTGGATGGAGGACGGAAATGTGATTAGGCTATCGCCATTGAGGCCGAGTGGTAGCTCCTTAAAATCACCATCGTCTGGAAAGTCATCTCCGAGGGGTTCTCCTTCGTTTAGGAGGTTGAACTCAGGGCGCACTCCAAGAAGAGAAGGGAGGGGTAGTGGGTGGTTGAGGGGTAACCGCATTGTCCTTTGGTTGCTTTTGATCACACTTTGGGCATATGCTGGATTTTATTTTCAGTCTAGATGGGCTCATGGAGATAACAAGGAAGATCTTTTTAGTGGTGGTTATGGAGGTGAGTCAAGTGATGGGAATCCTGGAAGGCAACAGAAGAATAGGAGGGACTTGATTGCTGTTGTTGATTCTGGAGCGCTTAAGTTGCGGAATGATATGAATACATCAAGTTTCAAGAATATGGATGTGGTTCTTGCAAAGAATGTAAGTGGCGTTTCATTGAATAAGAGCAAGTCTTCGAAGAAAAAAAGTAAGAAATCTGGGCGTAGTTCACGTAAGAAGAGCTCTAGTAAGCCAAAGGTGGTGATAGAGGATGAAGAAAGTGAAGTTGATGTACAGGTAGAGGAAATTCCCAAGAAAAATACAACTTATGGATTCCTTGTTGGTCCATTTGGGTCTGTAGAGGACTCGATTTTGGAGTGGAGTCCAGAGAAACGGTCAGGCACCTGTGACAGGAAGGGTCCATTTGCACGTCTCGTTTGGTCTCGGAAGTTTGTGTTGATTTTCCATGAGCTGTCCATGACTGGAGCTCCACTTGCTATGCTGGAGCTAGCAACGGAATTTCTAAGCTGTGGGGCCACAATTCGAGTAATAGTACTGAACAAAAAGGGTGGCTTGATGCCGGAACTCAGTAGAAGAAAAATCAAAGTACTTGAGGATAAGTCTGATCTAAGCTTCAAAACAGCAATGAGAGCAGATCTCATCATTGCAGGTTCTGCAGTTTGTTCATCCTGGATTGGTGAGAATACTCAATCTTTCTAACAATGCTTTCGAGGGCTTAGATGGACGTGTTCTATACTTGACTAATCTTTGATATATTGCAAATAGTAAGCAATCATTCAAGTTCATATATAGCTTAGTGACTTAGTCATTAGTGTCCATGTGCATGTTAAGAATTGGGTTCAGTGTCCAGGCACGTGTTCTTTGTTGCTTTTACCTGATTATTGTTGTTATTTTGTGAATTCTTGAAGTTGAAAAGTTTTAAGAGTACTCCCGATTTAGTTACAAAATCAATTCACCTTGCTTTGTTATTCCTATTTGCTTGACATTGACAGGTTATTAGCTTACAAAATTCACTATATGTTGTGCACGTGTTTAATCCTAAAGAGAACATGATTACACTTCTTATTTTGTCATGCTTTTTAGAATTTTATATCAGGCTTGCTAGGTATCGATCAACATAAAATGTCCTAGGAGCTCATGGTGACATTGTCGTTTACTTGTTTCATTGATATTCTCACGAACTATGTTATGTAAAGTGACAATGAATTTGGTTAGAGTTCATTTGGACAAATAAACATAACAAATTTACCATGCCAAAGAATTTTGTCTAGATACCTAAAACGCTTGTCTTTTTCTGTAAATTTTCTCAGAACAATACCTATCACGCACAATGCTCGGTTCTACTCAAATAATGTGGTGGATCATGGAGAATAGAAGAGAGTATTTCGACCGATCAAAGCATGTTCTCAACCGAGTAAAGAAGTTGATTTTTATCTCTGAATTACAATCCAAACAGTGGCTAGCTTGGTGTGAGGAAGAAAACATCAGACTAAAATCTGAGCCAGCATTGGTGCCCCTCTCTGTCAATGATGAGCTGGCCTTTGCAGCCGGCATCTCCACCTCGTTAAACACCCCATCATTCTCTAAAGAAAATATGCTGGAAAAGAGACAGTTACTGAGAAGTGCTGTTAGACAAGAAATGGGATTGTCTGATGATGATATGCTAGCCGTTACCTTGAGTAGTATAAACCCTGGAAAGGGTCAACTGCTTCTTCTAGATTCAGCACGGATGGTGCTCGAACAGAGCCCACTGCTCAACACTTCTGGTGCCAAAGATCCATTTGAATTAGATCATGATTATTACTCAAGGGCATTGCTTCAGAATCGGAAAAGACACAGTGAATCTTCCAGTGGATCAAAGTTCTCAAGTAATATAAGGTTATCCCATGTCTTTGCCAACAAGGGGGGATTTGATACTCTATTGTTTGATAGAAAATTGCTGACAGAGAAGAGTGGAATGAAGGACCAGAAACTTAAGATTCTGATTGGCTCGGTTGGATCGAAAAGTAATAAATTACTTTACGTGAAAAGGCTTCTTGCGTATCTGTCATCACATTCAAACCTGTCAAAGTCTGTGCTGTGGACTCCAGCAACGACTCGAGTTGCCTCCCTTTATTCTGCAGCTGATGTTTACATCATGAATTCTCAGGTAAAAAAAAGCTGCTTGCTTTTTCAGTGCTTTTGATTGCTTATTACTTATGTCTAAGAGTTCCATGATTACTCATCTTCTCATTACAAGTTTTAGTGTACTAAATAACAACCATATTTTATGAAATGCTTAACGTTGATGGTTTGCATAATTTTAAGGTATCTAAAATTAAAGAAAATTTAGAAGTGAGAATTGGAGACTTTTGATTCAGAAAATAAAGAGTAATGCTAATGAAGCAAGTTCAAGGTCTTGGGAGGGTGTGAGGACGTGATAGAATTACTAAATTGAGACAAAATCATGAAGGGTATAGAATTCTCGACACAAAAACAGTAGTGAACTTGATTCTATTTACATATCCACACATGAGGATCCAAACCCTTTCATGATGCAATGCCTGTAATCCATGATTCGTTCATGTTTCTTTAAATAATTTTCAATGTATCAACTTGTAAACTATTGTTGGAGTATGTTTCATGTTTCATGAAAGTAAAGTTTATGTGCAACTTATCTGATCCTGACTCTTAATTTATCCTGACCTTTTTCAGAACCTTAGATTTGTCCATTATGTCTGTGCAGGGACTTGGAGAGACATTTGGACGAGTAACAATCGAGGCCATGGCATTTGGACTTCCCGTAAGGCCCTAATTTTTCTTGTTCTAGTCAAATGTTTTAGATATCGCAAAGCACATATCAAGTACCAAAGAAGTAAAATATGTCACATCAAACAACCTCATAAAGTCTTGTATTTTCATTTCATCTTACGTTCACCACTATTTGCCCTGAGTGTGTTCCTATGGAATTAGTTTATCATCTTAACTATCTTGATTCTCACATCTTTATGAGAACGTTGCTATTGATGAAGGTGCTGGGAACCGATTCTGGAGGCACCCGAGAGATTGTAGAACACAACATAACGGGTCTCCTTCATCCGTTGGGGCGTGTGGGGGGTCAAGTTCTTGCAAGGAATCTTGAATTCTTTCTTGAGAACCCATCAGCAAGGCAAGAAATGGGAACAAAAGGTAGAGAAAAGGTGGAGAAAATGTTTTTGAAGAAGCATATGTTTCAGAAATTTGGTGAGGTGTTGTACAAGTGTATGAGAATTAAGTAGAATTTCATGAAACTGGTCTTATCTCATTCTTTCTTTTGATAGAAACTACACGAGTTTGGTTATCAAAGTTTCATTATCAGCTTTAGCGACAATAAACATGCATCCTATGATCCTAATTCACCACTCTTAATCATTGTGACTTCTCTTTTATTAGATCTTGATTTTTGCACACCTCTTTCTTTATCAGCATTTGAGAGAGAGAGAGAGAGAGAGAGAGAGAGAGAGAGAGAGAGAGAGAAATGACGATCATTATAAATACAGTGTATCTAGGAACTGTTTGTCTAAGCAACTATATGATCTCCAAGAAAAAACAGTTGGGTGATGAAATGATCCATCCTTCAATGATGATTCATATCAGCTATTCATTTAGAGTTTGATGAGAAGGTCTTCTGAAAGGCCGCGTACTCGTTTACTGAAACTGTCGAAAATTTTAAGGACAAAATCGATGCCATTACACTCAACTACCTACAAAACCAAGGACAGTATAAGTCATCAGTTATGACAGTATAAACCATGGAGAAGAATATTTAGTTTCAAGAACTTCAAGCAATACAAAAAAATAAAAAGCAATGAATCCAAAGAACTTCCACTACATTATTTGGCTAATGCAAGTGACATCTATTCGGTTAGAAAGTAACAAAAGAATTTTCAAAGTTTTCGAAGATGTTAAGGAATCCCATGATGAGGTTTGGGAAGGGGTTAAAACTGGAGTTTTGTGCTTTAGAGTGCATGGCTAGCCTTTGGGATTCCCTCTCCCTTTCAAATTTGTTTCTCATAAAAAAGAAAAAAAAAAAAAAACGGATGAATTAATAATCCACAACTTCGATAATTCAAGAATAAGTGAACAACTCACTTCATTGTTTTAAGCAACTATAAACTTTCTAAAGATATACTATAACAAAAAAAAAGAAAAAATCATTTATCTTCATGCTATTCAGGTTTTTGAAGTGATTGAATTGCGATCCTGAGCTACTTATAAATGAACTACTGAGATTGTATTGTTGATGGGATCATGTAAAACTTATCACTGCTCCATGTTTAACCAGCTTAAACATCAAACATAAATATCCCATTACAAAAATACCACATTCAAAGCAAGAGAGCAATTTTGAAAATACGAATGGACACTCAAAGGGCATTAACCAAGAATTCTAAGGAATCATAAACAAGTAGATAAACCTGTCATCTGGTGTCCAAACAGAAAAAAAAAAAAAAAACAGTGAAGATAGTGCTTTTAAAACACTCACCTGAATTGCTCGTTTCCACACATTTATTCAGTCCTCGCATTTGCTCAAGTTGCTACAAACATTGCACTCCATAACAGTTGAAGGCCGAGCATCAGCGGGGGGTAAAGGAGCCAATGTACCTCCACAATTGTCTACACTGCACATGTATCTCACAAAGAAGTAAGCATGAGGAAAATCATTGTTCTCTCTAGCCGTTCCACAGTCCTCACTCCCTAACTCATCATCATCCTCATCCTCGTCCATGCCCATGCCATCCTCCATTTCTCCGTCTCCTTCTTCGTCATTATCGGACCAATTAGCCTCCACTTGGCACCGATCACAATCACACA
Source organism: Scutellaria baicalensis (assembly GCA_005771605.1). Lineage (NCBI taxonomy): Eukaryota > Viridiplantae > Streptophyta > Magnoliopsida > Lamiales > Lamiaceae > Scutellaria > Scutellaria baicalensis. The sequence goes on from CM016721.1 coordinate 78,857,571, forward strand.
CGAAACCGTAGTCCTCCTTCAACCTCTGTTGCCTCTCCGAGTATTTAACATTGACAGGGAAATAACTGAGACAAATTTCCCTCCCTACTGGTAGATCATGGATAACCCTCACCACCATATCAGTGTTGCTAAAATCAGACACCGAGTCCACATAGTCAAATCTACAAGCATTTGGTAGGCAATCATGATTGAAGAAGGAGGCCCTAGGGTAAATCCCATAAGCTCTAACAGACCTTTCTTTGTTTTGATCAAAAGGCTCCATTAAACCAAAAGCATTGAGCTTGTCTTTCGCCAACAGGGCTGCAGTTAGCTCTACCGAAAACCCTAATTGCCCAATACTCGGCAATGGGCACACAGTTGAAATCACTGAATGTAAAAAAACAGACGCATCGTCTGTAAAGGGTTCGCCCTGAAGTGAAAGAAGAGTCTGAAAATGTGAAGGCGACACAATTGCGAGATTATACGCGGCGACGAGAAACCAAGCTTGCACAACGCGGTCATGGTGGTGGTGGAGGAGCGGAGAGTTGGGGGCGCGAAGGCGGGTTAAAGCTTGGCAAACAAATGGAGTATGGGAAGTGGAGAGAGCAATGGATTGGCATTGTGCAGAGCAAAAAATTGAAGCAGTGGAGCAATTAGGGCAAGAAAGTGTTGCTGAAGGGTGCGGCGAGATTGTTCTAAAGCAACGGGAGCAGTAATTGGCGCCGCCGTCGCCGCCGTGAGGAACGGCGGAGTAGAGGAGGATAGGAGAGTCTTTGAGGACAATTTCTCCGGCCTTTAACGGCCTGGTGGAAACTAGAGCTCTCCCTTTGTTTGCTATTTCCACCATTTTAATCGAACAACCATCGTTCGACATGGCACTGCGTGTTTTCGAGGTAATTGAGATATCCCACAGAACAAACGACAGTAAAGACAGTGTTTTTACGAGGTAAGGAGTGAAAAACAACTCACCGGAAACTGAGAGAATTTTCCGATACACTTGAAGAGCAGCGGCGGCGGCGGAGGAGTGGTTAAGGCTATGAGGTTATTGTAGATTGTGACCCAATTTTCTATTTTTTTTTTTTTTTCTTCTTGAAATTTTACTATTGATGGCACTTTATCATCTATGTTAATTTTGGTTTTTAAATTCGTCCTAAAAAAAATAAAAAATTGCCCAACTTTATTTCTTTTTATGGAAAATAAGATGAAAGGAAGTAGGTTTTGACTAATGTGATACTATTATTATGTAAGTTGGTGTCTCTTTTTAAGAGTGATTAGATTTTTTAAGAGTGATTTCAATGTAATATCTACACCATTTGGTATCTTTATATTTTAGATAAGAACTAGTCTCTCCATTACAAAACGAATCACTCACATCTGGAAAAGGGCAAATATATAGACTACAATTCGAAGCAACAAGCAGATTGAACATGGCCACAAAATTCCTCTTCACTATTTACTTTCTCCCACTTACTACACTTGTCCAAATCCAACACATATGTATTATAGGGTGCCCCAAATCTTTCCGATCCGACCACCAACACTTTCCTCTGCCACGCTGTCATGTACGCCGTGTTGCTGACCTCAGCCGGCAGCTCAGCCACCGCCTTCCACGTGGACCCTTCCCTTAGCGCCACGTCAGCCACGCCGCACATGAACAACCCCCCCTCCCCACTCTCCACGCAGCTCCTCGGGCACTTGGCCGCGTCCAGGAGACCCTCCTGGAGCGGGCCCCACCGCCACGTCGCCACGTCGAACGACTCGGCGCTGGTCCCGAATCGGCCCTGCATGTTGGTGGGGTACCCACCGATGACGTGGAACGTGCCACCGTGGCACACCCCTTTCGACTCGTCGCGCTCCCTCGCCATGTCCGGCATCGCCCTCCACTCATCCTCCGCCACGTCATACGCCATCGCCGACCTCAGCGCACACTTGTCGCCGTCGTGCCCGCCGGCCACGAACACCGTCCGGTCCGAATCCGACGCGCATGCGAAGAACAATCTCCGGCCCCCCGGCATGTCGGCCCCACGCCGCCACGTGGCGGAAATGAAGTTGTAAATGTAGACCCCGTTCGATACCTCCCAACTCGCCGGGTCCCACCCGCCTATCACCACCAGATTCAGCCCCACTCCGACGAGCTGGCAGTACATCGGCAACCCGTCGGAAAACCCAGGCATGGGCGGCAGCTCAGCCCAGTGACCTGTTTCCGGTTCGCAAACTGTGAGCCGGTAAACCGGGACGGAAGCAAACTTCTTGGCCCCGATTTCCCGGGTCGGGTCAACCCGTGCTTGCGCCATGACTACAATTTTCCTGGTCAATCCGGAAGCCTTCCGGCGGCGCCAGAACTCCGGCAGCTGAATCTCCCGCTTCCAGCTCCGGCAAACAGATGCAGCAGAAGACAAGTACTGGTAGGGGATTCTTACCAGGCAGTCGAGACCCAGATCGGAAGGAAGACCCGGAATAAGATCCATATCGAAATATGCATGCAAAGAAACCAAACAAGTGTGCAGAAAAAGCAATCAAGGTGGGGCTTTATATACAGGGGAAAAGGTTGAGGGGTCTTTCACTTTAGTGTGATTGAAAATGATGAATCCTTGGTTTTTAGGGACATGTTGTAATTCGGGTTTAGAATGAAAGGTTAGGGACAAAGCTTCTAGAAGGAGATGAGGGTTTTGGGAATTATATTATGAACACATTATTTATTTATTCTTCCCTTAATATACAAACTACTTTTTTCTCTCTCTTCTCTACATACATATATAGACACACCTTCTAGAACATATCTTAGTTATCAATGCCCATAACCCATATCTAAAATATAATTAATATTTTCTAATCAATTGGCCGTCCCAACTTAAATTCATTTTCACGATCTAATATTTGTTCGATATTTTATTAGTTATTGATTGATATCTTTCTTATCTGTTTAGTTATGTTCATAAGTCATATTTAAAATATAATTTGTTCTAGAAAAGTGACTCTTTACAACTTAAATTCATTTTCAAGTTTTAAAATTTGGTTGGTATTTTATCAGTTGTTCATTGATGTCTCTCTTGAAATAAGATGTAGGAATTTACTCTATTTTGTAGTACATTCTTGATTGTATCAATCTTGTTTTTCTTGCCGGCAAGAGATTAGTTGAAGATTGTTTATGGATATTAATCTAATCTCAATCGAAAAAATTTCCTTTTGAGGGCTGCCTAAGTCTATGTTGATGGTATCGGACTAAATATTCTCTCAATTAATATTCACCTAATGTAGCTTAATTAACCTATATCTTCATACTTAAAATATATATAGACCTGATTATGTATGTGTATTTATGTGTTTAGACGTGTAGTACTAAATTTTAATTATATATATATCAGATGTAAGGGGTAAATTAAAACTGATGAATAATTATGAACATATGTGAAAATAGTTGTGTTACAGTTAGGAATTGAATATGCATTTATTTAACGGTTGGAATGGTGCTTGGAGTAGTGGTAGTGGAGTTTATCTTGACAATACATGACTAACCTCATTTGCTTGTCTCCTAACAATATTAAAGCTTAAAACAGGATATATAGCTCAAAGAAATTAAAGAGCCACATCCTTGAACAATAATTGTTGTGAAACCATCTAATTTTGATGGTATATGACCTAGAGATGTAACATGATCCTAATTGTAATTAATGTCCAAGTAAAATTATGACACGTCTTATTGTGATTGATTTGAGATTACTTAATTCAGTTAAAAGGTGCTCTAAAATATAAATTCCAAAGTAAATAACTTATATATAAGTATTAACTTATCCAATCCATGATTTCTTAATGGTTCATTCATATCTCAATCTTTTTATTGTTTATTAGAAAGAGAAAAATATTGTGAATTATTGTACAAAATATCATCTTCTTAGCTTGAAAAGAAGGTGATCTACTTTCCTCTTCAAATGCACCCCATTTGGAATAAAGTGGATATGAGGTTTTCTTTTTTGGGTGAAAGTGGCATAATTATCATGGCCAAATTTAAAAGTCTTCTAGATGGGACAATGGTCCATATGATGGACAATTTTCAAAATAAAGGTTAGGAATTTTAGAATAATAAATACACCCCCATCCCCTCCCCCACCCCACCACACACCAAATTGAATCTTATATTTTAAATTGGTGTTTTATTTTATATTTTATTATTTTTAATAGATCTCATGTATAAATTTTGTGATGTAATCTTTTATAAATGACGTGTAATAGTTATATTGAAACATCAGATAAAATATGGTTATTAAATAGAGGATCCTGATTGACCGCACCCCGCCATACACACACATTATATATATAAAAGTGTGGTTTGCACCCTCAAGTGTTTGACAAGTGGCATTTTACAATGTTGTCAAGTGTCACCTTCAAGTGTTTGACAAATGACACTTTACAATGTTGTCAAGTGTTCTTCCTTAATAATTATTTTATTTTTAAAATATCAAAATATTAATATCAATTAAATACACACTCCACTACCCTACAATAATAAAGTGCTTGGAAAAATTAATTATGTAAGTTATACAAATGTTTGTTGATGTTGCATTGTTTTTTTCTTGTTTTGTTTTACATGACAATCTTTGGTGTCAAACTTGAATAATTGTTTTTTGTCCAACATTTCAATTTCAAAAAAATAAAACAAAATTTGAAGAGTAATTCTACTACTACTTTTTATAGAATTAAAACAAATAAATAAAAGATATTTGAAGGTGTTAATAATATTTTACAAAAGAATATTCAAGTAGTTCGAACTCAAAAAAAATAAAAATCTTTAGAGAAAAAATTATTTAGAGGATTCAAGAAAAAAATAACATATAAATATTAGAATTCAGTAATGTCAGGCATGAAATAAAATAATGTACTTTAAAATTGTAATTTAAACTATGAAACATATTGCTAATGACTTTACCAAAAAATAGGTGTTAAAAAAACCTTAAGATATGTGAGATTGAAACATATTTGGCATTAGATAATGAAAAGGCATGCAATTTGATTGTTTAGAAATTAATTTTAAAGGGTATTATAAAAAAATAATTGCTTGGAAAAAAATAAATATGTAAGTTACAAGTGTTTGCTAATGTTGTATTATCTTTTTTACATAAAATCTTTGGTTTCAAATTTGAATTATTGTTGTTGTCCAACATTTCAAATTTGCCACAAAAAAAAAAAAAAAAGTAAGCAACAATTTGCAAACATTAGTTCGGTAATGTCATGTATTAAATAAAAATAATGTACTTTGAAATTGTGTTTAAACTCTGAAACAATATTATTAATGACATTAGCAAAAAATAGGTGCTTACATTTTTTTAGGATATGTTTAGGTTAAAACATATGTAAATTTGGCAAGTATGAAAGTGAGTTATAAATAGGATGAAATTTGATAATTTTGTGTTTGTTTAGAGATTTTAAAAAGTAGGATTACAATTAATATGTCATCATATATGGAATTTATAAGAAAAATAGATAATGTAATGTTATTTTATCTTTAAAAAAAGAGCTAATATTTTCAGTTCAAATTGTAAAAAAGTGGATGAAGTAGACACAAAAAGAATAGTTATAAGATTCTGCAAACAAATAACATGATTCGAATATTGGTAATCCAAAATCCAAACATGCACATTCAGTCCAACCACCCCCTTAAACAATCGAGAAATTGTATTAAAATATTACAATATGTAACAATTTGTTAAGGCTAATAAAAAAATCACAAAAAGAACACAATTACAAAATAAACCAATACATAAAGCTAATAATGAGTGTACTTAGGACAAACATTGAACAAAACAAATGTTTTCGAGCGATAAAAATTAGATATATTATATACTTTTTACATAAATATATGAAAATACCTAATGCAATAATTAAAACATCTATTAAGAACTATATATTAACAATTTTGTGTTAAAGAGTAAATGAAAAAAATTATTAAAGAAAACAATAAGGCTCCGTTTGAATAGAGTGATTTCAAATCCAGAATTTGAAATGAGTCGATTTCAAATCCTTTCAAGTTTGAGTGAATTTGAAATCCATCAAAATGACTCTAAAATTAGCTCAAAATGAAAACTATGAATTTTAAATTCACATCCAACCAAACACTATCAGTGGATTTGCTACCAAGGATTTCAAATCTCTCCTCAATCCATATATTCAAATGAACCCTAAGAAATATTATTTTAAGAATAAAGAAAAAATATCACACGTATGTAAAATTTTACTATCATATAACAATAAATATTAATTATAAAATAAAAAATGAGATAAATATTAAATGTTGCACTGGTTCAAACCTAGTATCTATAATGGATATCATAAATAGTATTCTCTATAAAAATGAATATTTATTTTGTTCATCTACTGATTTATTCATATTTAAATTAAATTTTTTTGTTTAAAAATACATAAAACACTAACACATTAGTTGGTATATTAAGAGAACGAAAATGTTAAAATGTCCATTATAGACAACTCTTAATATGTTCGTTGATAATGTGTAATTATGAAATATAAAATAAATAGATATATCAGATTTCTTAACGATGGACATATATTAATGTGTCAATGGTTTAGAGAACTTATTAGAAGAATATTGTGTGAATTATTTAGTTTAACTGATTTTGGAGAGTGATTCTACTTAAACTCAATTTATGAAAATCTGGAATTCAAAAGCTATAATAGATGTACGTTGTTTCAAACACCTTAATATCATTTTTTTTTCTCTCATAAATACTTTTCAATTACACAAAATACTATTTAATCCGAATTTTGACTACTATCTAACTTTTTATCAAACACTTCAATATCATACTCCTTCCCACCTATTTTAAGTGTCGTTTCGGGAATTCTAAACTTGTGCTCTTTCATTAACTTTTTGTAAAATTAATATTTCCATAATATACCCATGTGCTTAATTAATTAATATAATAGTTAATGTGCATATATTCCTTGTTTTCAATAAAGGTCAAAGAAGAACTTAACTAAAGAAGGGTATATACTAAGAAGATAAAATAATTTTCAATTTTTGTGGAGTTTAAGGATTCTACGTATTAATGGATTGAAGGGATTATTTATTATTCTAATAATAAGCTCTTCAATTTCAAACACTTCTGCATTTACTGTTAAACAATTTTACCACAGTCACAAAATTAATTCACTTATTTTGAATAACATCTTTTGCAAAAATTCCTAGAATTCGTGTAAAAAAATCCAACAATTCTGTATATATATAACATAGAGAATATGACTATTGGTTTTTATTTCTTAGTTAATTTTTTTTTCTCTATATGATGAAGTCATAGTATTGAAAAAAAATTATTTGATCATGATGGAGTTAGAGAATTATGCAAAGATTAATTAAAGGATAGAAAGAAAGCAAATATTATATTAATGTTTCTCTATCTTTGGCCTCTTCAATGCTTCTTATATACTCCCTCCAATTCAAAATAAGTGTCATTTTAGAAGTTTGAAATTTTTTCATATTAAGTGTCACTTTGTAAATTATTTCCAAAATTATACCTATACTTAATGAAATCCCAATTAATTTGTAGAGCACACAAAATAAAATGGTCAAAGAAAAGAATAATTAATAAAGGGCATATTAGGAAAATAAAATTTTACTTAATTTGTGTGTAAAGATGGAGGATGACAGAGGGAGTATGTTTCGACTGCAATTAATTATCACTCTGATATTATTGATTAGTGATAACTAACTTTGACTTAGAGTTCTTTGTTATAATTATAGTAATTATTAAGCAGACTGATATATGTCTCTTCATTGACTAATTAATGATTTAATACGCAATTGATCCATATTTAATTATCAGTTAAACTTAAAGATACAGTACTTTCTTGAGATTTAATTTATCCATGTGCGTTTGTGAGAATGCCTAATTACTTCGCATAATTGGTTAGATTTAATACAAGTATTTAGTAGTAGTTGTGTCATAATTATCACTTAATATTCCTTCTGTTTCAAAAGAAAATATATTGTTGTTAGAAAATATAATTTGTTTAAATTCATACTTTTAGCTAGTCTAATTTTTTGTTGTTGTCTCTATCTTGGATTTTATACTGAACATTTATTTTGTATAAATATAATCATTAACAGCTGAGTAATATAGTTATTTTTATACACATATTTTTAGTTTTATGATACAATATTAAATGATTATTATATTAAAATGAAAAGGAAATTGTTACGTAGAACAGAGTTTTCGGAATACAATATTTAAAACATTAACCTTATCAAATTAAATAATCGCTTGTAACTCGTAAGATGTATATTTATTATTTATTTATTGCATATTTTTATATATTTGTATTTATTTATTGCAAATTTAAAATATACACACATCGTGTATATATGACGTACAATTTTTAGAATAAATAATTCAAATTGAAATTGTATGTTTTCATGCAGTTGTCTTGTTCTTTTCGATTTAAATTTTCATTACGTCATTGACACAAAGTCGAAAAGTAAAACTTCTATTTAAAAAGAAAAACCCATTAAAATGTAGGCTATACAAAATATATATATATATATACACACATTATATAGTTGTTGTTGTTTTGTACCAAATGTTAACACTTCTTCTAATCTAATACTTCTTTAATGTCAGTATGTCACGTATCAATACATGGACTTCTTTTACGTCACATATCAATTTATTTTATTATAGTTTGAGAAATTTGTAATTGACATTGTTGATTAATATGACTCAATATAAAATATCAAGATTTTAGGATGATATCATCTCATGGATCTTGTTCGATGGTATGTAATTAAATTCTGGTTAATTGGTTGTAGGACTCCATTTTACAAAATTATATAATTCCTCCACTTATATAGATTTTACATATAGATTCAAAAGTTATGGTAAGTTAGAAAAATTTGAGTAGTAAATCCTTGTTAATCAATCAAATGTTATTTCAGTTTTTTGAATATTTACTTATTTACATTTTTTTACTAAAAACTTTAAATTACCCAAATTTCGAATTTATAAATCATTTATTTGTTTAAAGTTCAACATGTGTTATTTTAAGAATATTAATTAAAAATTCTATTTAATAATATATATTTTATCAATGATATTATTGGATAGTTATAAGCTTAAATATGTTTAATTTGTAAAAATACTAATACAATAAAATTTGAGTAGGACTAAAGACACTACACTAATTTTTAAGGGCACTATTCTCATGGGTAAAATTTGTTATGAGGTAGTGAAATGAGTGTGATGTCCTTAGAAATTGGTGTGGTGCCTTTAGTCCCACCCACCTAAAAATTTTAGTATAGATGTAAGATATAAAAAAAAAAAAAAAAAAGGAGCATTAAAAATGGTGATGTGGATTTGTGGTATTCATTGTTTCCCATTAGAATTGTGATTCTTGAAAATGAGAAAAGCAATATTTAGGAAGGTGGGGACCACAGCTTCATATCGAGCCATATGTTACCTCTTTTCTCTTCCCCTGTTTTCTGCACTGCACCCTCATCTACGATACATTTACAACAACCTCTTTGTTCTCTCTCTCTCTCACATATATATATATATATATATAAACAAAGGCAAGGTTTATATGAAATCATGTCACGAATCATCTTATGTAAGATGATCAATTCATAACCCACACTTCAACATTCATATATAAATATGAGTAAATGAGTTTGGTTAGTGTATAAAAAAGATATGTCTTATAGAATCTATTTGTAAGATCATCTCACGGAAGTTTATCTGTATAAATCTATGGATTCGATGATTAAATTGTCAAATTTTTTTGGTCATTTTTCATCGAATTTCTGTGTGTGACTTACGCGCGACAAACTTTTAAAGGTTATTTGTCCAAATATTAAAGTTGTTGTATTATCGTTACATATTTATGAATATCTTTTTTTTTTTTTAATACGACTCAAATGTTAGGAAAATAGCCTTTCACACCCAAGTCGTATGCCAAACTTAAGTGAAAATGACCGGAAAATGAGTTTGATAGTTTAATTGTTAAATTTGTATAGTTTATATATATATATATAAATGCAACAAAAAATCTGATTATTTATGTTTAAAATCGTTGATAGTTAGATGAATTTGTCGTAATTAATCCTAAAAAATATGACATTTATAAGACTCTCACGCATCTGAAGACTATTAAGTAAACTCATAATTTCAATATAATAATTGTGTTTGAATTAAATAATATTTTCATCTGATAAAATATAGTTATGTATAAAGTTTTGTGAAATAAGAGTTGACTAAATGTAATGACTTTATAATTGTTTTATTTATAATTTGATATAGGTAGCCAAGATTTTCAAGTAGGTCCAATCCATCAATTAATTGGTGGAAGAAGATAAAGATAGAGTGTGCCAAAAGTAGAAAGAATATCAATTGTATTGCCAGAAAAATACAAAAGCACAATCCAAATGAGCAAATAGAATTAAAACAAATATATTCTTTAAGTTTCTTTATATTTATGTCATTGTATGTGTAAATAAAACTAAACTAGATCTTTATTCTATTTGATGTTAACTTAAATATGTTCATCATAGTAGTCATCCATATCATGTTGACTAGATTCTTTATATTTCTACAAATGATTGATGTGTGTTTTTCTTCTTTTAATACTAGGTTTTTTATCTTCAAAATCATTGTAAAAAGGAGAAGAGTGACAGATGAAGAGACGAAATGGAAGAAGAGAAATGAGAAAATGGTTAATAAAGCTTTAATCTATTTTCTGTAGATAAATTTACATATTCTAAATCTATATAACTGACGTATAAGAATCTCAAACTCAACCAATCTACCTTTCAAAATTAATTGTTTTCCATCCCAATTTAAATTAAACATGGTGCATGGTTCATGCCTATCATACCATATATATAGATGTTAGAATTTTATTTATTATTATTTTAGACCTGATGAATTACACTTGATGTATCTACATGTCACGTCTCATTTTTCTATTAATTTACATTTCAAGAATGATAAACTAATTTAGTGAATATATGACATGTAGAGTCTGTCTAATGTAATACACCGGATATAGAATGAAAGAGACGTTTGATATCCATTCGGAAACCAATTTTAAATGTTGGAAATCTTTTAGGTGAGATAAATTCAAGAACATGACTCATCTTTTAACTCATTTCACATAAAAGAATGTATTTTGTATGATAAACAATTAAAAAAAAAAAAAAGAGTATGTTCTTAAAATCTGAATTGATAATAATGACAAAACAAAACCAACGGTTCTTTGAAAATGGAGACAAGATCTTCTTCAAACAGGGCATGCTACTGTTCGAATGATCTAGAAGAAACTGAATCTGACTTCCATACAGAAATATAGTTACATGGATGTAATAAAATCGACTGAAAAAACAACAATTTTGTGGTCAATAATTTTTAATAGTAACCGATTAGGTTATGGAAGGATATTTATATAACATTCGAATTTTTCTAGTCAAGCTTATAAAATAATTATAGAACATTTGCCTTACTCAAGTTTATAATTTCCTTTGCTGTTCTTCAACATATTCAAATTTATAATTTGATGTATCATCGTGATTAGCACATATAATAATATATTATATATTTATATTATACACACAACATATATTGATATGATAAAATATAAAATACAGTTTGAAATTGAAAAATCATTCAGATATAGTATGATTATTTTTTTGATAACATTACAAAGAACAGAATAATTTTTTTGTATTTTCAACTTTCAATGTTTATTAGTGTTCAATAGGATGGAGAGAATTTTTGGTAGCGTACACATAAATTCATTTGACATTTTAAGTGTAAGAATACACTTTTGTTATCAAAGAAAGAAAAATCTGCTTTACTTTGATTATTTGTTTTGGCCTTTCAATTCTTAGGAATTGGTCAATTTTTATATTCAAAACATTTCTTTTGTTTCTAGTTCAAACTCTTTTTACAACTGGCATATAATTTATAGATACTAAATACATGTATATATGTATATATATTTATATATTCATGTATTAACTAAATTTATTTGGTCTACACACATACAAGGATTTGTGAAGAGATTCTTATCATCACATCACAAATTCTTGTATCTTTATAACTTATAACCGTAACCACATCAAAATCAGCTCATGCACTTGGATGGACCAAGATTCAATCCCAAAGACAGAAGAATAACTTAAAGTACTACTAGTATAAGTAGCATTTCATTAGAAAATTCATGGGATGGTCGATTTTCGTTTCTTCACATACATCGGTACCTAAGAGATTGATGAAATCTCTTGGCGATTCTATCCCTCCAACACAGAATTCCACACAGAAGGCACTGGAAGTTGAAAAGAACCAAAAAATGAATACACACTAGGTAAATGGGTAGACTCACTCAATGGCGAGCTGCCAGATCAAGAAGCTCCTTAATTTCAGGCATGTCTGATGAGATGTAGGGCTTCACTTTCAGGTTCTCGTTATCCTTACCAGGAGATAAATACTTCACTCCTAGTAGCTTGAAGCCTACAACGAGACAAAAGAGTAAATTTGGAAACCGGCACCTGATAAGAATCATAAAACCTTATCGAAGCAGCTTCCTAATTTGTTACAAATTTTATACAGCAAGATGATCTAACAACTTCGAAGGCATGACATAATGCATTTCAGGATAACAGGGAGCAAAATGCTAATTCATACAGCACTTCCAAAATGTTGAGATTAACATATTTATGTTTCATACTTTAGGACCATAGGCAGGGCTCTTGTATTCTTCTCCATGATGTAAAGCTAATTAACCAATGGAGCAAGAGTAGCTATGACAGCCATGTGCAAATATAGTACGACTCTGATCAGTATCTATTCACTAGAACAGGGACCCAATTCTAGAGGTTGGTTATTACAAATCTATATAGCTTTCTTAATTTTAAAGTAGAAGGTAATTAAAATTCATTATGTTAAAAGTAGATAAGAGCAATAAAATGACGCAGAAAGACATTTTTCATGCAGCAGTTGAGATTTGAAACTCCAATGCTAAAAGCATTGAAAGAAAATACTCACTGTTGCCCACACATCCATATACGAATCTCTCTCCTTTCCAGTATTCCAAAGGTCTCATTCTGATTCTTTTGCTCCTCCTAACACCATTTTCAAATGTTGTACCGGCCTCTGCAGTGTAAGCATATAAAAAATTAGCCATGATACTAATACTACATTTTTAGCACATAGATCAACATATAAACACCTGCAAGACTTTTCCTCATGGGATGTGCATCTCTCATGCGTTTTACACCTGCTACCCTTTTTCCTCCATGTGGTTTGGCTGAATCTATCTGGAACGTTTATAGAACATAACTATAATGTCAGCCATAAAAATTGTAGAGAAGATTTGATATTTAATAGAAAAATAAGGGGGAAAACAAAAGAAAAAGGAAATCGTTACATTCTACCATGATGCGCAAAATTGCAGCGTCACCATGACACAGGAGAGAACCTCGCAGATTAGTATATTATAGCAAATTCAAGTTCTTATCCACGCAGTTACACAAAACAGGTATTAACTATAATGAAAGATTGTATCAAGGGTTTGGTGAGATGATTTGTAGATTCAAAAAGAACAAAAGAAAATAAAAATTAGCAAGTAAAAACACTTAGAACTATGTCGTTTAGTCACTTAAGGTAACATCTACTCCCTTTGCTTGCTAACCAAAGTTATATGAAAACACCAGTGAGAGTGAAATCAACTACTAATGACAGATCATCCAACCATCCATCAGAATACACTTAAGCCATCAGCAGGCAAAGCTAAAAAGGAAGAAAAACAAAATAAAAAAGCACTTTTACTCAACTAAAGAGGAGATTTATGAGGTTAAGAGGGAGTCAAAGAGGAGGGGAATGGTAAATGGCGTATGATCAAAATGAGATTCTTTGTTGTTCATTTAAGAATATATGATAAAGAGATGTCTTATATGTTCCCATGTAATCTATCCTTTCGTATACTGACACCAAGAATGGCTTTTCTATTTTCACCTACTACCACACATATAGCATACAAATTGGTAAGGGAAGAACATTTACAGGGGAATCTGAAAGTAACATCACATCTTGCGGGTAATCAATGCATAGGAAGAAATGGTTTGAGAATTACTGTTAAGTAATAATACATGCAGTTATAAATGTCCAGAACAAATTCATTTTGTTGGAGACATGCGCTAAGAGCCTAAGATCTGTATGAATCCACAAAGAAGAAATTAACACATGCTTTAATAAATATTGAAAAAAATAATTGTTTTCGTCACTCTCTAGGATTAAATGCAACACACTCATATAGAAAACTCCAAACAAAGATACAAACTTCTAAAATCTATTGACAAGCATCAGAAGGCAGGTAAATAGAGCCAAAAAAAAAAAAAAAACAAATGACCTCAGGCAGTTGCTCTGAATCAATTTGTTGTCTGCCTGATGTATCAGTCCTGGTTTCCTCTTCAAGTACAGAAGGGTCTGGTTCATCTGCTAAAGGGAAAGAAAGTGCAGCAGATAAAATATTGAGTTTCAGAAAGTGAATAGTTCTCTACAGTAGATCAATACAACCTGCCCGAAACAAAATAGTGAAAACAGAGAGTAATTCTCTTTTCTTTCTGGTGTTGGTGCACACACATTAACATCCCACAAAAACCAGTTCATAAAATGAAATTAAAAGCATGTTATCAACTATATTGCTAACATTTCTCCTAACCTGCAAGACTTTTCTTCATGGGATGTGCATTTCTGATGCGTTTTTTACCAGAAACTCGTTTTCCTCTATGGGGCTTGGCTGCGTGTACCTGGAGCTTTGATAGAATGTAACTTTGTTAGGCAAAAAATTGTAAAAGATTTTATATTTACATGAAAATTTTAAATCTTCACTCTACTGTAATTCACGAAATTTCAATATCAAGATTAAAAAACACGCAGGAGACAGCCTCACAGTTTAGCATATAATTTATAGCAAATTCAAGTTTTTATATGTGCAGTTGAAAAAAAGAGAGGGAGTATGAAAGAAAGAGATGGAAAATGACATAAAATCATAATAAGAATATGTTTGTGTTCATTTAAGACTGCATGACACAATAGAGAGAAGTCTAATTTATCTTTTCCTCAAATATTTCCATGTTCAATGCAAAATGTTCCTTTTCCATTTTCATCTTCTGTTGCAACACATATCGAATAAATTTTGGGAAGGGGATGAGAGAGATTTACCCAAAAATAAGAAACATCACATTTTCTAGATGGTGTTCAAATGAGTTATTGCATGGGAAATAACAGTTTGACAACAACTATTAAGTAATACATGCAATGCAGTAGAAGTTGTTCAAAAGAAATTCTTGAATGGAGACAAACTCTAAGATCTCTATGCACCCAAGAAGGAAAAGATACAAGCTTTAAAAGATTGAAATGCCTAAAAAATTTAATAGCTCTCTGGGTTAATTGGAACACAATCATATAGGACTCTAGAAAAAAGATAAGAAGTCATTAAACCAGGTTTAACAAACAGTAAAAAAGCAACTAAATAAAGAAAATAGCAAAAGAATCAAATGACCTCAGACGGTTGTTCTGTATCGATTTGTTGTCTGCTTGATGTATCATCCCTGGACTCCTCTTCAAGTGCAGCAGGATTTGAATTGTCTGCTACAGGGGAAGCAGATAAGTATCAATGAGGCAGATGGATATTTAGAAAATGAATAATTCTATACGGTAGTTCTAATACATCCAAGCAAAATAAAATAGTGAAACGGAGAGTAAATCTCTTCTGGTGCCAGTGCACACACAATAACATCAACGAATAAGTTTGTAAAATGACATTGAAAGCATGCCACATCTATATCACTAATATCTTCTACTTTGCATCAAATCAAAAAAAGGATATTCTAAATGAGATCTTACTTTCATTAACATTCATTGTTTTCCCAGTGTTGTCATTTGATTCTTCGTTTAGCCTACTGTCAGAATGTGTGTTCTGCATGCTTACATTCTCATCTACTAGAAACTCAGGAAGACTATCAGCATTTCCCATCACATCCTGTGCGCCCATTTTAGAAATTGTAGGTTCTTCATTACAAGACATGTCCAAATCCTTTAGTGCATCAACCTGTCCAAGTAGGTCATCCTTGGCCTGGGCAGGAGAAGCATTTGTTCTACTCTCATCATTCACTCTTTCTATGCTTGCATCCTCATGTACAACCTGTTTAAGTAGATCATCCTTGGTCTGGGCAGGAGAAGCATTTGTTCTACTTTCATCATTCACTCTTTGTATGCTTGCATCCTCATGTACAAACTGCTCAGGAAAACCATCAGCATTTTCCACCACTTCCAGAGCATCCGTGTTAAAAACTGGAGGTTCTGTATTCCCAAACTCTGCATGTGAATCAAACTCACTAGACGATCCCTTATCCTTATGAGCATCAATCTGTCCTAGTATCTTATCATTGGACTGAGCAGCAGAAGCATAAATACCAGCGTTTAGAGGTGAAAACAGATCTGCCATGGGATTGCGTTGCAAAATTTTCTTTTTCAATAATGATATAGATGCTAATGGACTTCTTGGAGGAGTTGGAGAAGACACATTATTCAGTTGTTCTGTAAGCGGTTTCCTACTCAAATTCCTCAGCACACTATCTATAACCACTGAACTCTTATGAGGCTTTTGCCAACTTTCTGATGCAATCGGAATATCAGTCCTTCCAACATCAGATAGTTCGGTCATGTATAGGTTCTCCCGATCAAGAGGCTTGATCTTCAACCGCTCCTGCAAGAGATTCAAGGCCCCATCCCCCTCTAAATCTTCATCATTACAGGACAACAGTTGCTCCAATATATCAGTGACTTCACTCTCTGTCTTCTTATTAGATGCTGGTTAATCAAAGTACAGATTGTAATAAATGAGACAGCACAATATAATGTTTCTGTAGTAGCAGAAACAGAACCATGAATAAAATCCATTTGCATTTGACTAAATCAACAAGATGATCTACTCACCAGCCAGTTCAACCTCCACGATATTAGCATCTGGACTAGAATCAGGAAGTATTATCTTTTCTCGTGACTCATCTTTGGGTGCACTTGGAATGTCGACATAAACTGTCTCTTGGGAGGACATCCATATATCATCATTTTCAGCAGGCGTTGATGAGTATCGGTGTTTATAATTATATGACTTCCTGAAATTATTAACAATAATTCTCAATCATGGGAATAACCTGCAAACTCGATTATTTCAAAACAAATTAGTTGGCAGACTAAAATCTAAATATACCCCAAAAGTCCTTGTCGACGAGGACGTTCTTTATTTGATGGTTTATAAAGGTTTGTGTTGTCCATATTACCACCTAATTGTTTTTGTATCTCCTTTGTGGCATCTACAATACAAGAAGGTGTGAGGCCATAAAATCAAAACAAACACATTGCAATAAATGCATATCTGCATATAATACGGAAAATAAATTAGATAAGATGTGAGTAATTACTTTCAGCCCTCTCAAAAGCATCAAAAAATTCATCAGGGTCTTGAAGGTGGTCGATGTCAAGAGTTGGCTTCAAGATCACTGGCGGCTGACTGTAGAGGAAGCCCAAAAATACATTAGTTGTTATATTCTACAATAAATCTTTGAAGAAGCATACAATTTATTTTCAACATTTAGAAATTATGAGCCTCGGATTTTACCTAATACTATTTTCTTTCAGCGAAAATGAAGCTCTCTTACGAGGAAGGTCAAGACCTGGTCTTCGTTCTTGAGGCTTATCCTTACCTTTTGCAGCAACCGCATTAGTGGCACTCACATTTTCAGTAAACCCCACAAGATTAGATTCTAGAAGCTCTGCTCCACCATCAACAATTTTCTTCGCCTCGTTCAGGAGCTTTTGAGGACTCCTTAAGTCCTATCAAGAGCCCAAGAAATGAGCTTATGAAAAAATTCACATGCTATCTTGTTAGTTGCAAACAGATTACTGTGAGTTAAGTTGCTACTTAAACCAACTTCCGTCTTTCTCATTTCCATTCACGTCATTTTTAGTTTGCTACCAAATAGTCAGCCACTGGCAGAAAGCCAGACCGTTATCTACAGAATACTTATTAAAAAAAAAGTTCTATAACACACTCAAAGATGCAAACGCCCATGAGCACATTCATGGTTTATCAAAAACGTTGGAATTAAATCACATATCAAAGAAAATTCAGCCACCAATACCACCAACACAGCTAACTCCACCCAGAAAAAGAATTTAGCCTCCCTCACTTCTGAAACCAAAGGAAGGTAACAATCAAACATAAAGCCAAAATGAAAAGGTTTAAAAAAAAAAAAAAACAGAAAAGAGGAATACACAATGAACTGAATAACACACAATTTCTCCATGATCAAAACAGGGTACACAGTTTATAATGCCAACACAATGCATGCGTTTGCTCGAATTTATGCTCACCTAGAGCTCTCAGAAACATAAATGAACTAAATTATAGATAAAAATAAAAAATCGACAATACCAGAGATTTCATGAAATTGTGAATGGAATCTAGGTCTTTGGGATCGGCTGGCACTGGAGCGTCGGCTGAAGCCTTAATCGTGCGTGGAAATAACGAAGGCCCACCGAGTCCGCTCAACGGGTCGACGGAGTCGGAGACAAGCGCCTCCCCCACCATTGCCACCGTACTTCTCCGTTTACCGCGTGCTTGTGTGTGAGAGAGAATTGTTGGGCTCTGAAACTTGTTTCGAATTTCTGTCCAAACCGAGCGCGAGCGGGATTACTGAAATCTTCTCTTTCTAAGAAGCGTTCAACGGCATTAGCTATTAAACACGCTTTTTAGATATATATATATATTAGTATAAGGCCCGTGTAATACACGGGTTCAAATAATTTAATTTAATAAATGAAGTAAAAAAATTATATAGAAAAAATTTATGATTTTGTATTCATCTAAGTTAATATGAAATATAATGTAATTTTAATTAATATATTATTTAATTGTTGAAATAAATATTTCATGTGTAGATAAATTATATTGTATACATATTAAAAATATTAAATAATTTTTAAATATATTATTTCACAATTACATATTTCTAGTGAAAAAATAATCTTACACGTATAAAAGGATAGATTGTCACATCTAAAAAAAATGTTCATTATGACATAAGTTATATATATATATAGTTTGTATTGAAAAATCTATCAATAATTTTATTCAATATTTTAAATTTTTTAATTATATATATATTAAAATTTATATATATCTAAAAAATATATATATTTATAAGATAATTTATTTATATAGAAAAAAAAAGTTCATGTGAGAAATAATTGTTCGAGCTTCGTATTAGTGTCATGTGACACTTTGGTCCTTCTTTTATATATAGATGTGTGTGAATAACATATTCAAATTATTAAATAATTTTTAAATGTATGATTTCAATATTATATATTTCTAATGAAGAAAAAATAGTACATGTATACATTGATAGATTGTCACATTTGAAAAAATTGGTTCATTATAGCACAAGTTTTTTTTAGTTTGTATTGAAAAAATTATCAATAATCTTTTTCGATAATTTAATTTTTTTAATTATATATATAAATATATACACATATATTAATCTTTATATATATTTAAAAGATATCTATATTTATAAGATACTTTATTTGAATAGAAAAAACATTTAATGTGAGAATTAATTGTTCGAGCTTTGTATGAGTATCATGTGGCATTTTTTTGTCCTTCTTTTATATATATATAGATGTGTCTAAATAAATTATATATATTGTCTACATATTAACAATATTAAATAATACTTAAATATTACTTTTTTCTAGTGAAGAAAAAAAATCTTACATGTATAAAATGATAGATTGTCACATTTGAAAATTTTTGTTAATTTATTATAGCAAAAAAAAATTATAGGAAAAAAATTTTTTTTTTTTTTTATAGTTTGTACTAAAAAAATTATCAATAATCTTTTTCAATATTTTAAAAATTTTAATTATATATATATATATTAATCTTTATATGAATCCAAAAGATATCTACATTTATAAAAAAAAAAATTGTTTAAATAGGAAAAGAAACATTTCATGTGAGAATTAATTGTCCAAGTTTTGTATGAGTGTCATGTGGCACTTTAATTTGGTCCTTTTTTTATATATAATATATGCAATATAATGTAGTTTTAGGTAATATATTATTTACTATTTAAATATTATGTAGTTTTATGTATAAAGATTTTATATAATGTAGTTTTATAATTACTCTTGGTTTAGGTAGTTTTATATATAAAGATTTTATACATATATAAAATGATAAATTGTCACATTTAGAAAATTGGTTAATTTATTATATTATGAATTATTTTTTATAGTTTGAGAAAATTATCAACAACCTTTTTTGGTATTTTAATTTTTTACTTATATGTAGTAATTATATGTACATATATATGTAAAAGACAATTATATTTATAAGACAATTTATTTAAATACAAAAAGGAAAAACAAACATTTCATGTTAGAATTAATTGCCCAAGCTCTATAAGAGTGTCGTGTGGCACTTGTGGTTATTGTTTTATATATATAAAGATTTTTTAATTATATATATATATATTAATCTTTATATAAATCCAAAAGATATCTACATTTATAAAATAATTTTGTTTAAATAGGAAAAAAAACATTTCATGTGAGAATTAATTGTCCAAGTTTTGTATGAGTGTCATGTGGCACTTTAATTTGGTCCTTTTTTTATATATAATATATGCAATATAATGTAGTTTCAGTTAATATATTATTTACTATTTAAATATTATGTAGTTTTATGTATAAAGATTTTATATATAATGTAATTTTGTAATTACTCTTGGTTTAGGTAGTTTTATATATAAAGATTTTATATATATATAAAATGATAGATTGTCACATTTAGAATATTGGTTAATTTATTATATTATGAATTATTTTTTATAGTTTGAGAAAATTATCAATAACCTTTTTTGGTATTTTAATTTTTTACTTATATGTAGTAATTATATGTACATATATATGTAAAAGACAATTATATTTATAAGACAATTTATTTAAATATAAAAAGGAAAAACAAACATTTCATGTTAGAATTAATTGCCCAAGCTCTATAAGAGTGTCATGTGGCACTTGTGGTTATTATTTTATATATATAAAGATATGAGACGTTGAAATGAGTTTTCATTGTTACAAAAGATGAATGGGCTTCGTAATTATTTTTCGGCTTGAAATAAATTTCATGACGGCCCAAATGAGATAGAACAGCCCAGCCCATATAATAAAAATATTTTTTAAATTTTAACTGAGTTATTTTTTCCCCTTTTGACGAAATATTTACTAACTGAAATCTAAATATAGAACTAAAAGTAGGGATTTTCTTTCCACACCCCAATAATTACTAAATACATCCCAATAAATTAATGTAAAATGAAATGATATATTTAAAGATAGATATACCCTTATGAATATATAAAATGAATATATTAATATTACTTAATACACCCACCATATAATATATCTATACACACCCCATTCTATAATACTACTACAACTACATCTTCTTCCTGAACTTCTTCTTCAACTTCAAACACCAACTTACATTCTACCTACAAAGCACCACTTACAATTCTAGAAGGAGCAAAAAAATTGTCATGGAGCATGAAAGAGCACTTGGGTTGAGCAATGTAAGCTTTCAAATTTCATTTTACCGTTTCGTTTCTTGGTTTAATGTTAGAAGAAGTTTTTTTCAAAAAATTCGCAAAAATACGATCGGAAAGTACAGGTAGAACGTACTGTAGGGTGTTCGACCACAACAGGTCGAACACTTCTGAAGGCGTACGACCACTACTTGTCGAACACCTTTGAAGGAGTACGACCAGTAGTGGTCGAACACTTGACACTATGTTCCATCTGTTCTGATCGAACTTACTTAATAGTTTTCGTATTGTGGTTTTCCATATTTGCATCATTCTTATAACATTGTATTCATTTATAGGAAAAATATTCAGATCACACTCAATTGAGCATTTACAAGGAACCCGAGGATTTGAACGTGTTGAGCCCAATGTACGAGCAGATAGATTTTTCTGCTGAGTTTCTCACATACGAGCTTTTTGATACTCGGGATGACTTGGTGAATTGGGCGTATAGGCTTGGAGCACGTTTGAATATGGTTGTATTAGTCAAAAGATCGGACAGTGGTGATAGTGGTCGGCGAGCTCGTGTGTTTTTAGGTTGTGAACGTGGTGGTAAGTACCTGTTGTTCTTCATTTCCCTGTTCGGGCTGAGTGTATTCCTCGACACGGCGCCTTTTGTTAGATGCAGTAGGTCTCCTCCTATATATCACGCCTACACGATTTAACAATTATATTAATAAAGATAAAGATAAAGAAATGTACAAATTACACATGTTCGACCATAAGAAGTCGAACACAATACATAATGTTCGACTACAATATGTCGAACAAATCATGATATGTTTGGCCGATTTTAAGCAAACATCTGCCCTAGTGTTCAGCCTATTCTGGTTGAACGTATTAGCATATGTTCGGCCACATGTGGTCGAACATCTCTCAACCCACGCGACCAACCAGGGCCGAACGGAGCGCGATTTTCAGTTCGATTTTTTTCTCAAAAAACTCAACACCCATGTGCAATACATTCTACCCATGCTACATTTCATTCTACCCAACTAATAGCATACTATACAAACGTAAATTCTAAACTATAAGCTTAAAACTAGTAAAAAAAATCATACCATACAACTTCTTTAAATGTATACATTACATTGAATAAACTTACGTAAAAGTTCGGGATCACGTGGAGGAGGAGGAGGCACCATTCTTCCTTCTTCGGTGGGATCCATTCCAAACTTTTTGTTCAGAGGAAACGAGTCGAGATTTGACGGTTTCAAGCAAAGTTTTTGGTGGAGATGAAGATGGTGATGAAGATGGGGTGTTATTTGTTTTTTGTGTTTGGTGGGATATGTGTAGTATTTAGTTTAATTATTGAATTTTTGATATATTAATTTTGACCTAAGGGTATATTGGTCTATTTAAGAGGTGTAGTTAGTAAATTTAGTGTATAAAATCTTTTTTGTGGGTTATGTTTAGAATTTGGGTTGTGATTAGTAATTATTGGGTTGTGGATAGAAAACCCACTAAAAGTATTTGGGCCTTTAATTTTACCCAAACATCAAACACTTGCTAAACATCTGAGATTCTGCGAAGAAATTTGGAAGAAATAATGGCGAACTGCACAGAGTGTGAAGAATGAAGTTTTAGGTAGCACGCTTTTTACTGTTCTTCTTTGATTATTGCTGCTGAACAAGTTTGAGGTCAAATAGTTTTCAATTGATAATCGTAATGAGTTTTTGACGCCATGATTAATCGTCGCGCATGCAGTTTGATTACTCTACTTTGACTTAGCTACAATGTCAATATGACTATCTGGTTATTCCTCATTGTTCTCAATTGAAGAAGTGGGAATCGTAGATTATGTTATCGTTCTCAAATGAAGGAGCGGGAAATCTGATTTTTTTTTCCCGAATGTGCATGTTTTAGGTTTGTAAATTGTGGTAACTTACGGATTGGAGAGAGAGAGAGAGCTTGGGTTAACCCATTATCATGTCTGAGTCACACACAAGGAAAAGGAATCTGCCGTCGTGGATGAGTTCAAGAGAAACGGAAAAAGATGATAGTGAAAATTCTAAGCCACCAAGAAATCATGGAAAGTCGAGGAAGGGCCAAAATGCATTTCATCTTGAAGGCAAAGGTGAAGAGGAATCCGGCTCAGGTGCCTCCGATTTTTCAAAACTTATGGTACCACAGTGTTTTGATAATGAAATGATGTTTTCTTGTTGAGGATTTTCAGTTTTGGCGACTAATTCACAATTTGAATGATTGTAGGAAGGAGTAGTGTTTGTGCTATCTGGATTTGTAAATCCAGAGCGCGGTGATCTGAGGTCGCAGATGCTGGAAATGGGGGCTGAATACCAGCCTGATTGGAACTCAAATTGCACCCTTCTGGTGTGTGCATATTCCAACACTCCAAAGGCTAAACAAGTTAAAGCTGATGGTGGAACTGTTATATCCAAGGTTCAATACATTGTGATTAAAACTATGATTGAATTGACCATTTTCCTTGTGATGTAATTATTTAAAAAAAAAAATTTGTTTTTGCTGTTTTCATGCTAAGTTTAGGTTGTTCACTGAATGTAAGCCATACTGCCATAATGCACTTTTGCTTCTGAAACTGCCTTTTTTGTTATAGTACCTTCTATATCATTTCTTTTACATGCCTTAGTTATTTCCTTGCTTGAAATTATTCAAGATTCATCTCTCCAAAAAATGTTACCTCTTTTTTCTTTCTCTGTTTATCCTCCTATAACTTATCCATCCATTTATGGCCTTACAATGGTGAGACTTTTCATCTGGTTTAGGACTGGATATCAGAGTGTTATAACCAAAGAAAACTTGTGGACATTGAGCCATACCTACTGCATGCTGGTAAACCATGGAGGAGACAAAGCATCTCTCACAAAGCCAGAGAAGGTCTTTCATCTCCCACCCCCCACCCCCCCATCTATCTTCCATATTTATGAGTACATGTGTCATGTGTGTGCGTGTGAGAAACAAATATATAATATTACCTCTGTAACAGTTCTCAGCAACCCTAGTAGCTGTGCTTGTAGTTTCATTGGCTTGACTGTAGTTCTTCCCAATAATGCTAATATTCTGTACGTGGTTTTCTTGACGAAGACATGGGGTTCACAGAATTCAGTTTGTTAATCCAATGAGTGTGAGATGAAGAAAGAAGATCCTTTGAGCATTTAAAAACTCCAGCTGTTCCGTTATGGCATATTTATATTTGTGTCATGGCATATATTTTTGCCTTTTGGATTGAGGGGGGGAGGAGTAGAACAACTTGCTTTATGAGTCAACATATTCATGGAAGAGATCCGATGCTTAAGTTGTATTGCTACCACAAAATGAATGGTTTTGAGGGGATAAAAGGACGTAGTGTTAGTGTGTTGGTACCTCAGCTTAGAGTTTGTGGCATTCTAGAAGTGTTTGTCCTCAATGCTTAAGATGATTCCTTACTTTTCATCATAATTTTCTGTGTTGAGATGAGAGAAATTTGTGTGTTTTCCTTGTCGCGGTAATCTGCTGGAATTGAGGTTGGAATACCATTAGCTTTGATAAAATAAATGGAATTTATCAAATAAGTTTCTAGATGAGATGGGTTTTGGTGCAAAATGTTAAAAGTGGGTTTGCTGATTGAACTGTTGTCAGTATTTGTTCTTGTGTCTGCCGTTTTAGTAATAACCCTGCATACCGCATCAAAAGGCAGTCCCCTTCCCCTTCTCGCCTTGTTGCTCCATAATGACCACTACACTTATGACTTAGCTTGGTTCTTGCTTATTTTGACTTAACTCGATGACATTATATTTTCTCAAGCATTCAAGCAAAAATGCAGCTTGTAGGCTCAAAGTACACTATCAATGCTTATAAGTTTACATGTATGCTAGTATAGTTCAGATCTTATCCTCTGAGATTATGGTTTCACTAAATATCAAATTCCCTTCTAGACATAAAGCCATCTGCAACTAGTAAATCTTTGAAACAAGGAGAAACAAGTTTGCCATTGAAGAAGGCTACTGGCTCTTCCAAGGTACTGATATCCTCATCTTATGAAACTCAATAGATCCCATACATTATTATTTTCTGTGTTCATAATTATTTAAGTGAGATAGGAATTTTACTTCTCATTTATACTTTTATTTCATTTATGGAACATCTGCTGGCTAGATGAGTTTGCAGGTGGTTGTCTTAGTCATCTGCTTTTCTGTACTACTTAAATTGAGTGATTCTGCCATTTTCAAATCATGGTACCATCTTACCAGATGAAAGGCCACTTTTCTCCTTCAAAAGCAAAGAAGTGGGCTGCAGAGGATCTTAAAAAGACTATATCATGGCTGGAGAATCAGGAAGAAAAGGTATTCTTCAGATAAATGCAACTTTTTATGCAGGTTTATCCCTCCCATGGGCTTAAAGTTGTGAGGTTGACCGCTTGATTCTTTTTGATCTGAAAATATGTAGCATAGTAATGACACCCGAGCATAGTCTTCCCCATCAGAAAAATAAACTTTAAATTAGAATCTTTTAGTTAAGGACTGAAAATTGCTGCTCTCTCTCTCTCTCTCTCTCTCTCTCTCTCTCTCTCTCTCTCTCTCTCCCTCCTCTCCCTCTCCCCCCCCCCCCCTCTCCTCCTCCCCCCTGAATTTATATGTCACCAAACACAAAGCACTACCATGAATGCTTATTTTATTTTCTAAATTTTGTTCAATATATTTTATCTTCCTCCAACTGAAGTTTGTGATGCCTCTGATCAATGTGATTACTTGTGAGTAAACTATATTAACTGGCTTTAATGTGGTGCCTTGAAAAATAGAACCCAGTAGTTTAAGCAATAACCTATTTAGCTTGTTTACACTGTCATGCTGCTGCTGTGAAGACCTCATAAAGGGACTTAAATCCCTACCATATAGGTCACATGCTATATTTTAGGTCTTTTCTTAATATACTATCGTACTTTCATGCTAGTTGATTCTGTAAAATGCAATTCTGATATTACTGCTCAGAGATAATGGTAGATACTTGAGATTTGGACTGTTAGATTCTAAATGAAGGTGGTAAACCAACAAAATTATTTATTCACAAATCACAACTTATTTATTTTCTTGAAACTTTATATTGAAATCTGCTTGCAGTTAAAACTTCCAATTTTAGCTGTCAGCAGCTGCTGAAAATTGGTGGCTGTTGCTTCAATAACTTCAAATAGTGGAGTTCACATTTTAATTGTCGCTGATAATGGGAGATTTATTTTCACTAACTGAAGCTATGAAAGATTTTAGTCAAAGTGTTCGGAGAATAAGATTGTTAATGTGATATATGTTGACTGGACTGATTTTAACGGTTTACCATATGAGAAGCTTAAACCTTGTGTGTACAGGTTGTAGAAACTCCAAATGTTGACTCATTTCATATAATTTATATGCGGTTTTTTGCAGCCAGAGCCGAGTGAAATAAAGAAAATCGCTGCTGAAGGAATTCTAACCTGTTTACAAGACGCCATAGATGCTCTCAAGCAGGGGCAGGTATGTCTTTTTGGTTTGTTATCATATAATTTTCATCACTGTAAACTCTTTGGGAATCAAACCATACACCTCACTCCAAGAAAACTTTCATATATCATTAACCATTATAAAGTTGAATGGTACTCGAATCGTATCTACTATACCATTAAAGATGACCTGAATCTGTGATTTCAGTGGATCAATGTCTGATAGTTTCCATAAACATTTTGAATCCTACTATTAAAAAATTGTCTTTATTCCAATCTTATGAGTTGTCTCCATAGTTTATCATGGCCATCTCCATTAGTGTGTTTCTAGTTTGTTTCATACAAGGTACTTTGGTTTTCAGGGCATTCAACAGATGACCGAGCAATGGGCGTGCCTTCCTCGGGTAGTTGAGCAGTTGACACAGTTTGATGGCACCGATTCGCCTAGTAGGGAAGATCTATGTAGAGAAGCAATGGCTTGTAAACAAATATACGAACTAGAGTTTCTCAATATGGATCACGATGATATTGTAAACAAGAAAAGGCCACCAACTGATAGCAAGAAAGGTAACAAGAAAGAAAAAGAAGGGGACACATCCTATGACAGTGATGCAACGATTGAGATGACTGAAGAGGAGATAGACCAAGCTTACAATGCCATTGCTTGTTCTTTGTAAATTACTCGACAATTTTCACTGCTAAGAAATATGATGAGTTATTTGGATCTATCTGAATTATATCTTCTTTGGTTCATTTTTCCTTTTTTTGAGTATAAGGGATTCTCGAACATGAGACTTTGCTCAAGTTGAGATATATATATATATATATATATCTTTGTCGTGATTGATTAAAGGATATAGTTCTACGGCCAAAGAAGCACTGGAAAGGCATCCCAATTTGACTAAGTTGTAAAATTAGCAAAGATCTTGATATAATCATAACAACTTCAAAAGTAGAAGGAAGAAATCTTGAACAACCTTTTTACTTGTTTGTGTTTGTCTTCGTTCTTTTTAACGAGTATGGTGCATAACTAAAAATACTCGTGAATTGGGTCAGCAAGGGGTGGGCCAAATGGATGGTCTAAAAGATAGTTGCATCATTAGATGTTTGTTAATTTGGGGTAAAAAGATAAGAAAGATAAATGAAAATATAGGTATGAATGTTCGATGTATTTGGTTGTTTCAATGGTACTTTTAAAAGTAGTAATATTATACCAAAGTACTTTAGATGGTCAATTATAATTGATAATTGGGATCATCGACCTAGATGTTGGGACAATAAGTGGAGTGTTTAGCAATAATAAAATCCAAATTTATCAAACCCCTAAATTATAAGGCTTAAAAAAATAGAAAAAGTAACAAGTTGTAATAAGATGCTTGTAGAATTTATAAAATATTTAATTTTGAAAACAAGTTCTTGAACTATTTTGATAAGTAAGAGGACTGAACTTATAGAATGTTAGCAACGACAATTGTGTAATTTAAATAATTAAATTTAAAAGTATTTAAATAAAAAGATTTACTTACATTTAGAAAACATGTTATAAACTTCTAAAACTTATTTTTGGATGAAATAAATTCGTATATTTAACATATAGTAAAACGCTTGTGAACTTTATAAACTCTTTAACATATCATAAGTTGTTTTCAGAAATGTATAAACTCATCAGAACACTCCATTTTTTTGTGACAGTTTGTGTATACCCTAACAATGAATGAGAGGAAGAAAAGATCATTTTCCAAGTTATAGTAAAAATAGTTGAATTTTGAATATTGTGATTAAGAAAATATCATTTTCCAAAGTAAAAATAGTTGAATTTTGAATATTGTGATTAAGAAAATATCATTTTCCAAAGTAAAAATAGTTGAATTTTGAATATTGTGATTATTACTACCTCCGTCCCAAAATAAATGACGTTTTAGCAACT
This sequence comes from Scutellaria baicalensis, assembly GCA_005771605.1. Taxonomy (NCBI): domain Eukaryota; kingdom Viridiplantae; phylum Streptophyta; class Magnoliopsida; order Lamiales; family Lamiaceae; genus Scutellaria; species Scutellaria baicalensis. The sequence goes on from CM016721.1 coordinate 78,886,623, forward strand.
AAAATTTGTCCCAAAATAATTGTCGTTTTCGTATTCCAAAGCATATTTACATGCAATATACCAAATATGCCCCTATTTACTCACCCCAAATTAAATGTGTTAAAGAGATAAAAGCTCTTCATTAATTAAACTTAAATAGGGGTAGACTGGACTTTTTATCACATTTCTTAATATATGTGTAGAAGACTAAAACGTCATTTATTTTGTGACGGAGGTAGTACAAATTATAAAATGTATATTCACATTCACATAAATCCAAGTGAATGAATGGAAATCAATAATCCATAAATTATATATTTTTGGAAGAAATAAGAAATAGGAAAAGACCGAAACACCCTCGAGTAAGACCCTTGACTTTTATCAAATTCTGAGCAATCTACTAATCTCCGAGAGTACCTTTGTATTAGCTCTTCTTCCGTTTTGTTGTAGGGTTGCAGCAGATAAACGCCACCCCCACCTCACCGCAAACCCTCTCTCTCTCTCTCTCTCTCTCCACTTACCGTACTCTGTTTCTCTCTCCAACTGGCAAACCTTGGAAATTATTCACTAGCTGTTTCTCTCCGGTTGTCTTCACTGCAGTAGCTACAATGGGCGCTTCGCTTCCTCCCAAAGAGGCCAACCTCTTTAAGCTCATCGTTGTTAGTGTTCTTCTCCTTCAATATTGTCCTTTTCCAGCTATTGCTTGGCTAGAAATCTCGAAATTTTTTAGTGATTAAACTTGCAATGTAAAACCCTAGGACTTTTGATCCGATTCCTGCTGCTTTGCCAGTGTTGTTCTTTTTATGAATTGTGCTAAAGTTTTTTTTTCCTTTTTTTCTGAAAATTATTATTTAATTGAGCATGCAGCATTTCTTTTGGATTTCATGTGATTACTTCTGTCATTTAAGCACGTGCCACAGCCACACAATTGTGGGTTTTTGATCCACTGCAAACCTATTTCTTTCTAATCATTTTAGCGATTTAGTGAAATAGGTGTCTGTGAATGCTGAAACAGTTGAAAACTGTTAACTTATGAGGCATGTTCAGAATTGGATTTGACATACTAGGGAGTTTATGCAATAATCAAGAAGTTCAGTGATATCTTTGTCCTTTTGAATGTTCGGAGCAGGAGAATTGTAGCATTAGTTTGTAACACTTCGACAGTCATAGTATGGTAGACCAAATGACGTGAAGCTAAATAGTGATCATGGAGTGTATTAGTGACTTTTGAATGTCTCACTGATGGGAAGTAACTGAAATATATGCTCTCTACACCTTATATGTACCCTGTCTGTACCATTTAAGTTTCATACTATATTACTATAGGATTATATGGATATTGATAACCTTCATGAACTGTTCCCACATGGCCTCACTTAGCAGCATTTTGATTTGAAATATAATCAATATATCCATGAAAATATTTTATAAAATTTGCCTTTTTTTTGTAGAAGCATGTAAATTTTCTAGTTATGCAATTTATAGCACTTGATCATGAAGAACGTATGGGACTAATTTGAAATCGATGATCTGTGTTTATGCAATATGCAAGTTTACATTCTAATGTCATTGATCAAAAATTATAATGATTTTAAGGCATCTTTTTGTTTTTTCTATGCAGAAATCTTATGAAACAAAACAGTACAAGAAGGGTTTAAAAGCTGCTGATGCCATTTTAAAGAAGTTCCCTGATCATGGAGGTATGTGGAATTTTATCTGGTAGCGATTTGGTATGTGGATCTAAGTTTTGTTGGGAAATCCAAAGTTAATATGTGGATGAATAGTTTTTTACAAGTTTATTGTTTATTTACAGAATGGTAAAACTGGGAATAAGTTTCATGGGAATTATTAGTTTCTTTTAACAGGATTGAGTGAACCAAAAGGAGTCGTACTATAATTGTTAGCTCTCTTTTCTGGTTAATAATACTGTTATTAAAAGTTGTACTATGGTCAAAAGACTTAAAGTGACCCCTGAGATGACTCAGGCATGAATTACAATATAAAACTTAAAACACATTGATTGGACCCTGAGAAGCTGACCAAACATGTTAACTGAGACTAGGGTCTTTGAAATATATGTAATTAGGTGGGTACAACAACTCTTAATTTACCCAACAATGAGATCTGATCTGCCAAATTACAAAAAACCCAAGAAGATCTCTGGAGTGTTCAATTAGAAAAGAATTTTTATTGCCTAATTTTCAATCCATAAAACATTCCAGTAAGTGTCTATTGTAAACAAGACAATTCAAAGATTTCTTGAAATGAAATATCCTGACGCTTAATGAGTCAGTGGATGGTGTCTAAGCAACCTCTGCTTCCTCTGAATCTTCCTTGCTTGAGCCATTCTCATCCGTAGTTGTTTAAGGGCCAAAACAATTAGAAAGGAAGTTAAGTTTAAGCAGTATGGACAATAGAGGTCTATGTCTATTTATGACTTTTTTTTTTATTCATGTCCAAAAGCCAATTCTAAAGGAAGTTAGTTTGTAAGAAGAGTAGAAGACTATTGGTCATAGAAGAATTTGACATTCTTGCTGATGTAGTTGGTAGGTAACCTGCTTTCATCTTGTGTTACACATGCTTTGCTTCTTTATCAATGTGAAAGTGTGCATTAATGTTGCCGATGTATGTTTGATGGTGAAATAGAGTTACAACAACTAAGATAAGCTTATGCAATATATAGGCTCCTATTGATCATTTGAGGATGTGGAATTTTTCAATCTCTTCTTTTTAACTGTATACATTCGTTTCTTGTTATTGGTGTCCTGTTCTTCTCCCTCTTTGCATTTTGAATATTTTTTTGGTCAACAGAAACTCTATCAATGAAAGGGCTGACTTTGAATTGCATGGACCGCAAATCAGAAGCATATGACCTTGTTAGACTTGGATTGAAGGTTAATGCCCTGCTTTTCTCTCCTGGAACTGATACCTTATCTTATTGTTATATTCATGGTAGTTTTAAAATTGGTTTCTTATTTGTGCAGAATGACCTGAAGAGTCATGTTTGCTGGCATGTTTATGGTCTTCTATATCGATCAGACAGAGAATACAGGGAAGCAATTAAATGTTACCGCAATGCACTGAAAATTGATCCTGATAATATTGAAATACTTCGGGATCTATCTCTTTTACAGGTGTGTTTTTCTTTACATGTTTCTTTTTTATTTTAACTAATAGAGATGTTTATATGTGCTTATGAGCTTATTATCATCAAAAAAAGTTCTTAATTAAGAAAAAAGTCTTAATATGTCCAAAGATTTAGCTGGTGAATACAAAAACCTGGACAAAGATTGTCATTTATAGACACCTTCTGTTTTCCTTCATGTGTTGTGCAGATTGTCGTGTCTTTGTGATGCTTTCCTTCATGAATCCCTCGTCTGTTTCTTTGATTCATAGTTTTGTGGTTTTCCACCCATAATTTATGTATGAATTTTTTGTAAGTTGTCATACTTCTATCCCTTCAAGCTAAATATCACTCAGCTATATCCTTACAGTTTTTATAGTTGGGCAGGCAAAAGACTGGTGGTACTGTGGTAGGAGACAAACCAAGTGTAATTTTTAGTATTATCGTATCAGAATTGACTATCATCTCAGTGCGTAGTAATACTTGTGCAATTTGTGTTGCTCACACTCCTTGCTTGTAATTAGTAGTCAACTATCTTAGAGCAAACAACCTGCTGTTAAATGGAAGTTTAAAGGTCAGTGACCTGATATTGAACAAGCAAACTGGGGGTGTGGGGATAATGTTTTTTGGCTTTACATGGTTCCAATCCTGGATCTGTTGGTAGCAGTCATTGTTATGTATCTATATGATCTTCAAGAAGCTTTTCCCAATATTTCTTATTTTTTGATAATAACAACTTTGCACTCAACACACTGTTCTTCCCTGCATGCCAAATGATCAAACTGTCCCTTAAAGGAACTAGTTTGGACTTTGGACATGGAATGCTTTTGTCTAAGATTATAAAGTGGTAGGAATTGTTTTAACATTGGTGCTTCAGGATAAAGGCTTGGGAGAGAAATGGAGTTATTTTGATAAATGAAAATGTGCAGCATTCTTTTCGGACTCCTGGAGGGATCCTTTTGCCAGTCTCATTTGATGCAATTGATGAATTTAAATTATGACTGACTATTTGGAGTTCCGTAGCAGTTGATTATTGTTGCTCTGAAATGCCTCCATACGCCATCTACAACAATATATTTGGCTTATTACTTCTCATCATCTACTCATAAGGAACTTTTTACTAGGAAACCCCCTATGGTTTCTTGTCTCTGACATTCCCTTCTCTGGTCTTATTGTTCAGACAAAATTATAACTTCACTAACCTGCCTGCACTTGCACTATTATATTATTTTTGCCAAGATATTTTGAATAACTATTAAATTTGATGAATTTGAAAAGGAGATGCTGGTTTTGTGCTAAGGTGTTGAAATTTAGTTTGCTGAATAGTCTCAGAAAGAACTGAGGTCACATATTATGGCCTATTTATCTTGCAAAGCTAACCAAATAATATATTGGTTACTTGTACTGCGTGTAAACATCTATTATGGACATGTGCAGCTGATATGTTTAACATTTTTTTTCATAATTGTTTTACAGGCTCAGATGCGAGACTTGGAAGGTTTTGTTGAGACAAGACAACAATTGCTCACCTTGAAACCAAACCATCGCATGAATTGGATTGGATTTGCTGTTTCACAGCATCTGAACAACAAGTATGTTGTCTATTGTATCTTCCAGAGATGGTTTTCCTTCAGTTTTGCTGATTGTTGTGGGGGGGGGGGGGGGAGGAATTAACACCATTTGTTTATTTGTTTATTAACACCATTTGTTTATCGCCCACTAGTAACTTGTCATGTATGATGGTACTATGTAGAATGACTGATACTCCTACTGGAATCTCAGTGTATTTCGAGCCATTTCATTTGGTAATTGCTGAGCTAAAAACTCATAAAGCAATGGCTGCAGAAATATACCGCAGTTGCACATGCATGTTGAACAACATGTGTATTGCTAATGGATAAATTATTGGTGTAATCAGTTATGTAGTTTTTAGTTTTCTATGTATACTTTTTGTAGAAAAGACTTCTCAAGTTTCAAGTTGATGGAATTGGGTTTCTTCATTCCTTATTTTGTACTCATAATTTTTTATCAGTGGATCAAAGGCAGTTGATATCCTCCAAGCATATGAAGGGACTCTGGAGGATGACTACCCTCCTGATAATGAACGTTGTGAGCATGCAGAGATGCTTTTGTACAAGGTAGCAAGCAATATTAACTCTAGTTATACTATGTTGGAAATAATTATTTGCACAAAATGCTTGATTCCATGCTTTAATATATTGAGGATTTCAAGTTGGCCTTCAAGTTCCTCTGTATCAACTGATATATGCTTTTCTAATTTAATTTGATTTGCATTGCTTTAATTTACCATATACCTTCAATATTCAAAGCTTATCCAAAGATTTAGATGATGTTGAGTAAATTTTTAATGCAACTAGAATACGGTGTTTGAATTACTGCTGATATAAAATTTTAACTGGGTTCTGTTGTTATTTTTGAGTTTCTACCATTTGCTGTTTCCTTCCTGTGGTTTATTCTCTGGTAAATTTAAGAGTCATCTCAATAAGCATCCAAAGTGTTTATTATTAACTAGGATGTTGTGATTCATTCTTTCCCATGTAATATTTGCTTACAGATTTCTTTACTGGAGGAATGTGGGCTGATTGAGAGGGCTCTGGAGGAGTTGCGCAAGAAAGAATTTAAAATTGTGAGAGATAGTTATAGCATTTGGCGCATCAAAATATTAATTTTGCATTTGGTCTATGAACTTTTGTCCTTCTTTATTGTAGGTTGATAAATTGTCTTACAAGGAGCAAGAGGTTTATCTGCTTGAGAAGCTTGGCCGCTTTGATGAAGGAGCAGAATTGTATAAGATACTACTCTCTATGAATCCTGACAATTACAGGTAGATTCAGATATCATTTTCACTCAAATATTTTCTTGTTATAGAAATGTTTAATATTTTGATAATTATTATGTTTTACTTCCGAGAACATTGATTTTGAATATCTAAGGGTTGCTTTGAATATATAAATATAAGATTTTTGGCTATAGTTGGTCATTATGTCCAAAAAGAGAGGATTTGTTGTTAACCACGGTCATTATAGCAGCAGTAACGAAATTAATTATCACAGAGCATGGCTTAGTATAGCTTAGAGAGTTATAAGAATGAGCCTTTGTGGGTTGTTGGTTCCTCTCCTCTCTGATTGTTTATTCTATCACATGTCAAAGCTCCAGTGTTATTGTGTCTAAAGTTGGACATTGACCAAAGCAGACATTTATTGGTATTACAGTATTCTTGAATATCAACTTCCTTTTACAGACATCATAGCATCTGCATTCTGTTTTTTTGAGATATGATGAGGGACTGGGGTTTAGTTTTGTAACTGGTTTTTCGATGGCTGATTCCTTTGTAGGCTGTTAGGTTGCTGGATTTTTGTGTGCCCATGTTTTTGTACAAGGGATCGCTCATCCCTCCATCCTTTTTAGTAATAAAATATAAAATAATATTTCTGTAAAAAAAAAAAGAGAAGCAAAGTGGATCATGTTCTGGTGAAGGACTTTTATTCTTGACAATAGGTTTTACAAGTCCGACTCTGCCATGAAAATGATTAAAAATATGTGAATGGAGCCTTTGCCTTTTGAGTTACTGTTTTTATCTAATCACATGCGTCACCTCCTCTCTCACTTCAATTCTTTTTGGGAGAAATAAGAGAATATAGATGCCTAGCTGGAAATTGTAAGGTTGATGGGAACTCCAGGTGGCAAAATTAAATACAGACATGCACTTACCCTTGAAAATCTCTGTCTCTCATTAAGGATGCAGATATATATGACTCCTAAATTTACATTCTTGATTCAATGGTATCTAGAAGACACAGGCATAAGATTTGGTATCAAACGTGAAACTCATAAAGTTTGAGCAAGTCATTCATGATATGGGGTTTCTGTTAGTAGTAATCTAATGTTCCGAACTATTTGTTTGGTGATCTTTTTCTTTGGAGCCTCTATTTTGTTCAGTGTTGATCTGATTTTTGAGGATTTGATTAGACAGTGCAATTCATCTGAAAGACTAAGTTTTACCCTACAAGTTTTCTAGCTACCAATCAATTCCTATCTCACATCTCAATATTCTGTAACGGTAGGTACTATGAAGGCCTACAAAGGTGCATGGGACTTTATTCAGCAAACAATCAGTATTCTTCTGATGAAATTGATCGACTGGAAGCTTTGTATGTATCACTTAGCAAGCAATATAGTAGGTCATCTGCTGTTAAGGTGACAATCTACTTCTTGGCCTCTCATCTTCTGCATTGCAAACCTTACTACTTTAGCATCTTTTCTGTAGAGTGACATTTGCTTATTCACAATGCAAATCTTGCAATAGAACTGCTAGTTAGTAGTGCTTGGTTTATTCATTTACTGGTAGACTTCAAATCACAGTGTTCTAGAAAACTGGGCTTTAGTATTTCTTTTGTTCTTTCAATAGTTCTGAATTTTAGTGTTGCCAAACACATCAAGCGTTGTCCGTCTGTGGAAATAAACAAATTTACATATCTAAAACTGCAAAATATGGTCATTCTTGTAATGCATGTTTTTGACTTGTGATAGCACCTTTTCTGGTATTGCGCATTCCATTTTTTCATTTGAGTAGTTTGAATTACTAGAAGGAGCAGTACTTTGCTATGAACCAGATGATTCTTTCTTCATGCTTGGATTGCAAAAATTACCCTATATTTCTCATGCAAAAAATTTACATGTTGAACAGGAAATTTGTTATGCATGGCCTTGGTAACTTCATTCATGAAATCTTTTGTATGTGCACATAACCAATTCGTGCATAACTTGATTAAGTGCACCTGTTTTCTTGAAAAAAAATTCTCCAAGAAATGAAGTTCAAAGTCTTTGTTGCAGTTTCTTAATGCGATCTACCCTTTGAACTGTATTGTTGTTTCTGAACTCACTGAACAGAGGATCCCGCTTGATTTTCTATGTGCTGAGAAGTTCCATCTAGCAGCTGAAAATTATATTCGACCATTTCTGACCAAGGTATTCATCTTCAACTGTTTATTTTATGCTTGAACAAACCTTGGAGCACTACTTATGCTTTCACTTTGTGATGCATATATAGGGTGTTCCTTCTCTATTCTCCGATCTTTCTCCTCTCTATGATCAGCCTGGAAAGGTTAGTGGGTTTCTGTATGGAGATGGTAACTATTACTATGAATACAAGGATTAATTATCCTGGCTAGGTTTAAACTATAAAATGTTACTGTACAATCTTGTGTAGGCAGATATTCTGGAGCAGATAATTCTTGAGCTGGAGCACTCCATCAAGACAACTGGTGGATATCCTGGGAGGTAATTTAACTTGCGTCTATATAATTTAAAATTTTATGTTAGGCATATTTGCCTTATCTTCATATATATTTATATATACATTTGGGGGGGGGGGGGGAGGTTTAGATGAAAAAACAGTGACTGTGATTATGGGATCGACCGTATTTCTAGTAATGCACTTGGCATTGTTCCCATTGGTGGTATCTTTTTTTTGTTTTTTGTTTTTTTTTTGTTGAGTTCTATTATGGGATTTTATCATTTAATTTATCTCTTGTCAATCTGCAGTTGGAATGTTATAGATGCATAATCATTATTCACCATTCATCACCACCTCTGTTTGTATGTTTCATTCGTGGTTTACTTGGTGACTTGGTTTCAAGAATAACCTGGTTTAAGTTGAGAATGGTACCGGATGATCCCATATAGCTTATAAAATTGTTATATCAGCCAATTCTTATTCCTTAGATGTGTGCCATTTTAATGCTTTCAAAAGGCCTTCGCCTATGTATTCAGCTACATATTTGAATTGTTTGGTTATCCCTTTTATGCTTGTGACAATTGGTAAATGATGCCTCATCCACCTTATTTTCTTTGTTGGCTCAGTATCTTTTCTGTTGCCTTTGTTCGAAGTGGATGATATAAGTTCAATTAGATGGATAGGACATGAGTATGAACTCAGATTATTTGTCTTCAATTATGCCCTTCGACTTTTTTGTATTTTGCCCTCTGGACTACTTATAATAGACATTATATTTGGTATCTTTAGGGTGGACAAGGAACCTCCTTCAACACTGATGTGGACTTTGTTTTATTTGGCTCAGGTTTGTTTGTACTTTCATATTTTATGAGGCAAATATGATTCTTTTTCCTGCTAAGAAGCTTCCTTTGTACAGCATTATGACAGACGCGGTCAGTATGATGTTGCTATTAGAAAAATTGATGAGGCCATAGATCACACTCCAACAGTCATTGATTTGTACTCTGTGAAGGTATCTAAACATCATTGGTTGTAATGCTTATAGTATGTCTATCTGGCATCTGCCATAGTTTTGGATCTCTTCTGAGATTGTTCTTGAAGAATCTGTCCCAAATCTTATCTATGCATTAGATGCTGTGCGTAGTCTGCCGAATTTTACCTTGTCTGTGGAATTTTGCATATCAATATCTCTTCTTCATATTATTGATGTATTTCATTTTATGTTTCTTAGGTCTTCTGCCAGACTTAGGATAATAGGAAGTATGATACCAAGAAAATCCTATGTTGAGCAACTCTTTTGTATTGGCAATTGTGTAGTGCATGTTTTTCTGGGTTCATCCAAAAGTCAGTTATTGTTGTTATGTGAAACGCCATAAATAGTAGGAACTCTGTTAGAATTGGGTATGGGATCTGGTGTAGAGTGACTCAGGAGTCAGGAGACAATCAATGTTTATATTCTCGGTGGTGTTAGGTTATGTTTATATGCTTCAGTAGTAATTATGCTTCATACTTTGCAAGTTTCTTGCTTAAGTTGTTTTCATACTTGTTAGAGACGTGCCTTGGTGTGCTGAGGTGCAAGGGGCACGAGGCGATGAGCTTTGCACCTCTGCATGGGTGAGGCGGGCGCTGTTAAGGAAGCAAGCACCTTTTTGTGCCTTAGTTGCCTCTGCCTATGCACCTCTGCGCCTCTCATTCAGCCTTTTTAGTATTTTTCACTGAAACAAACGCATTTTTTCTTTTCAGCTCTCTTCCAAGTTCCAATGGTAATATTTCATCATATATATCAGTCAAGCATATTTAGACAACTAGAGCTTGGAGAAGTATAAGTATCAATTAAAAAAAAAAAAGAGGGGAATAGAACACAAACAGAGCCTCTTCAAGTAGTTAGATGATGATGATGAACTTATTGTTTTGTTTGAACTTCAAATTAGCTTTTGTGATGTTTTCTACATGATTTTATTTTTTAATATTTTTCTGTTTTTTTCGCCCTTGTTCGATCGCATCGGGCACCAGGGCACCTCTTGTGCCTCTGTGCACCACCTCTTAAAACTATGGTTTTTAAAAAATATTTTTCATCTTCTATTTCTTGTCATGACTCGGTGTAATATCTTTGTAATGGTTAATCATCTAGTTAATTTCTTTCATTCCCACTTTGGTACAGTAATGTGTGAAGTTATTCCATTGTCCCAAGGGAACTAATTTACAGTAGTGTGCATGCTCTTCTGGTTGCATTATATAAGACATTTTTCTGGTGTTTGCTCACTGCAGAGCCGAATATTAAAGCATGCTGGTGACCCTGTAGAGGCTGCTGCTTTGGCTGATGAAGCTAGATGTATGGATCTTGCTGATCGCTATGTGAATAGTGAATGCGTCAAACGTATGTTGCAAGCAGATCAGGTTTGGTGTTATGACTGCCCTTTCCCCTGTATCCTACTAAAATCATGATTATTCATGTTCAGGTTTCTTCCTTTTGGTTATGTGATTACGTATATTTTTACTCTAGGTGACGTTGGCTGAAAAGACAGCTGTTTTGTTCACAAAAGATGGAGAGCAGCACAATAACCTTCATGATATGCAATGCATGTGGTGAGTATTTTTTTCTCAAGTTGATTGATAAAATCATCAAAACATATCATTTTTTGTTTTATAAGTTTTACTATAATTGTTTCTAAGGTATGAACTAGCATCTGGAGAAAGTTATCTGCGCCAAGGGGATCTTGGACGGGCTTTGAAGAAATTCTTGGCTGTGGAAAAGCATTATGCAGACATTACAGAGGATCAATTTGACTTCCATTCCTACTGCTTAAGAAAAATGACTCTTCGAACTTATGTTGAAATGCTGAAATTTCAAGATCGCCTTCATTCACATTCTTATTTCCACAAAGCAGCTGCTGGAGCCATAAGGTATTGCTCTCCATAATTACTCTAGTTTTAATATGTTTTCCCTTAGTTCAGTTCTGATGGCATCTGCTCCAGAATTTTGTTTGCTGTAAGTTGGGATCGCATGGGATATTGTAAAGTTTTCCAGCAATATCGGGGAAGACTGTTGATTTCTTCTTATTATCTCTGGTGCATTTAAAACATACCTATTATCTGACATGCAGATGCTACTTGAAGTTGTATGATTCTCCTGCAAAGTCATCTGCAGAAGAAGATGAGGAGATATCGAAGTTACCTCCTTCTCAGAAAAAGAAATTGAGGCAAAAGCAGAGGAAGGCTGAAGCCCGGGCTAAGAAAGTATTAACATTTGCTTTCTTAGTTTCTTTTGAAGAATTTAAAACAATTTCTTCTGCGCTAAATGATTGCATTTATGCAGGAAGCCGAGGTTAAGGAAGAATCAAATGCTATTGCTGTTTCAAAATCTGGAAAACGCCAAGTAAAGCCAGTAGATCTGGATCCACATGGAGAAAAGTTATTGCAGGTACTTTGCTACATTTCTGTTGTAGTTGTTGGTTATTTATGGTTGGGCTTACAATCCCCTTCTTGTGTCTTTATTCAACTTAGTTCCTGGTTCTTCTTTTTGAAACTTTCTTGCATACATGAATAATATAAACTGCACAAAATGTACTACAACTATGCATTTGATGCTTTAGTACTTACTTGTAGGTTGAAGATCCTTTGATGGAAGCTACAAAATACTTGAAGCTACTACAGAAGCACTCTTCTAACTCCTTAGAGACTCACTTACTTGCTTTTGAAGTTAATATGAGAAAGCAGAAAGTCTTACTTGCATTGCAGGTGATCTCTTATGCAATTGAGTCCTGAATATAACTTGCTTTTGTTTTATTTGTCCAGAATTTTGTTCCATTTAGCCATGACATATTTTATGACTTCAGCTGGACATATATTTGTTGACTATTAATAAATACTTGGAGTGACTTCTCTTCTCTTTGTTTAAGAAACTTTCTCAAGAATGGATAGTAAGTATAGAAATGAATATTCTCCATGAAAGGTTTACTTTATCATGAATGATTTTGTATGCTGTTCTCTTGGCATACCTTTGTTGCATCTCAAGTCTCAAATTCAATTCTTATGTCCCTAACTCAGTCTTTTTGATTGACAATAAAGAGACAGTTTGAATATCCTCTTTTTGTTATTACAGGCAGTAAAGCATCTGGTCCGGTTGGATGCTGATAACCCAGACACACACCGCTGCTTGGTATGATTGATAAGCAATGCATCATTTTTATTGCATTCATATAATGATGAATGAGTAGAGGCACATCCCTATAGTTTTTCCGGAGTTGTGTATAAATTTTTGATTTTTGTAGTATTCAATTTTCATCAAAAGGATACCATTTAACTGTTGAAATGATACATAAAATTCTGGTCTTGCAGATAAAGTTCTTTCATAAAGTGGGATCCATGTCTGCTCCAGTAACCGATGCTGAAAAACTAATTTGGGGTGTCTTAGAAGCTGAGCGTCCCACATTCAGGTGCTTTTGGGTTCTGTAGCTTTCATGGTTTTTGTTTTTCACTCTCTTTTTCTTGGGTCCATCTGCTTTTTGTTACCTACGATTGTTTCATAACATATCTTGTTCTTAAATTACTTCATTTCCTCTTTGCAGTCAGTTGCATGGAAAGTCTCTCACTGAGGCAAACTCTCTTTTCCTAGATAAACATAGAGGTAATGATCTGGCTTCATGTGTATGTTGAGTCGTTGACCTACCTACCTACTGGCTACTACTACCAGTACAATTGTGGTTATGTGGTTATTTATTTTGTGGTCCTTGGCAGACTCGTTGAGGCACAGAGCTGCTGTAGCAGAAATGATGTTTGTTTTGGAACCAAACAAGAAGAAGGAGGCTATCAACTTAATAGAAGAGTCATCTAATGACCAGCTTCCACCGTATGCTACTGGATGGAATTCTTTTAGTTTCCAAAAATATGACAGATTTTGTTGTGGCACTGATTTTCATGTCCATTCCTTTTCAGAAATGGAGCATTTGGGCCAGTTAGAAGATGGAGGCTCAAGGACTGTATATCTGTCCACAAACTTCTGAAGACAATTTTTGACGACCATGATGCTGCATCAAGTATCTTTCCTATCCTTCCTGCCTTTATTTTTGATACTGATTGTAATGCCTACTGTTTGTTAGTCTTAAATATTTTAACTTTTTGTTAGCATTTTTGTTGCTTTTGCTATATCTTTTTACATCATGACTTGCCTGTCTCTCTAAAGAAAGATCATGTTGAATGGATGTACTTCACATAAATCTAGAACCAAATTAATGCTGATGCAACTCACGCATTTCCTGTTATTTATCTTTCAATACCCAACTATGTCAATGAAATATCACAGGCATTCCCAACACCTTATGGGTTCTAGCAACTGCAGCTGGCCCAAGAAAGTAGTCTTCTTTATAGATGATTTCAGAAAGTAGTCTTCTTTTTATGAGAACAATTAACCCTCAGTAAGGTTAAAACCCAGTTGATCTTTGGGAGTGGATTATTAGATTAGATCTTTTTAGTATCTATACATTGAGGAAACGGATGGCTTTGAATTCTTACTTACTCTTCACTCTCCTTATATTGTCATTTTCATTTATGGTTCTGTTTCATCTTCTCGTGTTATCAATGCCCCTTCATTTGTAATTGACTTCCCTGTTGACAAATTAACTTTCGATTCAAAACAGTGGCAAAACTCAAATACATTCAAAGATGAAAACAGAACCATGAGTTAGTTACGTTCAAGTAACATTGTATGAAAATAAGCAACTGAGAAACTAGATTTTTCACATGAAAAGAGAACTAGATTTAAGTCATGTTTCTATATTTTGCAGGATGGAAGGTTAAGTGCTCCGAGTACTTTCCCTACTCAACATACTTAGAGGGTAGTCTCAGCTCTGCTTGCCACCAAACTCACAGAGTTCCTGAAAATGGCGGCCCAAACATCTCCTTTGCTGATCAGAGTGCACTCACTTCCAATGGAAATGTAGTGAAATTGGAGGCACTCAAAGATCTTGCCATACAATAGTTGTTGGTCCCTCACATCGGCTAACTTTCCTCAAAAGAGATGACCATATCCGGATGGATGAGTAAGTAATTGATGTTGGAGCTCAGAATGAGATGAGAAAAAATGGAGAAACTGTTGCTCCGGAGTATGGAATTCAGTTGCAGGAAAGATCAGTTACGTGTTAAATCTGAGGTTCATTTTTCTTTTATGCCCGAGGTCGACCCTCCACCGTACTGGTATGGCATAGTATTGCAAAATGTGTATACGTTTCACCTGCTTTGTTTTTTTTGACAGTTGAACTTTGTACTTTCTCTTGCTTTCTGTTCTGGTGCTGGAGAAGAGGTTCTTTTGGCTATTATGAATTAGGGAAAAAAAAAAGCAAGATTTTCGAGATCTGATCTTTTAGAGTCTATCAGCATAGAACAAAACACACCAATAGTTATCCAACCTCAAGAGCATGTTGTATTTTTCTTATTGATTTTATCCATCAGTTGTGATGTATAAATGCTATTTTTATGTGCAAATTTTGTCTGAATATTGGTACCAATAAATTTGTTGGATTAATACACTTAAGGTTTTCCTTTCTGCAAAAATGCTTAATTTCTATGGAGCTTCATTCATTTGAAGGGTTTGTTTGTTGAATTATAGTTTACTTTAAAATGTATTTTTTTTTCAACTTTTTGATATTTTATGTTTTTAAATTTATAATAATAAAAAATCTGAAATATGAGGGAAAGTTGGCTCCTGGCTTTCATATCTATGCCTATTCTTCTATTTAAAGAAAAATAAATATTTTGGTCCCTTTCAAATTTCTTCTAATAACATCAGGTTTATGCACATTCATTTTAGTTGAATACTTCAGATGAATTGTGTCAATTTACTTGAAATTTTATGTAACATTGGGTGATTTGGGTCTATTCAATTTCAACTACTTTGAAGGTTGGTGAGATTTATATCTTTTATGTATATCTAAAAATGTTTTCCTACTTCATTAGAAAACAAGTTTAAAACACATCTATAAGAAATCTGTTTTCTGTACGACTTTTTTTATTATTTTTTATTTTTAAATTTGGTCAACTACCTTGAATCTCAAGATGATATCATGAGAAAGTGTTCAAAACCCTAATAATCTTTACTGGGCTTGGTAGTGGGTCTATTATTATGGGCCAATGGACCATATCATTAGTTAGTTGTCCAAATTCTTCTCTATTTGTCGGTGATTTGGTAGAAAATAATTACACTAGGATATCTAAATCCATGGACTAAGTTGATCCACATACCCTTACTCACATCCACAGCTTAATTATCAATATGTCTAAATCAATGGTCACAACTATGGAATTAAGATTTGGATCCTAATCTTATGTTTTGTCCAACAAGAACATGGGCTTGGGCCCATTAATTAGGCCATTCTAAAATATGGAAGCCAACAAGATGCTACATTAATTGCTTATTAGCCTACATGACTTCTTTTTTCTTTTTCTTTTTTTCCAAAGATATTTTGGCAATTCGTTGATTAGATTTTGTTTGAGAAAATTGTGAGAAGGATTAACCTATAAACCATAAAATGTAGATTGACATGTGCAAGTGAGTTCGACTTCTGAGTAACTGGACTCCATTTCATAAAATTATATGAATGCGACGATCTTGGATATTTTTTTCTTTGTGAAATATGATTTGATTTTTATAAGTGGGTGAGGGAACAAATTTAGAATTCCAGAAAGAAATGTGGGTCACATTGAAATATTCTTTCTAAATCGGAAAATTATATATCATTGTAAGAGTATGGTTATTGTCATGAGCACTTAATTAACTTCAGCAGTTTGTTTGATTATAAAATTAGAATATTGTTGGAGCATATATATCTTTTTACGTTGGGTATTATAATGGTGTCTAAATGTCTTTAACCAAACCCATTAGTATTCATAATATGGGTTTTAGACAAATCCCATCACGTGTGCCCTATATGCCCATTTCCACTTCATATATAATTAATTTTGCATTCTCAAAAATATAATAAAAATTAAAAATAGAAGGAATAATTTGTCTAAGACAAGGAAACATATGCTCGGTTGGGGAGAGACACCATTTCTATTTTCTACAAACACTATTTTATATATCTTAAATTAAATATTTGCGTGTGGGTCCTTATGTTCTATTCAAAACTTTAATTTAGGAATATCACTTGTGGGACAAATTAACCCAACTACAAAAACTTGTGTGAAACGGCCTAACAGATAATTTCATGAGACGGATCATGTTTACCCATAATCCAACCTATATCAATTAATTTATATGATAACTTTGAAATGTGGGTTGTGGGTTAACCCGTATCACATAACAATATTATCCGTGAGATGATCTCACACAATACTCACTCTTAACTCAACTTATTTTATTCACTATTCTCTAGTTACATATATTGGTTTTTATTTTATTTTATAAAGAAGTGATCTAATTAACACTACTTAAGATTTGAGATCAATATGCAGCTTGATGAACATTGTTACTTGATATTTAAGATCAATAAAAGAAGAGCGAATCCAATTAAATGGATCATTTACAAGATATATGTGATGAGTAAATGATGGGTTTTATTATAATTTCCCTTTACATGGGAGTCATGATTTTTATCAGACTTTAAATTCTAAGTTAGATCAGAGATCAATTACATGTTTTATCTTTTGGATGATTTTTATTACATTTGTATCTTGGAATAGTATTGCTTGTGAATTAATTGTGCCATAATAATCATTTTTTATACAAATTTCACATGTATCTCACAATCGATCTCAAACTACAATCATTATCGTGTTGTGTATATATACTAGATGATCATGAATGATTAAATGTTGTTTTAAATAACAGTGCAATTAATATACACGATATAAAATACGAAACGATAATATTTTTTTTTATCAAAATAAATTACCACTAGTATTTTGTTAAATCCAATTTAGAGTTTCTTGCCCATATCAACTGATTTTTTATATGATCGATCAGTCAAGTTGGATTGCTGAGAAGAATTTTAGACTTAGTCATACGAAGATTAGTTAGTAATTACAAGAATATAATCCACATGGAATTAATATATAGAGATGTTAAGTACTAATTAAAACAAGTGAATCATTTGTTATCAAGAACAATATTAATGAACTATAGAATTAAACGACTTAGCAACTAACCAATTTGGTTGAGGGAAATCAATTACAAGTGTTAGTTAATTTAAATTATACAAGTGTAAGCCATGTGCTAATCATTAAAATGTGGAGTTTTAATATGAAAGATTTGCAATCATACAATAACCATAATGAACATGATTTGAGGGTATATTATGGTTACATTAATTAATTATTTAATTCTCAGTAATCACATAGATTTATATTGACATTTTTGTCTCAAATATTTCAAACTTAATATATATATATATATATATATATATATTGGCTAGGTTTTGATCCTCTTTGAGTTAGTCGAACCAGTTTGACTAATATCTGTTGTCAAATCATGAACCTAGTGCAAGAATCATTGATTTAATCCTCAGCCACTATAATAAAATCACAAGTATATAACCAATTTGAAGTATATAATTTTTCAATTTACAATATATATATATATATATATATATATATTCATTGATTGCACGTCGAAATTCATGAATTTTTCAAATTGTAATCTTGGACAATTTCATGATCACTTTCTTTAACTAAAGTTAAATTTGTCTCCTAAATACATGAAACATTCATTAATACACTCCTTACAAACCAAACAAAAACCTTGAACCAATTTTTTAATCCTCATTCGATTCAAGCTCAATTTGAACAAACAATGAACAAAAAATTTCAAGGCCACCCTGGGTTGCAAATTTCACTTTCAATTCAGAAGTAGCCTCAACATTGAATAAAGGAAAAGAAAGTTTAGGTTGTAAACTAAAAAACAAAAATCCTTCGAATTGGTTTTTGAATATTAAAAAAAAAAAAACATGTTGGCTGTGATCATGTAACTTGATCTCTAGTTTATAAAAGATTAAGATATAAGATTAGTTACAGTTGCAAGAATATAATCCAATCCGAATTGAATAATCCAAATGATGCGATATTGAACAAGTGTATCATTTGTTACAATTAACAATGAATTGAATCATTTTAAATAACTCATGATTTGGTTGGGTATCAAAAAGTGGTTAGAGAGAGAGAGATTGTAACCCATGTGCTAAGTATATATATTGATCAATGAAGAAAATGTTGAATTTATATATTAAGCAATATTAATTTGTTATCATATGATCAATACATGATATAATTAATTATAAATATGAAGAAGAGGATTTTGAGTATATATTGTGGTTACAGTTTTAGTTCTCAACTGTGTCATACATGAGATTCTTCTTTTCTGCAATTGTTATATCCTATTAATTGTCTCTCTGTCTTTCCATTTAATTAGTTTCACACCTTAGGCCGGAAAATGGAGAAACTCCCATCAGACGGTCTCACGGGTAATTATTTTCGTAAGACGAATCCTTATTATTTATAAATTTAACCTAATTCCATAATTTTTTATATGAATTGTTAAACGTGAGAGATAAATTGAACCATCTCATGTAACAAAATCCATGAGATGAAAAAAGAAAGAAAAAAACATTTATGTGAGAGAAAATCAGGAAATTGCATAAATATTTTGACTCCACTATTAACTTAAATTCAACTAGAATTAGATTTACATAATGTCATCTTTTACATGTGACGTGTCAGGATTATATTGGAATGTCAGATGAAACTTGGTTTGAAATAGAGGATTCTGATTGGTTTTAAATGCCTAATAAGAGAAAAGTAGTACAGAATATAGATTTTGACCATTTATGTTCAAGAAAGACTGAAAAAATGATGGAATTTATCTTTCCCTTGAGACAAAATCATACATAGCATAGGCACGTGTAAATTAAGCACTTAGAAAACATATACCATAAGTTTCATCCGAACTAGATCCTCTATTTCAAATGACAGTTTCAGTCTGTATGTCATTGCTTTCATTAATTCATGTCATGTGAAAATCTGTGACATCATCTTTTACACTTGACGCGTGATGGTTATTTTAAAATATTAGATGAAACACGGATGTTAAAACAAAAAATCGATCCTGTTTGTTCACCCAGGATATAATATATATCAAGTAGTAGTATTATGATTGGAAAGAAGGTTGAAAAACTAGTACAGTAAAGTACTTAGTTAAGAGATTGTTGAAAGAAATGAGAACAAAAATGATGCAAAGATTATTACCCCTTTTAATTATTTAAGGCAACAATGCAAATTGATAGTTGAAACTGAAACAGAATTTCCTAAGGAGATGATAATTATTAGGTGTGGTAGTGCGAACCGGAAGGGGACCGGACCGGTCTGCTTTTGTTCCTTATATTCAGACAACCCTACCTATTAACGTCTCTTCTTTTCTTTTTCTTCACTCTGCTAAATCCAGCCTTTTTATTACCATGCCACTTGCCCTTTTTTAAAAAAAAAAATTTAATTGCAAGTGTGATGTCATGTATTGAAAATTTCTTCATAATTAATGAATTTGGAGGACTTATTGTGTGGACACTTTGACAATTATATGTGGAGTGTCATGAAAAAGATTTGGCACTAATTAAAGAACTTCTTGGTTTGTTTCTTAGTTTTAACTATAATTAATTCATCTTGGTTAGGTAATATTATTGCATAGAGTGAATCAAATAAAGCCGATATTGGTAAAAATAATGGATTTCAAATTCTGAAACGCGCGACTTAGTTTGCATCATATATAGTGTGAGTATCAGTGTTTCGTTTTATGTCTTTAACATATTAATATGTACCATATCAATGGTTTCAGTCGTCATTCTATATGGTAGATTTTCACATATATTGTATGTACCTACAAATATATACTACTAATTGTGTGGTTGCTAATTTCATCTTGTTACACAAGGTTTTTTTCAATTTTCTCGCCACCAATTTTACATAGTCCAACATCGATCGATCATGATCTCAATATCATTTTTCCCGATTTTCATCAGATTTTACTTGGTATTTGCTTACATGGATAATGAAAATCTTGACGTGAATTTTTCAATTTATATGGCGTCCATATAAGAAGAAATTGATAATTCCAAACAAAATCAGATCCAATTCCAAACTGAACAAAAGATTAAAATTAATTGTAATGAATGTCGAAAGTAAGAATGATATTTTCCTAATTGGAATATATAGAGGGTCCAAATAAACAATACTCCTTAGTCTTGATCTCATTCCTAACCCTCCTTACCAAAATGTAGTATATATATATTTTTTAAAAAACTAATTACTAATTACTTTCTTTGACTGAGGAATAATTTCTTGATCCCTCATAATTACAAAAATGCATGCATGCTAAATTAGATGGAATAAAATAAAATGATGCTTGGCTAATACTTTACTACCTGCTACATTAATGCAATAAATCTACAAGTTATATATATATATATATATCCTCAATCAAGCAGATCACATGCAATGTCCCCACATCCAAGGGCCACGATCAAACCCACCCGAATCAAGAACCGTCCGATCTGCCCATATCTTACTTTAATCTTGCCGGCTCATTCCAGTGTTTCAGGCAGCAAACATATCCCCACCATTGCTTCTCAACTCACCGACCAATAACCTGGCATTGCCTTCCCTTCTTTGCATGTATAAAAACCCTCTGTTTCGCTCCGTCATTTTATCAAACACCTAATCTGCATTCACAGAAACAACAACAAACCCTTCCACTACAACCACTCTGAAATGGAGAAGAGCTGTTTGGGACTGGAAACCGAGCTGAGGCTGGGGCTTCCCGGCGGCGGAAAGAATGAGAAGAAAAGGGGGTTTGCGGATATTTCCGGCGGGGAGGAGAAGGCGGCGGGGAACAAGAACCAGGTGGTGGGGTGGCCGCCGGTGTGCGCGTTCCGGCGGAAGAACGGCGTTGCTGGGTTGAAAATGTACGTGAAAGTTAGCATGGATGGTGCGCCATTTCTGCGCAAGATCGATCTGACTAATCACAAGTGCTATTCTCATCTTTTTATGGCTCTTCAACATCTCTTTGGCTGTTTTCGCATTGGTTAGTTCTTTTTTCTCTTTTTCCCAATTTTTCATCTCTTTAAGAGCTTCTTTTGCCATGCAAAATTACACCATTTATTGTCTTATATATATATAAAATAAAAAAATCGTTTTATTTTCCATGCTAACCTGGTTTTCTTAGGTTGTGTTTGGATTGAAAGGTTTTGTGAAAAGAATTGGAAGTTATCGTAACAAATTTACTCATCGTGTTTGGATTCAATATTTTGATCAATTCAATTTAATTTGAGCAGATTTGAAAACATCCATTTCAAATATCTTGTTTCAAATCAGTCTAAAAAGGACTTTTTATACACTAGTATATATCTGTGTGGTTTATTTTATATATTGATCAATTAAGATAATTTAGGAGGGAGGAGCCAACAAAAAAGAGCATAAGAGAAAATCGACTTAATTAATGCTTGATTTGTGTTAAAATAAATTATATCCTAACCTAATATGATCTCATGTACTCAATTCTACTCTCAACTTTTCGAAAGAAACATCTTTATGAATATATACACGTTATGCAGTTTCTTGACAATTTAGGATGCCAATCATTGATTTTAAGACCTGATTTTTTAAGAATATTTTGGTATATCAAAAGTTTTATATATATATACCAAAATTCATGTTGTATAATCAGTCGGCTAGGTTTATAGAAACTAATTTTCAATTCATAAATTATTAAAAGATCAACTATTTACTTCCTTTTTAAAAAAAAAAAAAATTCCTCACGCTATTTACAATATCTTACAAACTATTTAGAAAAGAACTAAAATATATTTACACACACATATATATATATATATATACTGATTATATCCATGCATGCTTACATTAGTGGACACAAAATTTTAACAATGATTGATTTTGAGCTAGATCTGAAATATTAAAATTATAACTAAGTTTTTAAAAAAATTACCCAGATTGAGTTAGATCTAATTAATAAGGCCCGGCCCCCTTTATTTTTTGAAACCATTGTTAGGTTGTTCCAAAATTGAATTCTGGGTAATATTCAGCTAAAAGTAAGAATTGAAAAGGAGTAATTAGTTGAAGCAAATAATTAAAAGTGGAATGAAGTTGCAAAACATTGGGAATTAATTAAGAGATGTCCAAATGTGGTCGGCAAAAGGACAGACAAACGTACACAAACTATACTTCCAGTTGCACATAATTAAAATTCTGATCAGAAAAAATATAAAAAATTAAATTTATTAGAAATGAAGATGAGAATGGAATACTTGATTAAAAAAAAAAGAAAATTGATGTGGAAAATGGTGTGTTTGAACAGAAGAGGATGGAGAGAATAGTGAGTACATTCCAATCTACGAGGACAAAGATGGCGATTGGATGCTCCTTGGTGATGTCCCTTGGGAGTAAGTCTCTCTCTCTCTCCTATCTCCTCTCTCTCTTCACAGATATATATAAAATTCTCTTCTATGTGTGCATATATATATATATATGGACACATTAATATATATTCATTAATGACATATATCAAACATCTAGTATATCGATTACTTTCACTTTTCATATAATAAAGATAACATGTCAGATATCTAGTATATTGACTCCTTTCGAGGAATGTGATTTTTGGGAAATAATATTAGTATGGCCGACACATGCATGCGAATTAAAGCTTCATCATAATAATTAAGTTTTGAATTAAGAGAGATGAAAAGTTGGGGAGGACAGTTCCAGGTCAATACAGACATGATCATGCATGTAGAATTTATCATATGGGCCCCACTTTTTAATTTCTGAATCCCACACCAAAAACACAATTATGAAATTCCACGAAATAATTTTTCTAGTACTACTATATTGCCTCTTAATTTATGTAATCATCATTATCTTTTTGTCTCCACAAAACAATTCATTTTCGTTCCTTGCTTTTCTATTTTACAAAAATCCTTTTTTCAAAATTTATACCCTCATTCCGAATACTTCTTCTTTCATTAAGGGTAAAAATATCAATTTCAATTGTGCTTAATGTTTTGTCATCTTTCAACTTTCTTCTTATCTTATTAGGCTACTTTCCTAGTTGTTCCAAAAATATTTTGTTTTCTGATGTGCAATACGAAGTGTAACATCAAGTTGAAATAGAAGATCGGATCTGATTTATGAATTCTGATTTTGTAGGATGTTTATAGAGTCATGCAAAAGGCTAAGGATTATGAAGAGATCAGATGCAAGTGAGATAGGGCTTCAAGCAAAAGACCTTCTCAAGGGACTTGCTAAAGAGGAATGAATGAATGTCGTCTTTGAGATATATTAATTGCCTTTTTCGTGTGAAATATTAGGAAGGATATATTTGTCATTTTACCATCCTATCGGTTTGTGATATTCTTTTTCATCTTGAACTATAGGTTAATGCTAGGTGAAATATAACTACTTAATTGCAGACTTCAACTTTCACAAGACTACGTTTTGTATTTCTTTATTAATATAGTTGTTGTAGCTAGCTCTATCTTTATTTCTAAGGTATTTATTTATTTGCAATCTGAATTCTCTTGTTTCGTCTTACATTTCACTATTTTTGTTATATATATATATATATATATATATTAAGTAGTGATGTTATTTATATATCATATAGTAGTGTGTAAACATGCCCATCCGGTTCGAAAAACCGAAATCGGACAGGTTCGAAACAACGGTCAACCGTATATATACAGTTAGGTTACGGTTCCTGATTTTTATAACCGGAAAACCGGCGGTTCGAACAACCGGTTCGAACAGGTTAAATCGCCGGTTTTCTGCATTTTTTTTTATATTCAACCATGCCATGTGAACGGCTCACATTGAACTCCAACTAACCGTTGGAGATCGATGGTTCTGGCGAGGTGTCTGTTGGAAACTAGTTAAATCGGAACCGGATGCTAACCAGCGGTTCGAACCGCCGGTTTTTCTAATTTTTGAAATAAGCGGCCTAGATCAACAGGCCGTTGGAGATCAACTACCCATATCAACTAGTGTGTATATATATATATATATGTATATCTTAACATCTTGAGTCATTCAGAACTAGTGTTCAATTTTATTGAAAATAAACTTCAAAAATTGTTTATATTACTGAATTGAATTATATAACTTCTCAACAATAATTGAAATCAGTCACCTCTTTTTGTTATTTTCGCATTTTTCAGAAAAAAAAATTCTAATTGTTAATATCTTCTACAGTCAGCTTATATAAGTCCACGTAATTAAATTTCTTAGTTGGCAAATACGTCTAGTTAGGGGGATTATATTATTCAATTCAATCAAGCATTACAGCCTGGATTCCAAATATGGTGCATGAATCATATACACGAGGGAAAAATTATATGAGACGGTATCACAGTTGATACAATCATAAGATGAAATTCATCACCTACTATCTACGCACATTTTTAGAAGTGAATCTGCATTCTTATAGGTTGTGAATTATTGAATTAGCTTTTAACAAAATTAGGATAATTAATGAAATGGTTTTTATGAATAATTTCAAGACTAAAATTACTTATATTTTTCCTCAGACATTGGTCTTTTTTCTATGTTTCAAAATTGATGATTTCCATGGTCAATTAATAAAGGGTGAGACTATATATACACACCCCACAATTTCTTAAACACATCCCAAAAGTATATTTTTACATCTATCATTTCTTAAGAAAATAGGGTGTGTTAAGTAAGTTGTGGGGTATGTATAATTTTACCCATTAATAAAAGGCAAAAACTTTTATGAGTCAGGTGCATGGATTTAAGATCCATGCATCTGACCCGACCCGTTCACGCGTCCAAAACGCACCCAAAAAGCGCTTCCCACGCGCATGCACGCGCTACCACGCGCTGAAAACTTGTCCTGAAGCTCATCCAAAATTCGCTCAAATAGACCAACCTTTGTGTATAGTTAAAACAACCTTTGTGTATAGTTAGACCAACCATGTGTAGGTAGGTCTAACTATATACAAAGGTATGTCTAACATGTATAAAGGTATGCTTAACTATATATAAAGGTATGTCTAATATATACAAAGGTATGTTTAAGTATACATAAAAGTATGTCTAACACAACGTAAAGGTATGTCTAACATAACGTAGTGGTATGTGCCAAAATTCAAAAATCAAGCCAAAAAAAGACAAGACATGAAATCTGGGCATAACTGGTATGTTTAACATAACTTAAAGGTATGTCTAACATAACGTAAAGGTATGTCTAACATATACTATTGGTATGTAATTTTTTTCAAAAATCATGAGCGAAAAAAAAAAAGAGGGTACGGTCCCCCTGACCCGGATCCGACCCGGGTGCATGGATCTAAGATCCATGCACCTGATTCACAAGAGAGACTTACTCTTAATAAAATACTAACATAGAAAAGAGCACAATATATATAAATAGGAGGAAAAAGTTTGACCATTCAGTTAGAAGTAGGTACTATGAATCTGTGTATTCAATGAATTGTCTCATCACAATATCATCACATACTCATCACTCCATTATTTGATTACACCACAACCCTAAGCTCTGCTTGTAAAATATAATTAAAAGCACGTAAACTTATGTGAGACAGATCATTTTTACACATTTCAAACCTATATTCATAAATTTATATGTGAATTTTAAGATGTGGGTCGGTTATATGCTAGAGATTTTATTCTGTGAATTCTTTCTATCTTCCTCTCTTTATTTAATTCACAGTTTAAGTTTGTATTGGAAAATATATTTTTTAGAATTATATATAATATATGATCATATGTATTAGTATTGTCTGATTATCAGTGTCCTCTTTAAAAAAGTAACAAATTGGACCGAATGATATATCTATTATTACCTATATAAAAGTATGGATATTTCATACAAAATATGGATTGTCTAATATATCCTTATTAAAGATTTTATTTAAGGTTATAATAGTAATTTATGATTTTCATATCTAAATAATTTTACATAAGAATTCTAAACCAAATTTCAAATAGAGTTCTATTATGAGTAGGACTCTAATTTACAATACTTTTTTTTGAATTTAATTTAATTTAATATAGATTATATATTCTTATACAAAATTATAATTTAAGATTAATAGTAATATAATATTTTGATTTAAAAAATTCATCATCCACGTGCGATGCACGTGCTGATACTCGTGTATATATATGTTTGAGTTCGATACATAACACTATATGTATATCTTGTTGATTGTAATGAAGATTGTGTGTATATAGGGTATGATTGTATTATAACCATCACAACAATACTAATAAAATATGGAAGATTGTAAGGATATCCACATTGCTTAACTCAAATTGTGTGATAAAATGATCTTTATATATTATAAAAAGAAAGAAAAATTTATAGTACATGATCATTGAATATCAATCCATAAAGAAACATATATATGAAAGAGCATATATAATAAATGGGAGTTCGTTGAACTTGATTCCTAAAGTTGGTTAACTTAGTGGAAATTAATTAACACGCCCTAACCAAAACCCTAATAAAATGGAAATATCGAGATTAGTAAAGAATTAGGAGGTGGTGATTAAGAACTTGATGAATGAAGAAATATTGTCCCCTCATCAAAAATATTGTGCGAAGTACATGCATGTACTCAGGCTTATTATGTAGGATTAAGTTTGTCCAAACAAGACTTAATTAGGTACATAGAATCTGAATTCGTGCATTAATCCATTCTTTACTCTTACCTGTCCTAAACTATATGCCACATACAAGTAACCACCACATATTAATGCGTCTTGTAATCCACTAACTATTTTTATGGATACTTTCAAAACAATATTTTTCATATTTATATATATGTGTTGCGTTGTAATCAGTAATGTCATTTTGATACATGTGATATGTGGTGGTTAATTACTTTGAAATAGAAGATGAAACATAGAGTGAAATAAAATATCATGTATGGTTCAGTATACAAAAAGTTTTTCTAATTTCTTGAGTTTCATTATAGTAATGGTCCTTTACATTTTACATCATCGGATACCGTAGAGTCATCATAAACTCATCCATGTTTGATTGTTTATACCCGTGTGGTTTTCTACTACATCCCTACATGCGTGAGTGTTTATTGTAAATTTATGATTCATTTAATACTCGATAGAATGTATAAAATATAAGATGAAATACTATCATTAAATCAAGAATTCTAAAATTATAGATTACATATATATATATATATATATATCAAAAGACATTTGAATTCTTATACTAAATGTTAACACAATTTCCACGTTTTTGTTTAATATGGTTTCCTTGTTACTGTATGTAGTAACTAAGTCTAAATTAAAAAAAAAATTAATTGAAAAAGCTTGAAACTCTACATTAAAATCGTGTTATTAATGTATATATATGTGTATTCTTCATCCATTTCAAAATAATTGTTAGTTAACAAAATATACTTATTTAATTTATTTCTCAGTTTCAAATACAAAAAGAATTAAAAATTGTTGGAAAAAATCCAGATTTTTTGCCCATTTTGGGGCTGATTTATGGCGGGTCTCATTTGGTAAAAATGGTATCCGTTTGAAGAGACGTGTTCTCCTCCGTGAGAGCTTCGATTCGGTATAAAGTTCACCCAAAATGGATCAAGGGTGAATGAGAAATTGGGAGCCGAAGTAGTGGCTTTGGATCATGTTTAAAGCTTGGAAAATGTGGGAAAATCTTTTTGTCCCACATAGGAACTTTAGCAAGTTTTGCACTTTTATATATTGATTTCCACCTTATGAGGTGTGTAAGATGTAAACCAAGAGACTCTCTCTCGCGCACGCGCGGGGAGTGCAAATCTTTTCCAAGCAAGCTCGAACCAATGGACTCGTGTGCATGCGCGACCTGCGTACACGAATGTCGGTCCGGAAAAGGGCGGGCCTGGCCTGGTTTCTTTTGCCATCGACCCGATCCATGCCTCTTCAACTTCCGGTGACTGTTGGCCTTCCAGATTCCGGCAGTTTCGAAACTGCCGGCGGTTTTCTTTTTGGCCTTAATGGCTCGTCTCTTCAGCTCCGTTTTGGAGCCTATAAATAGAGGTCCTCCCACAGTTCGAATTCACACCTTCCAGCCTTCGTTTTTCTCTTTACTTCGTTCGGTTTTTTCTCATTTTTTCGGTGCAAGTCAGGCGCTATCTCGGTTCGCCGTAAGCAGCAGTCTCGTGTAAGTCTGCGTGCTTGTAATCGTCGTATCCTGGGAAACAGACGTCTTTGTGTTCTCGTGCACCTTCGTGAGACGACGAATCTATTTTAAGGGAATTGTGCTCGCACAGGCCTCGATTTTCATTCGTTTTCTAGCCATTTTTCGCACATTTTCCTTACAAACTTAAAATAGATTCCTTTGCGAAAGATGGCTTCTGCAAACCCACCTTTCGATACCTCTGGAAATACGACTGCCGCTGCCACGATCACAGCTCCTGCTCTCCCTGCCGTGCCTCCTAGTGTGCCGATCAACCACCTTGACAAGCCGAAAAAATTCACGGCTTGAACTTCAAACGGTGGCAACAAAAGATGCTTTTCTACCTCACTACTCTGAACCTTGCGAGGTTCTTAACTGAAACTGCACCCGTCTTGGGCGATGTTGCAGATGCACAAGCTGTCCACGCGTTGGACGCTTGGAACCATTCTGATTTCCTTTGCCGGAATTATATCATGAATGGTCTGGCTGATGCGCTGTACAATGTGTACAGTTCTATGAAAACAGCCAATGAGCTATGGGATTCTTTGGACAAGAAATATAAGTCCGAGGATGCTGGTGCCAAGAAGTTCATCGTTGGCAAGTTTTTAGACTACAAGATGGTAGACTCTAAGACCGTCATCAGTCAAGTGCAAGAGCTTCAGGTGATCTTGCATGAAATTCACTCCGAAGGTATGCAACTAAGTGACTCTTTTCAGGTTGCTGCCATTATCGAAAAATTGCCACCGGGGTGGAAAGATTTCAAGAATTACTTGAAGCACAAAAGAAAGAAGATTAACGTTGAAGAACTCATTGTTCGTCTTCGTATTGAAGAGGACAATCGTGGTTCTGAAAAGATGTTGTTTGCTCCTGAAGGCGCTAAGGCGAACGTGGTCGAGCATGGTCAAGGCTCGAGGAAGAACAACAAAAAGGCTGGTCCACCTGGCAAGGGGAACCTAGGCCCGAAGAAAGAAAACTTCAAGAGGAAGTTTGGTGAAAATTGCTTCAATTGTGACAAGCCGGGTCACAAAGCTGCGGATTGTAGAAAGCCTAAAAAGAAGCAAGAGGTAAATAATGTTGAAAACATTACTAAAAATGTTGACAATATAAATTTGTCTGTAGTGGTGTCTGAAGTGAACTTGGTGGATTCCAATCCATTGGAATGGTGGATAGACACGGAGGCGACTCATCACGTGTGCTCTAACAAGGAGCTATTTAGTGAGTTGGTGGAAGTTGGACCGAATGAAAAGCTGTTCATGGGTAATTCGGCCACTTCTGATGTGAAAGGCAATGGGAAAGTTGTCTTGAAGATGACCTCTGGAAAGGAGCTTACGCTCAACAATGTGCTGCTTATCAAACATGGTTTTCGTATTGTTTTTGAATCTGAAAAAGTTATTTTAACTAAGGGAGGAATGTTTGTGGGGAAGGGATATGTGGTGGATGGGTTTTTTAAGCTCAATGTAATGGTTGCTAAAACCAAAGTTATGAATAAAATTGGTACCCCTTCTGTTTATTTGCTTGAGTCTTCCATTTTATGGCATGGTAGACTAGGACATGTCAATTTTGATAGCCTGCGCAGGTTAATGAATATGAAAAACATCCCAACATTCCATATTGATTCTAAATATAAATGCCAAACATGTGTTGAAGCAAAGTTAACAAGGTCATCCTTCCAAACTATTGAAAGAAATAGTGAACCACTAAGTTTAATTCATACAGACTTGTGTGATTTAAAAATGGTACAAACACGTGGTGGTAATAAATATTTCATCACTTTTATTGATGATTGTACCAAGTTCTGTGTGGTATACCTTCTAAAAGGTAAAGATGAAGCTATAGAGAAATTTCAACTCTATAAAAATGAGGTTGAAAACCAGTTGGATCGTAAGATCAAGGTGTTACGTAGTGATAAAGGTGGTGAATATGAATCACCATTTGCCGATTTTTGTGCTCAGCATGGAATAAGGCATGAAACTACAGTACCTTATTCACCTTAACAAAATGGTGTTGCAGAACGAAAGAATCGGACTTTAAAAGAAATGATGAATGCAATGCTGTTGAGCTTAGGTTTACCTGCGAACTTGTGGGGGGAAGCCGTGTTATCGGCTAGCTATCTTTTAAATAAGGTGCCCCGCAAGAAGGTAGACAAAAGTCCGTATGAATTATGGCATGGTAGGATACCTTCCTACAAATTCTTAAAAGTGTGGGGGTGTCTCGCCAAGGTTGCTATTCCCCTACCCAAGAAAGTAAAAGTTGGGCCGAAAACTGTTGATTGTGTTTTTATTGGATATGCACAAAACAGTAGCGCGTATCGATTTCTTGTGTTTAATTCTCAGCTTCTTGAGATCCATAAGAATACGATAATGGAGTCTCGAAATGCTTCTTTCTTTGAGCATGTGTTTCCTTATAAACCCCAATTTGAAGTTGGTACCTCGAGTAGGGTTGAAGAATCGAAAGAGGAAGAGGAACACGATGAGGAGGCTATCAAGTTTGAGCTTAGAAGAAGCAAGCGATCAAGGGTTGAAAAATCGTTTGGTAACGATTTCCTTACCTACATGATCGAAGGAGAACCACAAACCTTTTCTGAGGCTGTGAACTCCTCTGAAGGACCTTTATGGAAAGAGGCTATTCAAAGTGAAATTGATTCCATCTTGCAAAATCACACTTGGGAACTAGTGGACCTTCCTCCTGGAAGTAAACCATTAGGATATAAGTGGATCTTTAAGAGGAAAATGAAAGCCGATGGGACAATTGATAAGTACATGGCTAGACTTGTGATTAAAGGCTTCAGACAAAAACAAGGCCTTGATTACTTTGATACCTATTCTCCTGTGACGAGAATAACCTCCATTAGAATGGTTTTGGCAATTGCAGCTTTGAGAAATCTCGAGGTGCATCAGATGGACGTCAAAACTGCATTTCTAAATGGAGACCTAGATGAAGAAATTTACATGGAGCAACCTGAAGGTTTTGATGCTCCCGGGCAAGAAAATAAAGTGTGCAAGTTAGTAAAGTCTTTATATGGCTTGAAACAAGCACCGTTGCAATGACATGAAAAGTTTGATAATGCCATGTTAAGCAGTGGGTTTAAGATCAACGAGTGTGATAAATGTGTTTATGTGAAGAACACGGAAAATGGCTATGTCATTCTATGTCTTTATGTAGATGACATGCTAATTGTTGGGAGTAATGACAAGATGATCAAATCCACTAAGGATATGTTGAATGCAAAGTTTGACATGAAAGATATGGGCTTGGCAGATGTGATTCTTGGAGTCAAAATCCATAGATCACAAGAAGGTATTGTGTTGAGCCAATCACATTATGTTGATAAAATACTTGAGAAGTTTGGTAAAGATGATACGTCTGTTGCGAGGACTCCGATAGATCTGAGTCAACATCTTTAGAAAAATCGAGGAGATGGAATATCTCAAATCGAGTATGCTCGGATAATCGGTAGTCTTATGTACTTGATGAGCTGCACGAGGCCTGATATCGCCTATACAGTGAGCAGACTAAGTAGGTACACAAGCAATCCAGGAAACGATCATTGGAAAGCGATTGTAAGAGTACTCAGATATTTGAGGTTTATTCGCAATTTTGGTCTGCATTATGGGAGATATCCAGCTGTAGTTGAAGGCTATAGTGATGCAAATTGGATATCAGATATGAAGGACTCGAAATACACCAGTGGATATGTTTTCACACTTGGTGGAGCAGCCATTACATGGAAGTCTTCAAAACAAACTGTTATTGCACGTTCCACTATGGAGTCCGAGTTTATAGCTCTGGACAAATGTGGAGAAGAAGCTGAGTGGATTCGTCAGTTTTTAGAAGACATTCCAATGTGGTCGAGACCTGTGCCTGTAATTTGTGTTTATTGTGACAGCCAGTCGGCTATTGGAAGGGCACAAAGTCACATGTATAATGGTAAGTCTAGACATATACGTCGAAGACATAATACCATTAGACAACTACTCTCTACGGGAGTTATCTCTCTTGACTATATAAAGTCAAAAGACAATCTTATCGATCCATTAACCAAAGGGTTAAGTAGAGATATAGTTGCAAAATCATCGAGAGGGATGGGGTTAAAGCCTTTTGGAAAAGAGGTTGAGACAAAGGAAAACCCAACCTAGTTGACTGGAGATCCCAAGATCTAGGTTCAATGGGACAACCTAGTTTTCGAAGCCTCACATGCCACTGTGGGGGAGTTATTCCCGAGAATCCGTTCCTAGGATGATACAGTGGTGTCGTAGGAAATAAGGGTAAGCTTAAAGCTTTTAATGGTTTCAAATAGAGTGGAGCTAGATACTCTAGAAGAAATCACCTATGTGAGAAAGAAGTGGGGCCGCTTCAAAGGGAGTTGTGGAAGGCTCAATTCCTAGAAATTCTCACAGAACCAGGTAGATGTTCATGGCCTAAACGAAAATACCCATGAGAACTGAGAAGTGTCAGGAAGAGTTTAGAGTGTAATGCATCATCGTTTACACCGATGGGAAATCAGTTCAAAGACATCGCGTCTACTGATTGCCTAGTAAAGTAAATGTGTTTCACAAGGGAAGGTTCAAAGGGTTACACCTACCTCTCCTGTGCAGAACTCAACTGTTGACTTGTACCTTTTCCTGTTTGTGTCAATTTCCATTCATGTGGGGGACTGTTGGAAAAAATCCAGATTTTTTGCCCATTTTGGGGCTGATTTATGGCGGGTCCCATTTGGTAAAAATGGTATCCGTTTGAAGAGACGTGTTCTCCTCCGTGAGAGCTTCGATTCGGTATAAAGTTCACCCAAAATGGATCAAGGGTGAATGAGAAATTGGGAGCCGAAGTAGTGGTTTTGGATCATGGTTAAAGCTTGGAAAATGTGGGAAAATCTTTTTGTCCCACATAGGAACTTTAGCAAGTTTTGCACTTGTATATATTGATTTCCACCTTATGAGGTGTGTAAGATGTAAACCAAGAGGCTCTCTCTCGCGAGCGCGCGGGGGGTGCAAATCTTTTCCAAGCAAGCTCGAACCAATGGACTCGTGTGCATGCGCGACCTGCGTACACGAATGTCGGTCCGGAAAAGGGTGGGCCTGGCCCGGTTTCTTTTGCCACCGACCCGATCCATGCCTCTTCAACTTCTAGCGACTGTTGGCCTTCCAGATTCCGGCAGTTTCGAAACTGCCGGCGGTTTTCTTTTTGGCCTTAATGGCTCGTCTCTTCAGCTCCGTTTTGGAGCCTATAAATAAAGGTCCTCCCACAGTTCGAATTCACACCTTCCAACCTTTGTTTTTCTCTCTACTTCGTTCGGTTTTTCCTCGTTTTTTCGGTGCAAGTCAGGATCTATCTCAGTTCGCCGTAAGCAGCAGTCTCGTGCAAGTCTGCGTGCTTGTAATCGTCGTACCCTGGGAAATAGACGTCTTTGTGGTCTCGTGCACCTTCGTGAGACGACGAATCTGTTTTAAGGGAACTGTGCTCGCACAGGCCTCGACTTTCATTCGTTTTCTAGCCATTTTTCGCACATTTTCCTTACAAAAATTTCTTCCAATTTTACTCATATCTTGTTTTTTGATATTATCTGTGTTAACTATTGGCCTTCACAATTTTTTGTTGGGACTTCATTTTTCATATAATTAAAACATATATTGTAATAATTTTTATGTACGTAATTTTAACAATCAGATATTTTTCTTAACCCGTATAAAATAATCTTAAATGAGAAATAAATTAAAAGGGAAGAAATAAGTATGTCGGGATAATTTTTTCATGCTTGATGAACCAGAGTGTAAATTAGGCGAATTTACCGTTTTAACCTCCGGTGATGGCTGACGTGTACATGGGAGTGAGGGCAAATAGTTAAATGCAAGGTGAATCAGAAAGGGACACGTGTCAGTGAAATAGGAAAGCCGACAAAGTAACAAGGTCACATGGCTCATTCACTCATCCGAATCATGAAATGGTTGACTACAACGTACTAAACCCGACACGTGGGCTCCACTCGTTTTCCCATCATTCTTGTGCTATTTTTCATAAATTGGATTCTTTTTATTTGTTTAGTATGGTTTATTTATTTTGTAAATATATATATTTACTCTCTGGTACTAAATCAAAAGGGGTAATTATTACATACTGCACAGAACATCACGTGTACAATTCATACGAAATTCATAGCTCCATATTTTATGAGATCTTATGTTTCATTATTATTTTGTATGAAATGCGGTAACTATAATAAAACATTAGATGAAATGTGAATGAGTGACATTATACACACTCCATAATTTACTTAACACACTCAATTTCTTAATAAATTAATGATATAAATGTACACTTTAAAAGTATCTTAAGTAAGCTGTAGGTATGTATAATTCCACCCAATGTCAATATAGAATGATGGATAAAAATAGCCCGACCCGATTAATGATAAGACAGGAATGATAGTAGAAGAGCACGAGCCCTCTAAGCAAAAGCAACAAAAGACACGATGGGACAATGTGGGCCCCCTATCTTGCTTCATTTGGCTGGTCTCCAGGTGTACTAAAATCCCTGTTCCTGACACGTGTCCACGAGCTACTGGTCCTCCTAAAACGATGCCGTTTCGTCCCCTCTATCCTCGCTTCGCTTCACAAAAAAGAACGCCACACATATATATATGTGTGTGTACGTATATTCGAGTGAAAGCAAGAAAGATAACAGAACAAAATATTTCCCAATTATATTCGTAATGTGGACCGGCAAAGAAAACGACCGGCCGGAATCAGAATATTCCGGCGGTGCCCTGAAAACGGAGCTCACCTTGGCCCTCCCCGGCGGCGGATGCACCCTCGATTTGAATCTCGACGACTTCTCGGAAGATGAAGACAGCGTCGTCACCCAATCTTCTCCTCCACAGTACGTAATTTTGAAAACATCCATGCAAATACTGGTTCAACTTCCCAGCTAGGGTTCCTCAATTTCATGAGGGGCTTTTCTGTCATTTTCTTTTGTAGGGTTCATGAGGTTGTGGGGTGGCCACCAGTGAGATCACACAGGAAAAACATGATGAAATGCAGCAAATTTGTGAAGGTGGCTGTGGATGGGGCCCCATATCTGAGGAAGATTGATCTTGAAATTTGCAGTGGCTATCAAGAATTGTTGTATGCATTTGAGGACATGTTTACATGCTTGACCATATGTAAGTTTTTGATCACTTCAATGATAGTTTCATTTAGGACATCTTTTGAGTTCTCCTATATATGTTGATCGATGTGATGTTCTTAAGGTGGTGCTGAGAATGAGAGGAAGATTATGGACTTTGCAAATGGGACAGAATATGTACCAACTTATGAGGATAAAGATGGGGACTGGATGTTGGTTGGAGATGTTCCTTGGAAGTAAATTCTTGATCATATCTATCTACATTCGTTTCTTCGTATCATCGCGATTTATTTTCATTTAATTCGTGTTTTGAATGTGACAGAATGTTTGTTGATTCATGTAAGAGGTTGAGGTTGAAGAAAGGCTCTGAGGCTATTGGATTAGGTATATATATGTATATATATATGTGTTACTTATCAATCTTGATTGATTTTAAAGAACTATGTATTAAAAAATTGTGATAATTTCTGTGTTAATTTAATTCTTGTATTTTCTTTAATGCAGTTCCAAAGACCATATCTTCAAAGGGCTCTCAAGCATCATCATGATCCAGTTGATAACGAAGTAATTCTTTTGTTGATTGTTTGCTTGTATAAAGACATTACTTTAGGGGTTATAACTAAATTAGGGTTTTGAGAATTTACTGATAATGTGTAATAAATGTTTTGATACTAAATTGATGCATTACACCTTTTCACTTCTATATATATTTCTTGAACCTTACATAGAAAATCAAAGAAATGTTAGAGAATTGATCGTGGTCTTCTGACATCTATTTTAATCTTAGAGATAAAAGGATACATGGATAAATCGCATGCATTTAGGAGACAAATTAGATTTTTCAACTTTCAAGACTTAAATTGTTATTTGCCATTTAATTGGACTCTGAAAGCCCACAGCTCAATCCATTTGATCAAAGCAGCCTCCTAATTTGGCCCAATAGGGTGGCCCAATAAAATGTTCCAAAAGATATCCGCCATATGTTAACCAAAAAAAAAAAAAAAAAATCACCAAAAGTTATTAAGTCATGTAAAAAGTAAAAACCATTTATAAATCATTTTAAAAGATAGTTTTTTTTCTAGAAACCTTCATTTGTATTTAAGATTTTTCAAATTGAAGTATAAGAACGAAAAAGAATCTTTTTTTGACATCATTCTGTCTAAGAACCGACCTCACTCACTCCTCTTTTAATCTTTTATTACTCTATATTTTTATAACTAATATATATCATTTGTTAATTCACAATGTAATTATATACTATATTAATTTGTACTAACCTTTTGAATATTAACAAATGTAAGATAACTTTCAATATCTCATATATTTGTAACCAACATATAGATTTGGAACTTATGTTCCTTACAAAAGATTTTCGATGTCCATTTCAAGCAAAGCTTCCTACAAAAATTTCTTCCTTAGAGATTAAACCTTAGATACATACACGCTCAAAATCTGTTTAATAGTGGATATTAATCACCCAAAAATTAGGTAATATTATACTCCCTCCCTCCGTCCCGCTCTATTTTGCCTACTTTCCATTTTTATTTGTCTCATCTTATTTTGTCAGCCCAAAAATGGCAAAGAAAAATTTACTTACTTACCCCTCCATTTCTTTCATTTTACAACTTTTGCACTCAAAAAGCACACATTAATTACAAAATTGTCACTCAAAAATATTAAAATAACACATCATATCAAAGTCAAACAGTTTTTTCTTAGGTTCTGTGCCAGGTCAAAATAGGCAAATAACCTGGGACGGAGGTAGTAATTTTTAAGAAGTGATTTTGAGGAGAATTATAGAATAGAATAATAGATATACTAAAATTGGGAGAATGAGAACCACAGCCTGTTTATGGTGGATTGAGGCAATGGAATCAAGAAACGAAGTGAATTGAAAGCCCAGAAAAAAAAGCACCCAAATTTAGCGTTGTTAGCCCTAAATCCGCGCAACTCTTTTTGGCCACCGACACCTTCCATCCATATAATCGATCTCTTCTCCATCCATTATTATTGCACGCCTGAATCTGAATCCTTTCCCACTTTTCTCTCTCTTCACATTGCTAAATATTCTTGTTTTTTTCTAGCTGTGTTCCAGATCTACTAATCAGGTACATTTCGTGTTCACACTCTGATGTGTTTGGAAGATCTTTGCTTGATTCCTTTCTTGTTCCTGCAGAATCATGTCAAACGGTGTTGAGGTGGAGAAGGGTTCTGATCCCAGATTAAGCAACGGCAATGCGGCGTCGTTTAAGGTTTTCATAGGGTACGATCCCAAGGAAGACGTTGCCTACGAGGTTTGCCGCTATTCTCTGTTGAAGAGAGCTTCGATTCCGGTGGAGGTTTTTCCGATCAAGCAGTCTGAATTGCGGGAAAGGGGGGTTTATTGGCGAGAGAGGGGGAAACTGGAGAGCACTGAGTTCTCCTTCTCGCGTTTCTTGACGCCATATTTGGCCAACTACTCTGGCTGGGCCATGTTTGTGGATTGTGATTTCTTGTACTTAGATGACATCAAGAAACTGTTCGATTTGATCGATGATAAGTTGGCCATAATGTGTGTGCAGCACGATTATGCCCCCAAGGAGACCACCAAGATGGATGGTGCTGTCCAAACTGTGTATCCGAGGAAGAACTGGTCTTCCATGGTTCTGTACAATTGTGGGCACCCCAAGAACAAGAACCTAACCCCTGAGGTTGTGAACAAGGAAACAGGGGCCTTTCTTCATAGGTTCCAATGGCTGGATGATGATGACATTGGGGAGATTCCCTTCGTCTGGAATTTCCTCGTCGGGCATAATAGGGTCGTTGAGGGAGACGAGACCACGTTCCCTAAGGCCATACATTATACGCTTGGGGGGCCGTGGTTTGAGCAGTGGAAGGATTGTGAGTTTGGGGATCTTTGGTTGGATGAGTTGGAAGACTTCAAAAAGGTTGCTAAGAAGAAGGACAATTAGCTCTGTCTGTTTGTTTTCCGATAGATGATGAGATTGTTTCGTTACCGTGGCCTCTTTACCATTGCTATAGTTATCGTATGTAGATGTGAGCTGATTGATGATTGATGATACATTGCATTCTTGGCGTGTATTCCATATTATTTGATTTGTTCCTCATACTTCTTTTC
Source organism: Scutellaria baicalensis (assembly GCA_005771605.1). NCBI lineage: Eukaryota > Viridiplantae > Streptophyta > Magnoliopsida > Lamiales > Lamiaceae > Scutellaria > Scutellaria baicalensis. The sequence goes on from CM016721.1 coordinate 78,925,444, forward strand.
TTGTACTATACACCAAGAATTCTGAGTGAATGAAAATATTTGGAGGTATAAACGAGCCTGATTGTTTCTGGATGTCATTGTGAATTTTCTGTATGCCCTTCCATTCTTAATTGGTAAGTTGTTCTGATGCCCCCACTTTAATGGTATAAATGAGTAATTCCACATCATCTGAAATTCAAATTTGCATAGACAATTCCCCAAATGGATTCCGTTTTCTGCTGTTTCTAAGCAGGGAGACCTAAATCGAAGTTGCAGTCAGTCGAAGATGGTGCCTGCTTCGTCTGATGATTCATCGGGTAATTGAATTGCTTTTGATTTTGCTTAAAGATCCAAGCTTTAGTGTCAAAAGAGATTGTTTGAGTTGTTCATGTGTGAGCACATCACATGGATGCCAGTTCAATCAGATGTTTAGACCACCTTTTGCATGTTGTAGTGTTTTCTCACTGGCTTATTTCTTAACAAAATATGTTGTACACCCAACCCAACCCAACCCACTATTCCAAAGACAATAACAGACATGAAACTTATAAACAACACCACAAAAGTTGTCAAGTTTTGGATGAATACAATAAATATGAATAGGTAGCAAGAGAGTGATTGGAGTTAGAAGTGAATGGTAACATGGGCATCTCGTTTTGTAGATAAGATTGGTGAATTAAGGCAAGGGTGGGTCCCCCTTGCTTATAATTACTTCATTCAACAACACAAAACCTATGTGTAAAAGAGATTAATTAATGTAAGAGGGGCCAGCCACACTAGGGTGTGAGCTTTGTAGAGCTGCTAACTAACAAAGGTGCTTGCATTAAATATAAATAAGATCAGACCATCATATATCTCTCTTCTTGTCTTGAGAGAGAGAGAGAGAGAGAATATGCAGACAGCACCAGGTCAGCAAAGCATGTCTTACTCTGATCATATCCAAAAACGTCGTGAAAAGAAAGGATGCTTCTATGCTTGGTTCGTACCCCCTTTTTTGCTCTCTATTTCTGCTTTTCATTATTATTGTTATATCCTCTTCACTGCTACATACACTACTATACAGTGAATTAGATTCACTACTAAGAAAACATGATGAAACATTTAATACTCTATGATTTCCAACACAGTTGCGAAAATTTCACAGTGAATGAAGACAGTAAGACACCAAGATAAAGAAATTCTTGGTTGTAAAAAAATAACACAAAAAGAATCAAGACAAATTCTATTACATGAAACGACAACTGTTTTGGCACGGACGACAGAGTTAATATTCGTGTATTTTGGCTCAGTTTGTTTGCGATGTGTTGCTGCTGGTGCTGTGCAGAGAGTTGTGAATGCTGCTTGGATGGTGTTTGCTGTTGCTGCCACTAGATATTAACCACTTTTTATTTCATTGTATCATTTTTAATAAAATACCACAAGTTTACTTGTAATCATAAAAATATAAACCTACTTATTTCCAACAAAATCTTCACTTCTTCCACGACACGTCATCTGATGTCTCATCTTTGTATAATATTTCTTTGAGTGATATTGCAGTTCTAAAAGCATTTTCTAACATGTATGAGCTTGAGATGAATTTTTTAACAATCTCCACAATTGGTTAGATTATTATATATCTTCCACGCAACCATTCTTCCCAAAAATAGCAAATACGAATCACAGAAACTTTTGTGCATCAGCTGCATGGATCTAGGATCCATACATCTGATCCGACCCGTGCGTGTACGCACTCCAATGCGCATCCCACGCGTCTGGGTAGATGCACTCAAATCCACTCAAATTCGTTCGTTAAGGATACTTTTTAGTTATGTTAATGATAACTTTGAAATTCTGATTCCAAATTATATACCACGTTATGTTAAGAATACCTTTTGGTTATGTTAAATATACATTTAGGTTATGTTAAAGATATCTTTAATTATGTTAATTATACATTTTGGTTATGTTAAGCATACCTTTAGGTTATGTTAAAAATACTTTTAGGTGATCTTAAGAATACCTTTGAAAGCGTGATTACAGGTTCCTTTGAAATTCTGATTTGATACCCTTAGAATTCGCTTCAGGTCACATACCTTTACGTTATAGTAAAGGATACTTTTAGGTTATGTTAAAGATACCTTTATGTTATGTTAGAGATACTTTTGTGTACAAAATGTGTAACACACCTATGTTATGGACAATGTATCTCTAACATAACATAAATGTATCCTTAACATAACCTAAATATATGCCTGACGTAACGTAAATATATGAAATTTGGACATAAATGTATCCTTAACATAACGTAAATGTATCCTAAACATTACCTAAATGTATCCTTAACATAACCTAAAGGTATGTCTAACGTAACGTAAATGTATGAAATTTGGGCGTAAATGTATTCTTAACATAACCTAAAGGTATCCTTAAACATTACATAAATGTATCCTTAACATAAGTAAAAGTCATGCCCAAAATTTAAAAAAGGTAGTGCGAAAAAAATAAAAAAATAGAAGCGGGTCGGGTAACCCGGACCCGACCCGATTGCATGGATCTAAGATCAATGCACCTGATGCACATGAGACTTACTTAATACGAATTGAGGTATAAAATAGTGTGCACATCTTAATATACCTACTCATGATGTGTAATGATTTAATCCTCTTAAATTAGAGATATGAAATTAATATGTATGTTATATATATGATTGATCAACAGTTGATACATTAATATTAGCTTATCACTATCTGGATGGTAAAATATCATGATTAACTTGTTTTGATTGATTGCATCTACGGGCAATTTCAAATTAATAGAACTTCTTGTTGATCTAAAGAAAAAGATCCTAAAATTGAGTCAGAAAAGCATTCCATTGATCATAAGAAAAATCAAAGGGATACCTTAACTAATAATCGAAAATTTTATACTACATCCAATTCAAAATAAATGTTATATTAGATTCTTTTGTCATAAATTAAAGAATATAAAGATTAGACAAAATTATACTATATCAATCTCTCCTCAAGGCATTCGTAAATTAACATGCGGTTAGATAATATGAAAGGACCAAAAGAAATTGAGATAAGGAAAATTTGTGGAATCTTGTGAGAGTAAAATTTAAAACAGATTAAATAAGGTAGTCCAAATTTAAAAAATTATCTTAGGGATTGCGATCATGGTAAACTTGGAGGCTAAATAGAAAAATAACTAAAACAATACTTAATTTAATCCGCCTCACTGAAACTATCATTGAAACCGTTTCACATAAGTTTTTGTATAATTTCATATGATACGTAACCTTTAATTTGGAACAACACTTGTTTTGAGTCGGAGGAAATATATTTTTGTTGAAATCTCGACTTCCATATTTCTTGTTTCTAGAATAGTTATTCTCTAGTTATAATGCCAAACAAATTCTCCTTATGGAAAGCATCATGGCCATTCACAATTAAACTTACTTTTTATTTTAATATTTTAATAGGCTTTAAACCCTAATTAAAGTAGCACAACAAAGCACGCTATTAATAACTAGCATTATTAAACAATTTGATGTGCTAGCTAGTTTAATTAGAGCAGATTTCACCTAATCGTCCATATTGATATTACTATATCAATGTGCAAGTTTAGTTAGGGTTGAGCATCATAGAGGGAAAAAAAAGAAGAAGAAAGGAAATAAATTATTAATAGCATGAGGAAATTCCAATCGTATTCACAATAGTAATATTGTTGTACACATTATAAGCATTTAAATCAAATGAAGTATGAAAATATTGAAAAACGATGTTCTTTTCGTTTCAAAATAAATATCGTTAACATCATTTTTATCTCGTATATAAATGTCGTTAAGAAATAATTGAAAATTTTATTCATGTAGATATACTTAAATATGGATAATCCATCTTAATTTATGCGCAAAATCATAAACACCTTTTTTTAGGACGAAGTATTTAATTAAGATGAAGACTGAATTTAGGGAAAGTATGATTTCAATTTGCCAAATCACACACAACTGCCAAACTGGTCAATATCATTAATTACAAAATCACATATTCATCCTTTCTGGGATAAGAGTCATTAAGGTGAGTATGAATTCTTAATGTATAAGCAATCTATTCAAAGCTCTATATAAACTCTAAATAGCAAAGGCTAATGCAACCTTATCTCCATCAACTAAGAAATCACTTAAGTAAAGACTCAGTTGAAAGAAGAAATCAAACCTGCAGTGAGGCCATGGATGCCCCAGGCTCCCAGCAAATGTCGTACACCGATCACGTTAAAAGACGGCATGAGGAGAAAGGATGCCTCTATGCATGGTGATACCACAATTTTCTGATGCAACTACTGCTTCTAATTCTTCTTCTTCTTCTAAAAAAACTTACAATCAATTTTCGACTTTTTTTATGCAGCTTATTTGCGGCGTGTTGCTGTTTTTGTTGTTTTGAGGCCTGTGAGTGCTGTTTGGACATGCTGTGCTGCAATTGTGATTAAATTCTATGGATGCAGGTGCAAGAAACTTGATTAGTGAAAGTACTCTACTGTGTTTTCTATCAATTGGAATGTCTAATACTGTTGTTGGAACATTACTTATCGATATAAATGTTGTACGATATTTGACAAATAAGAAATGAGACATTCATATGAGGATAAATGGCTCATCTTTTGGTCTTCTTCACTTTTCAATGCAACTAGAAGTTCATAATGATACTATCATTTTATTGAAGAACATAAGAAAATGTTACAACAGGCACCTCTATTTTTCTTGAATCATATAACTGGAACTGTTTTACCGGTAAAATAACTTTGAAAATTTATTGTACATACAAAAAAGTAAAATTAGGCTTGGGAAGAACCTGGAATGCGATTCCCTAATTGCCAAGGATGGGATTTCTGCCCTCATCGATATCAACCACAAGCAAATGGTTCGGGTCTGAACCATTTGGTCCTTCAGCATAGAGTGTAGGAAGATAAGCTTTGTATGCTGGCAAGTATCTTGATACGAAATCAAAAACCTGTGATTATATTTTAGAGAGAGGTGATAGTTCAATTTGTTAGGAAGCTGCTAGCAAGAAACAAATTATATTAATCTAGAATAATATTTATTATTTAGATCTCAAATATACCTCCTCATCAGACATCCCAGGATTTCCAGCATTCTTCATAGCAACCTCTGCCTGAAGATATCCAGTGTATCTAGTCAGAGGACAGCCCGGAATAATATTTTCAAAAGATAAGATGAGAAGGATGTATTGTAACTTACCTGCAACCGCCACTGGTAAACGTAGCTGGGGTCCTGAATCTTTATTACAATCCATGAGTTGATGAACTTATCCCATGCATCATAATAAGCTGCTAAGTTATTATTAATAATTTCCAGCTGCAAAAATAGAGTTTAAATGTCAGCCTACAAGCATGTTAGGCTAACATATGTAGATGAAAGGAAGGAACTGGAGAATATGTACGGCCTGGTTTTCTCGAACCTGTGGATCTACTGCTTTCACAACTTCAACTGGAACAGGCTTAAAACCAAGCATCCAACCCTCGAACAGAACAGCCTAAGGACCATGAGAAAACAAACAATGATATTGTTGACAATATCCCATGTAAAACAATACTGAACTGTGGAATCCGGAAACATGCATGTACTTAATTTCTTTTGTGTCATGAAATTAAATCACCTATGTATTCATTGACTTGGAACCACATACCGTCAGAGGGCCCTCCACCTCTGGCCATGTTGAAGGGTCAGCCCTGTCACCTCGACCCTTATATGCAGACTGCAAAAGAAGAGTATAATACTAAGAATTTGACATCCGAAACATTGATAGAGCAAGAGTCTAATCTAGGTGCTTACCTTGTCATAACGCGGAAGCTTCATTTTTGTGCCTGAAACTTTCATATTTTACTAATACAATCAAAACAATATGGATGAAAAACAACTACAGAAATTCTAACCTTCTTTAGTCAATTTATTTAGGGCTGACAGTGTCTCAACTGACAATGGAAGATCATGGCTTCCAGCATTTCCACGGAACTGAAGGTGAAAGATTAATGTTGTATAAAACAAACAACAGTTCTAAGAAAAAAGTCGGTTACAGAAAGTTGTTCAAGCTACCTCTAGAAGTGCATTATCGGGATTACTTTCTCTCAGCTTGACCTAAAAAAAATATATTATAGATTCACATTTCTTTCTGAAAAGGAAAACTATATCCTTGAAATGTGCGGTATCTTTAAAAAGAAGTAAAGAAAAAGATTACCTGATCCTCTGCTGTCAGATAAAAATCATCTATTGATATAGTTGCAATGTTCCTGAGATAAAGTGGTCAGTTTTACAACCTCTTAGTCAACCAGTCAGTTTTAATGTCTTACTTTCTACATATATTACCATTTCATAATCTACCTCCCACTCATACGGAAAAGAAATTCCAGGGCAAAGACGAGAGTTGTTTTGCCACAGCCTTGAGGTGCACTAAAACCAATCTGCATCAGCAGTAAAGATAATTTGAGAATTGCCAGCCTTAACTATTAGAATATCATTGTAGATACTTCTTCTATATACAGGGATTAGTATTGAGAATCAAAGCCTTCCTTTGAACATTGAAAAGGGTACCACTAAAGGGGGGATATCATCTTCATCTTTGAACTTAGAACAATGATCAGAGATTTCCTGTTCACACCACAAGAAGACTGGTATGTAGTAATGAAAGAGCCGAATTTTTTGAGGCTCTGTTAGATCCAATTCATTGAGCTGAAATAATCTGCAGAGTTGTGATCCACATAATAACCACTTGTCAATCGATTCAGCCACCTTGTCAGAGGTAATGCCTACTTTGTCCAGAAGAGGACCTGCGCATATAAAACCAAACAGGTCCTCCACTGAAGAAACTAGTGATGGTGTTGTAGGCAACACCGAATGCAATGGACCTTCACTACTTCCATGACCAGCGATTTTATTGTGACCAGAAGAGTTGTTCTTTATCCATGAGCATCCACTACCTGCATGAAAATAATCCATTAAGAAGAACCAAGAAAATAACATCAATACCTCCTTGTGCAAAAAGGATGCAGCATTTTATGACTATGATGCAAAGAAGCATCTCATAGCACCTTAGCCTGCATCTAATTTAACATGTGATGGACTTTGCTTGTTTTCAAATATGTAGAACAACCTAAAGTGAAAGGTAGATAATCACAAGACCACCTAGAGCAAGACAAAGCTATAATAATATTTTCTATAAAAACATCGCTTATGCATCTGCACGGTAGTAGCCAGGTGTCGCAGCAGCATCTGGAAGAATATCCAAGATGATGATTCAATCTTATGTCCCCTAGCCTTCTACCATATATTTCTCTGCTGTTTTCAAATAAACTAAGCAAAACTTCTGGTATGCAACTTAAATTTCTGGAACAATATCTCTGATGCCAAGTATCACAACTCAATGACAGTAAGGGTTGAAAGTTAAATTGACTGTTGGAAAGAGTAGCATCTAACATGATTCCATCAATTCTATAGGCAACCCAACCATCCTTGTTATGATTTGCAACATTACCATACACAGACTGTAAATCTCAACCTCCCACCACCTACACCCCCTACCACCAAATACACATATAAACATATATGTAAATAGAGCAAGCAAATAACTAAATATGGCTCTAAGATCCACTTAGTAACACTTAGCTTTCTCCTTCTCTTCACTTCTTTTAATTCTAACAAATAGCAACTATTTTTGTGTCTCAGAGTGAAAAGTTATCCTTTTTCTTATGAGAGCGAATTCTTTCAAAGGTCTATGCTCTTGCTCAAGCTTCACTTCTCTTAGGAAAAGAAACACCAGTAAATATTAAATTCTTCAAAGCACATATCGACTCAACACAAAAGTTAAACAAATGCACTAGTATACACTGCAGTAAATAGTATAGGAATGAATAAGATCTCATAAATGCAATTATTATAGCAAAACCATAAACCCCATCCTAATCATTGTAAGCTATACACTTGACTGCAAAAAATACAAACTTTATGGAATTGGGTTTTAACATAATTTTGTAATCCATATTACTGACTTACTTCCAATCTCTCGGCAAAAGGTTGCAACCGAGTTCAATAAAATTTGCTAAATTTGAAAGATTCATCTAAATTTGCATTTTTGTATAAATTTGGTATGCAGCACAATCTTCAGTCTGCGGTACTAATGTAATTATTTTCCTTTCATCTTCTTCTACATTATAGATATCTCCACGCCAAATCTAGAAGCTTCATTCAGAATACAGCAAAAAATCATCTCAAGAGGAATTAAAAGTCAACAAACAGCTTCAATCACCTATCATAGCGCCAAATAAACTCTGCAATTAAATTACCCGATGAATCAGAGGAAGCAGGCACCATCTTCGACTGCAACTTCGATTTAGGTCGCTGTGTTTTCTGCTTAGAAACAGCGGAAAACGGAATCCATTTGGGGAATTGTTTATGCAAAGTATGGGGATTTGTAGCGTCATTATTATTAAAATAATAAGAAATGGAAAGTGATGAGGATGATGATGTAAGCAGAGAGGGGTTGGTGGGCGGCGACGATAGAGTCAACACCGCCATTGTTATCGCCTCTGGAATCGCGGGAGAATACTGCACTTCTTCGTTCTGATAACTGATAAAAACTGATCACTTTGGGTTGGCTCACAAGGAATTTCAGATTATGTCGAATTTACTCAAATGCCCTCCCTAGCTCCTCTCTACCATGATGCATTAAACACGATACACGTCACACAAACTGTATCTTTCATAAAGGTACATTTAAATGTCACAAATAGTTAATAAAATAAGTTTGATTTGTGTGAAACGGTGTTATGATTTCATTTCGAATTAATTTGTGAGATTGTTACATGTAAGTTCTCACAAGTCACAATCTTATTGCTTTACATGTAAAAGTCTTTTTTTTTTTTTTTCAGAATTTCACACATTTCGATTAGTTTATCAAATATGGTTTCATGTGAAGGTTTAGTTTTAATTTCAAATGGCTTATTGAATTATGTTTTCATCTAACAAGTTCTATTGATATTTTAATACCAGAAGTTATCATGATTCACTACTTAAAATAGTCAATTTTCAAGATGAATTTTCATTTAAGAGTGTTCAAACACACGTAACATTATCAAACATGTTAAAACTACATGAACAACATTTTAGATAAAAGTATATAAGGGCAATATTGAGGTAATCAGATTCGAACTTTGATCAATTTAATCCATATCTTAATGAAATGAAATATTGGCTTCTTTTTTTTTTTTCCTTGTAAATGAGAGCCAAACAAAGCAATTTCATTGCTTCAAGCCTTCAATAAAAAAATCGACCGTGTTTTAAACGAGCTGATTTTTATTCATTTTATTTGATATATTTCTTTCTCCTAAATTATTTCTTCCACACTTTTTTTTTTTTTAAATGTGTATGAATTTATATAGTATTCATATGATCATATTTATTTTATTTTTGTCTGAGAAGGTACAGGAGCCATGGTGTATGAGCATCACTTATTAATTGGACCACATTAGCGATTTGGCACTACAAAATTGGCCTACTTTAATAAATAATAAAGGGATCCACTGGAATTTGAGTGTGACTATCATTAATCTACTTTTATTATTTGTCCCATTTATTCAAGAGTTAGTCTCCTGTGCAACTGGTGTATGTACAATTCGGGTCGGGTCCGGGTCGACCCGGATCCGCGCACTTTTATTTATTTTATTTTTTTTGAATTTTATTTTTTCACTTCAGGTTGTTACCTTTATGTTATATGCATGTGACCTTTATGTTATATAAGTGTGACCTTTATGTATAAATGTAATGACCTTTATATACTCTAACTTAGAAAAAAATGAAGAATTTTAACAAAATTTGTACATATTTACATTTATGAAATAATAGCTGCACATATATCCATCCTTAAAATACACTGAATTTTGAAAATTTCAATTTTTTTCAAAGTTATGGATTATAAAGGTCATAATATTTGTACATAAAGGTCACAAGAACTGTACATAAAGGTTACAACAATACAACATAAAGGTCTTAATCTGAAGCGAAAAAACCTGAAAATCTTCATTTTTTTCCTAAGTTACTGAACATAAAGGTCATAACATTTATACATAAAGGTCACACTTATATAACGTAAAAGTCACATCTTTACAACATAAAGGTAACAGCCTGAAGCGAAAAAAAAAAGAAAAAAAAAAAAGAAAATCCAGGTGCGCGGATCCGGGTCGGGTCGCCCCAGTTGCACCAATCCAGATCCGTGCACCTGGTGCACAGCAGCATTTGCCTTTATTCAATACTCTGATATATATATATATATATATATATATACACACACATACTATATTATCTGAAATATCTATATGAGAGGGCTGCCGAAATTACACAAAATTTTTTAAGGATTTGACTTTTCTAACATTGTATATAAGGAAATGTACTTTTCTACCACAAAATATAACAAAGTTACCTTTTCTACACTATTTTGACTCGGTCATGGAAAAATCATTAAGTAATGATTGCTTGATGATATATTCAATTTTATTTATACTTATTTAACAATTGTTTTATCCAAATACTGTAATTACAAATTTATTTGCTCTTTTTATTTATTCTCTTGTATTTATAGTTATTTAACAATTGTTTTATCCGACAACTGTAATTAGTAATTTTTATAATTTCTAATTCATAAATTATGGTTCGATTAATTAGTACGAGAACCACTATAATATGTTAATCGAAGCAAAATAATTTATACTTAATTTAATAGAAATACTGAATATAATTTAGGTGGTTCGAGTGGCTCGATCACTAGTTCAAAAAATCAAAAATTTACAAAGTGATCGAACCACTATGTGAAATTCATAGTGGTTCGATCACTAGTTCAAAAAATCAAAAATTTCCAAAGTGATCGAACCACTATGTGAAATTCATAGTGGTTCGATCACTAGTGTAAAAATCAAAAATTTTCCAAAGTGATCGAACCACTATGTGTTTCACATAGTGGTTCGATCACTAGTGTAAAAAACCAAAATTTTCCAAAGTGATCGAACCACTATGTCAAATTCATAGTGGTTCGATCACTATTGAAAAAAATCAAAATTTTTCAAAGTGATCGAACCACTAGTGGTTCGATCACTATTGAAAAAAATCAAAATTTTTCAAAGTGATCGAACCACTATGTCAAATTCATAGTGGTTCGATCACTAGTGTAAAAACCAAAATTTTCCAAAGTGATCGAACTACTATGTCAATTTCATAGTGGTTCGATCACTAGTGTAAAAAACCATTTTTTTCCAAAGTGATCGAACCACTATGTCAAATTCATAGTGGTTCGATCACTTTGGAAAAAAATGGATTTTTGAATATTTTGAGTTTGACCCCCTGAAAAAGAAATTTTATTACATTTTGACCCCAAAATAAATACAAACCCTAACACTATTTCACCCCCATTTGCGCCTCCATCCTCCATTTTCCTCTTATTACATTTTGACCCCAAAATAAATACAAACCCTAGCACTATTTCACCCCCATTTGCGCCTCCATCCTCCATTTTCCTCTCAAATTTCTTCTCTCTTCTTCTCTCTTTCAAACATTGAAGTGCATTGGTAAGTTTTTTTTTTGTACATGTCTTTCGATTAATACTTCAAAATGTTGAAATTATTTTGAAGTCTTTTGTTTTAATAAAATTGGAACTTGTATTTAGGTGTTAAATTTTGCATTTTGGTGAGTCCATCGATTTTTGGCAAGAAGATTGAATCTTGAAGGGATTTAGCAATGGGTGATGAGGTATGTTCCAATTTACACTTTTGCTTTGATTTGTTGAAGTATAGTTCGAACCACTTGATGTTTATAGCTTTGAATTGTTTAATTTGTTGACTAATGATTGCAATTAGGCCTCTTATGGTTTTGTATGGTTCGAATTTTTTAGATTTTTTGAATAGTGTTTGAATTGTTTAATTTGTTGACTAATGATTGCAATTAGGCCTCTTATTGTTTTTATGGTTCGAATTTTTGAGATTTTTTGAATAGTGTTTGAATTGTTTAATTTGTTGACTAATGATTGCAATTAGGCCTCTTATTGTTTTTATGGTTCGAATTTTTTGAGATTTTTTGAATAGTGTTTGAATTGTTTAATTTGTTGACTAATGATTGCAATTAGGCCTTTTATTGTTTTTATGGTTCGAATTTTTTGAATAGATTTGCACTATTGTTGATTGCTTTGGCTTTTTTGAATATATTCGGTTTAGGGTCCATGGGTTCAATTGTTTTAAATTTTTTGCACTATTGTTTGAGTTGTTGAAGTATGGTTCGAACACTTGGGGATTTATAGCTTTGAATTGTTTAATTTGTTGAGTAATGATTGCAATTAGGCTTTATTGTTTTTTTGGTTCGAATTTTTTGAGTCATAGCTTTATTGGTTTTTTGGTTCGAATTTTTGATTCATAACACTTGGGGATTTATAGCTTTATTGTTTTTTTGATTCGAATTGTTCAATATTTGTTTTAAATTTTTTGCACTATTGTTTGACTTGTTGAAGTATGGTTCGAATTGGGTGTGGTTTCTTCATTCCAATTGTTCAATATTTGGTTTAAATTTTTTGCACTATTGTTTGACTTGTTGAAGTATGTTTCGAATTGGGTGTTGGGATTTATAGCTTTGAATTGTTTAATTTGTTGAGTAATGATTGCAATTAGGCTTTATTGTTTTTTTGCACGTTTTGAATTTTTTGATTTAGATACGGGTTTCTTGATTCGAATTGTTCATTATTTGTTTTAAATTTTTTGCACTATTGTTCTTGATTCGAATTGAAAATTGCCGATTCTTGTTGCAAAAGTTTGGGTGTTTGAATTGTTGAATGTTGAAAATTGCAAATGTTGAATTGTTGTTGAATGTTGAAAATTGCAAATGTATATATTTTAATTTACTTTAATGTATACTGATTGAATTTTAATGATATACAGTACGAGCCGGTATGGGTACGCGAGGCTTTACAGGGTACTATAGCCTACGTAGTCGGCTATGTTCGTCTGAGCCTCATTGATGAGATCAAGGCAGAATTGCGTAGCATAGGACCGGACTGTGTGCAGGAGTTTCAGGGGACGTGTTTTGGACACTTCCTGCTGTGGGAAACCGAAAGGACGATCAGCAAGCAGTTTCTACATGCCCTTATGACATGCCAGGTGCATAAGGGACCCGTTCCAGCTGATGAGCAGCAGGATCCTATATCTTGTGGGCCCTGGAGTCTGATTACAGCAGAGAGCATGATCACGAATACATTCCCTAGCCCGAAGTTTACCAAGAAGAAGGGCATAGATGCTCTTCGGAGAGATATGGCCCTAGTAGTTTACAAGTACTCCACCTCCGAGGACACTGTAGCTCCCGATTTTCTTGATTAGCAGTGTATTTTTCGTATTATCATGTATGAACGAATGCATATGCAGATCCAGATTTTCTTGATTACCGTATACATATGTATTTTTCGTATTATCATGTCAAATTCATCCATGCAGTGGCTAGTTCAAAAAATCAAAATTTTTCCAAAGTGATCGAACCACTATGTGAAATTCATTGTGGTTCGATCACAACTTCAAAAAATCAAAATTTTTCCAAAGTGATCGAACCACTATGTGAAATTCATAGTGGTTCATTCACTACTTCAAAAAAACAAAATTTTTCCAAAGTGATCGAACCACTTTGTGAAATTCATAGTGGTTCGATCACTACTTCAAAAAAACAAAATTTTTCCAAAGTGATCGAACCACTTTGTGAAATTCATAGTGGTTCGATCACTACTTCAAAAAATCCAAAATTTTCCAAAGTGATCGAACCACTATGTGAAATTCATAGTGGTTCGATCACTACTTCAAAAAATCCAAAATTTTCCAAAGTGATCGAACCACTATGTGAAATTCATAGTGGTTCGATCACTACTTCAAAAAATCGAAAATTTCCAAAGTGATCGAACCACTTTGTGAAATTCATAGTGGTTCGATCACTACTTCAAAAAAACAAAATTTTTCCAAAGTGATCGAACCACTATGTGAAATTCATAGTGGTTCGATCACTACTTCAAAAAATCCAAAATTTTCCAAAGTGATCGAACCACTATGTGAAATTCATAGTGGTTCGATCACTACTTCAAAAAATCGAAATTTTCCAAAGTGATCGAACCACTTTGTGAAATTCATAGTGGTTCGATCACTACTTCAAAAAATCGAAAATTTCCAAAGTGATCGAACCACTTTGTGAAATTCATAGTGGTTCGATCACTACTTCAAAAAATCAGAAATTTCCAAAGTGATCGAACCACTTTGTGAAATTCATAGTGGTTCGATCACTACATCAAAAAATCGAATATTTCCAAAGTGATCGAACTACTATGTATAATTTATTGTGGTTCGAATAATAGTGTTTTAAACTTATTTCTCAGGTTACCGACATATAAATTTTGTTTTCTAGTAATTAACAGTATTATTCACTTTAATTTTCACGTTTCACAGTAAATGTTCAGATGTTTGTTGTCACAGTTTATTTGGAATTAATTTTCAATCCATAGTCAAGATGTTTACGTAGTAGAATTAATGTTGATTTGAACATTCATTCACGGGTTGCTCAAAACTCATCTATTTAAGTGAGAATGAGTTTCCAACACTAATAGCACAAAATCGTGAGTGATAGTAGTGTGAAGAATTTGAAGTATTTGAAGAATTATCAAGTAAGTTATCTCTCTTTGGTTTTTTATATCGAATGTTTTAAATATTCTAATTTGGATACATTTTCAGATCATATTATCGAAAATGTCTTATTCGGTGGTGGTTTCGTTCGGAGGTCATTGGGAAGGTATTCAGTACGTAAATGGGTCCCAAGAGTTGATCAGTCTTCCAAGACTCACGTACATGGATTTATTGACCTCGATTCATGGGATCGTGCTTGCCGACTTAAATTATTGGGGATATGTGATTCATGCGCTAACTGACTGTAACGAGAGATTGAAAAAAAAAGAAAATCAAGACTGATTCTGATTTAGAAGAGGTTTTTTATTCAGATGACTCTCTTTTGGTTGTTTTTGTTTCGTTGACCAGGGTTGATCTTGGAGTATCCGCGGGATCGTCCTATCAGGATCAGCAAGCTTCACTGGATGAGCATGAAAATCAAAGTTCTCAGCCTTCCTGGTTTCCGTTCGACTTTGGAAGTCCTTCAACCTATAATGTGAACACTGTACATGAATTCAGCCCTGTACCTGTCCCTACTGGACTCCATAACGACGAAGAATTCCTTTCGAAATGGGATTTGACCTGTCGGAATCAAACCACTGAAGCCGGTACGTCTTCGAATGAGCGTTGGGCACACCGGTCATCATCATGGGGGAGAGACAATAATTTTCAGTTTCTCGACCTGAATAGTCCTGCTGCCTTTTTCGACGAAGGTGAACCGGACCATGGAGAACACAGAAATTCCGCTGATTTGGACGTTGAAGCAGGTAATTACTTTTACATAACGGATATGTGAGTACAGAGTTATCTGAATTCCCCAATCACAATCTATTAATTGTAATGTCCACATTTTGACATCAGATAGAGAAGACGGCTTTACCTTAGACGAAGATGTTGACGCATCGTTGGATGATGAGCAGCGCGAGGCGTTTGCGGAATTTTGTGAGTACACAATGCAGCCGGAATGGTATGTTCCCGATATGGACGGATTTGACGAGCCAGAATCTGGGGAGATTTTACATGTCCCTCATGGACTTGAAAAAGGCTCGGTGTATAACAGTAAATCCGATTTAAAAAATGCAGTCGGGATGTACCATTTGGTGAATCAAGTTGAATATCGGGTCCTATATTCGGATAAGCACAGGTGGAATGTGAAATGCAACCACGACGGATGTCGATTCGTACTTAATTCATCTTCCAAGCACGGGATCTGGAAAATCTCCAAGGCTGTAGTGCCGCATAGTTGTCAGCATGACTTAAACACCCGCGCATCCCGCAGAATCCCTTCCTCGGTGATCGGTGAATACTACGTCGAGCAAGCCAGAAAAGAAAATTCCAATCTTGTGCCGAGGGCTATGATTCAAGAAATGGGTCAACGATACGGCCTGAACCTCAGCCTCAAAGTCGCAAGAAGGGCGAAACGTCACGCTATGTACAAGGCGTACGGCGATCCGAAACAGTCATTTTGCTTGCTCCCATTGTATTTGCTCGAGTTGGTGGATGCCAATCCTGGAACTTACACTGCATTGGAAACACACTCGTCCGGTAAATTCAAGTTCGTGTTTTTTACCCTGGCTGCCTCAATCATTGGATTTCGAAATTACGGTCGTCCGGTTATAGTTGTTGACGGTTGTCACTTGAAAGGCTCATACAGAGGTATTGGCTTTGTCGCGGTGACAAAAGATGGGAACGACCAAATTTTCCCCCTTGCAGTTGGAATTGGAAACATCGAGAATGATGAGTCATGGTCTTGGTTCATGAAGCATGTTAGGGAAGCATTCGGATGCCCTGATGACCTACTCATCGTTTCTGATCAACACGCAAGCATAAGTAATGCGATACATGAGAACTTCCCTGAGGCCACGCATGGACTATGTTGTTACCATATTAGACAACATTTGGCCAAACATGGGTCGCATTTGGTCAATCTGTTCCAAAGAGCTGCATACTGTTATGATCCAAATGAGTTCGATGGGTTAGTTTATCCCCATATAATTATTTGCACTACGTATTCATAAATAACAAATTGACGTAAAGTGTTCTTTGTTTTTTTAAACAGGTACATGTCAGCCCTACGTGACAGTCTGATGATGGGTGCAATCAATACATTGCAGAACGCCCAAGAAACGAGGTGGTCACGCGTAAAATGTCCAGTACGACGATACAGTTTCATGACATCGAATGCCGCGGAGGTTTGGAATGCACGCCTCGTTTGGGCAAGAAAGTTGCCCGTTTGTTCCTTCCTAGAGGCTGCTCGACGGATTATGGAAAAATGGTTTGTCAAACGGAGACAAACGGCGGACGAAAGGGATCACCCTCTGACGAAGAACGTTCACGACAAGTTAATCGAGCGGCAGCGGCTTGGTCGACAAATGGATGTCTCTGAACTTGGGGGAAATAAATTCAAGGTTGTTTCCAATGGTAAACTCCATGTGGTGGACTTGGACCACCGTATGTGCACATGTTGGGAGTTCCAAAGCGAGTTAATTCCTTGCTCACACGCATGTGCTGCCATCAGGTCAGTCCACTTTTTGATCTTTGACTACAATTCTCTCGCCCATCCCATCTCTTGATTTTTGTTTGGTTTCACAGTTTTACGAAACGGTCGGTGATCAATTACGTGTCACCTTATTACACGACCGGATGGTTGAGGGGAATGTGGGCCGCCGAGGTTATGCCTGTACAAGAGCCACAATACTGGAAACAACACGATGTCGTTCATCTACAACTGTGTACGGCTCCAGATAATCCAAGACAGGCCGGTCGACCTAAAAGTACCCGTATACCTTCTACGGGTGAACATTCTACTGGACGTCCTCGAAGGAGTGGGCATGCGGACGATGTGGAAGAGCTGGTCACAATAGGGCTACCTGTACGGAGTACATTCCCGAAAGTTCACACCCTATTTTGGATGAGCTTGAGGAGGATGATCCTATCAATAGTGGTCACGTACCTACGAGGAGGAAAAAAAAGACATGTTCATTGTGCGGTTCTGATTCACATACGAAGAGGAGGTGCCCTACGTATTTGGCGCGACCTTGAAACACAGTTGTATAAGTACATATGTATATGCTTAGAAAAATTGGTTTTTACACTAGTGATCGAACCACTATGAATTTGACATAGTGGTTCGATCACTTTGGAAAATTTTGATTTTTTTCAATAGTGATCGAACCACTATGAATTTGACATAGTGGTTCGATCACTTTGGAAAATTTTGGTTTTTTTCAATAGTGATCGAACCACTATGTGAAACACATAGTGGTTCGATCACTACTTCAATTTTTGATTTTTACACTAGTGATCGAACCACTATGAATTTCACATAGTGGTTCGATCACTTTGGAA
Organism: Scutellaria baicalensis; assembly: GCA_005771605.1. NCBI lineage: Eukaryota > Viridiplantae > Streptophyta > Magnoliopsida > Lamiales > Lamiaceae > Scutellaria > Scutellaria baicalensis. The sequence continues at coordinate 78,943,486 of CM016721.1, forward strand.
ATTTTTGATTTTTTGAACTAGTGATCGAACCACTATGAATTTCACATAGTGGTTCGATCACTTTGTAAATTTTTGATTTTTTGAACTAGTGATCGAGCCACTCGAACCACCTAAATTATATTCAGTATTTCTATTAAATTAAGTATAAATTATTTTGCTTCGATTAACATATTATAGTGGTTCTCGTACTAATTAATCGAACCATAATTTATGAATTAGAAATTATAAAAATTACTAATTACAGTTGTCGGATAAAACAATTGTTAAATAACTATAAATACAAGAGAATAAATAAAAAGAGCAAATAAATTTGTAATTACAGTATTTGGATAAAACAATTGTTAAATAAGTATAAATAAAATTGAATATATCATCAAGCAATCATTACTTAATGATTTTTCCATGACCGAGTCAAAATAGTGTAGAAAAGGTAACTTTGTTATATTTTGTGGTAGAAAAGTACATTTTCTTATATACAATGTTAGAAAAGTCAAATCCTTAAAAAATTTTGTGTAATTCGGCCCATTTGCTCATATCTATATTACCATTAACATGAGCTCAAACACATTGTCATTTGTTTTTTATGATCTATATTCATACGTTTTATATCTTCAATCAAGTTTTCTTACTTTACCCTTTTTTCCCATAAAAGCAAAATCTATTTTATTTTTGAGTCACCACTACTTCCAATTCCAAAAAAAAAAAGAGCTATGTTTTTAAAAAAAATTTCTAATAAAAAAGTAATGCTCCAAAAGTTAAAGTTAATCTTTGATTTGAGACCCCTAAAATCTAGTTTTAAAGAAAGATTTAGTGTTAAATCAACATGGTATATGAAAAATGATCATCGGTTAAAAGTGATAGTTTAATTGAAAATTTTGTTAGTCAATCCAATTTTTAAAGAAAACATGGCTTATTTTAAATGGAGAGATTACAACCTTCTACGTTTGATGTGAATATATGTATTTAAGTAATTAAGTATATTATTAGCACCACAATGCTCAAATGAAATAGATATTTATAGGTATCATGATTCTGTTAGAGAACTTTAAAGTTGTATCATTATTTTTTATTACCAAACTCAAAATGTCGACCGCTGATGGATTGGATGGGTTTCAAAAGGAGTTGGATGCTGTTTTTTTTTTTTTTTTCTTTTCAAATTCTTTATTTCCCTCCTTTTATTTTAAACTTAATTCATATCTACTTTTTTTTTTCTTTGATAAGGAAAACAAGCTTTGAGTTGGGCTACCTTATAATTTGATTCGAAAATGGGCCTACTTATTAAATAAATATGGGGTCCATTGGAATTCAAATGTGACTATAATGTAGTTTCCTAAACCCATTTTACAAGAATAATTTCTTATTTACAAAAAATAAAAAAAATCCTTATACCATTTATTCTCATGACTCGATGAAATTGAAATTATTCAATGATCACTTTCTAAACACAAAAACTTGCATGAAACAGTTTCATAGACATATAAATAGATCATCTTTATACCATTTATCCTATAACTTAAGTCTGTTGGATGAAATTATCCAAAAGATCATAATTTGTAACCATAAAAACTTGTGTGTATCGTTTCACAGATAGTTTTGTGAGAAGGTCATATTTATCAATATATCAAATCAGTTTTTAAAATCTAAAAGTGAATTGTGAAGTGCGGGTTGTATATGATATATATATATATATATATATTAAAATATTGATGTTAATAGATGTCAATGTCAAAGATGTATTTACACATTTACCCTTTACAAAAATAGTTTTCTTATCCCTCAAAATGACAGTTGTTTAAAATCCAAGGGTGGAATTGTAATTACGGTTTCTTCAAATCAATAATCCTTTCTTCTCCGTCGACCGTTTTAACGTCTCCGTCGTCCCATCCGCCATATCTGTGGTGTCTACTCTACCAACTTCAAATTCTTCACTTTATCTCTTCCATTGCATTTCATTTTCCTCTATTCTTCTCATTCTTCTTCTCGACCTTCTTCTCTCTGCATTGTTTTCTTGATTTTCGCTGCGTTGTGAAACCCTAATTTCTGTCGGATTCGATTTGTGCACGTAAACACTGAGTTTGCGCATATATATCAACCATGGTGGGCGCTTCTCTGGCGGGATTGCAAGATCATGTGAAGTTAGCGCGAGAATACGCTGTTGAAGGACTCTACGACACTTCCGTTATCTTCTTCGACGGTGCCATTGCTCAGATCAACAAGTAATTTTCTTTCATCTTAAAATCTTGTCGATTTGTCTATCCCGCATTCGTGTGTTGTGTCTCTTCAGAATTCAGGTTAATCGAGGGCTTTAATTTGGTTAGGATCTTATTTGACTGTTTCAGTGTCTTTTAAGAGTAAGTGGAAGAAAGAGCATAGGAAGGAATGGGGGAATGGTTGAAGTTCGATTATCATTATATTTTTTATTTTGAATGTCTGTGTGTTTATTGGGGGGGGGGGGGGGGTATTGTTTCATGAATTAGTTTTCGCCGTAGTCTGTTATACTGAAATTGGTATCTGTGAATCTTTTCTGTAGGCATTTGAATACTGTTGATGACCCTTTGCTTCGTACGAAATGGATGAATATAAAGAAAGCAATTTCAGATGAAACAGAGGTTGTAAAACAGTTGGATGCCGAAAAAAGGTCGTTCAAGGAGGTTCCTCTTGGTAGACGGCCCCATTCTCCTCCTATTTCAACCAAATCATCTTTTGTGTTTCAACCATTGGATGAATACCCTTCATCTTCTGGCGCCTCTATGGATGATCCTGATGTGTGGAGGCCACCTAGTCGAGATCCTACAGGTAGGAGACCTACAAGGCCTGGTCAAGTGGGCATGAGGAAGTCACCACAAGATGGAGCTTGGGCACGTGGGGGTTCCACAAGAACAACTGCACGTGGTGGAAAGGCAGGTGCTTCTGCTAAGGCCAACACTGGAGTGCGAGCATCAACTACTGGAAAGAAAGGCTCTGTGAAGTCCACATCTGGGAAAGCAGATTCTGTAGTAAGTTGTGTTGCTACTTGCTAGAAGCTGTAATTGTTATATTTGATCATTGTTTCTAGTTACTAGTTAGAACTCATGCATTTTGCCCTGCAAATGTTATGGATATGTCTGCTCCAAGCCTCAATATTCTATGTTATATAAGTGAGCATCTATTTTACAGCTGGAGATGAGCCTCAACCAACTAGCTTAAATTCTCTTTTTGAATGCACCAAATGGTTATGATTTTGCTCATTTCCTAATAATTTGAGTATTGCTATGGTTACTTTAATCTGATTGAGTTGTGTTCTATTTTGTTGGAGCGGAAGGTAAATATTCCATTGATCATATTGATAAAAGTCACAAATTTTATGTCAAATAGTGGTGCCTGTTTCTTATTTTGCTTATCTATTTCCTTTTCTTTGCACTTTCTCAAGTAGTATGCTTAGATGTTAGAAGAAAACAAGAGAATATAAACATTCTTTCATGCTCATTGGTTTGGAAATTCTTATTTTACTTTACATGAAATACATATTTTGTCAGTTATATTTGGAATGCACTCTGGTTGCTATCTGCATAAGATTTAATTTACTTGTGCTCGTCGTGATGGTTTTTTATGTGTCCTTTGCTTTGCCACATGTCATTGATTTTCTGGTTAAAGGACCCAGGTTCCTCAGTAACATTGATAAATTATTTGAGTTCGTTGTCAATAAATGATCTCAAGGACCCTTTAAAGTTTCGTTAATAAGATTTAATTTTCATTGTGCTCTAGATGGTGATTGACTTTTTATGTATCCTTTATTTTGTATCTTTGTCACATTTCGTTGTTAGTTTACTAGTTGTAACATCCCGGTTCCTTATTAAATATTCATAATTTTTGCTTTCTATGTCAATTGATGTCCCGTAAAGACCCTCGAAAGTTTCGCTAATAGGATTTGGCTTTTGAGTTTTGAGCCTATAGTTCTCTGTGACCAATAGTTGGCTTCAAAGATTTGTGTGCAAGTAATTCTCTAGCAGTAACTTCAATTTTCTAGCAGTAACTTTTGGGTGATCTGATCGAAGGATCTCAGTTGAATAAAAATGTATATGGCAGAGTTCCAGCTTCCTACTTTTATGCATATGGCAGTTGAATAAAAATCTCAGTTGAATAAAAATGTATATGGCAGAGTTCCAGCTTCCTACTTTTATGCATATGGCAGTTGAATAAAAATCTCAGTTGAATAAAAAGTATATGGCTGTCGGTTGTTTAAACTTGGTATGTATATTTAAGTTTTCATTTGTTTATTAAAGTGTTCTGTTGGAATTGCTGCTTTCTTTCCTAGTTGTTTATTTTCCTTTCCTCTTGAATGCGCTGAATGTACATTTGTAAAGTTCAAATGCATTCAACATACATTAGCGTAAGGTAAGCTTAACAATGTTAAATCCGTCAACTTGTAGAGGGCGTGATACATCTTGCTCCACAGTTTTGACTTCTTTCGAGGATCTGGAATTCATTGTTCTTTCTCTTTTTTTTCCTATATGCCTCATTAATTTCTGATCAATTAATGCAATTTTCAGAATGGGGATGTTGAGGATGGAAAGACCAAGAAAGTGCAATATGAAGGACCTGATGGGGACTTGGCAGCAATGCTTGAGAGGGATGTTTTAGACTCCAGCCCTGGCGTTAGGTGGGATGATGTGGCTGGGCTAAGTGAAGCAAAAAGACTTCTAGAGGAAGCTGTAGTTCTTCCGCTTTGGATGCCTGAATATTTCCAGGTAAGAGATATTGGTTGAAGATGATTCTGCTGCTTTATTGTCAATGCTTGATTGTCTGATAGTTTATTTTCTTAGTTCGTTCACAATTGATGTCTTACTTCAGCTGGAACCTAAAGTAGAGTTTAAAAGTATTTTTCTCATTTTAGTCACTCAACTTTTGGCACCTGTTATAGCACTAAATATTACACTTTCTTATTTATTGAAATCTGGAGAGATATTGTCATTTCTTACTATTGAATTCACAGAGCAGGTTTGTCATGCTCCTTTGTTAAAAGGATAAAATTTAGCAATCTAGAAAACTGTGTTGTTTTTTCATGACTTAAAATGTCTGTCCTTGTAGGGAATTCGAAGACCGTGGAAAGGTGTTCTAATGTTTGGCCCTCCAGGTACTGGAAAGACTCTTCTTGCGAAAGCAGTTGCAACTGAGTGTGGTACAACTTTTTTTAATGTTTCTTCTGCGACATTGGCTTCAAAATGGCGTGGAGAAAGTGAAAGAATGGTCCGGTGTTTATTTGAACTTGCACGAGCTCATGCTCCCAGTACGATATTCATAGATGAGATTGATTCTCTTTGCAATTCTCGTGGGTAAGAAATTAAATGCAGTGTAGTTGCCCTTTCTAAGGGATTAGTAGAGGCATGTTTAATCTATTAATCAAAGTTTCTGGTACTATTTGAGAGTTGGTGTGAAAAAATTCATGTCAAACATTGAAACAGTTTTTGTTTTCATCCACCAATTTTTTTTTTTTCCTTCTGCCTCTCTTGAGTAAGTTTGGGTTTGTTCCCTCATTCTCTTTGAAGAATCTATTCTTCCCCACAAATAGAGGCCCAGTATGCATTGATGTTATTGCATTGTCAGTATGTATATTGCCATCAATATATGCCAACTTCTTTTATTAAATAGTACAGTTGCCAGTGAAAAAACCTTATGTGACACCACTGGTCAAAAGAAAATCTTACTAGGCATGGCATCTGCTCTTAAAATGTTTGTTCAAGTGTTATTAAAACATTACTTTCATTAACAAATTCCCTTCTCAGGCAACTCCTTCCCTGACTCTGAACAGCCAAAACAAACAATCTGATGTGCGCATATGGTTTTATGCCAAAACAAACAATCTTATTAATAGCCAAAAACTAATATGATGTAGTCCCTGGTTGTCTGCATATGGGCACATCTTAAGTTGTGCATTGATCCTGTCATCGCTAATGTGTGCTTGGTAATGGAAATGGGGAGAATTGGAGTACCCTTCTAATCCAAGTATGTCTTTATTCCATAGTATATATCCCAGGAATTAATGCAGCAGTATTGTGTTTACTGCGTGGTTTCAGCTAAGAGTTAACTCTAGTATGCATCAATAGTTGGTTCTTAAGAATTTCTCAGTTTGAGCCCTTAATTTAGAAGCTACACCATTTCTTTAGGGCTTCTGGAGAACATGAGTCATCCAGAAGGGTGAAGTCCGAGCTTCTAGTTCAGGTAGATGGTGTCAATGCTACTGGTACAAATGAAGATGGTACGCGCAAGATTGTGATGGTTTTGGCAGCTACAAATTTTCCTTGGGACATAGATGAAGCATTGAGGTTGATTCTCGTTATGTTCACTTTCTTCTCATTTCTTTGTTCTAATTCTTACTTTAATGTTTGGTTCATCTGATATTCTCATGATGAATGCAGGAGGCGGTTGGAGAAAAGAATATACATCCCATTACCAAGTTTTGAGAGTCGTAAGGAGCTCATACGGATAAATTTGAAAACAGTGGAGGTAATAGCTTACTGCTCTATTGGCATGGGAGTTGTTCATGTTATATTCAATTGTTCACTTTGGAGTAATTCACTTCTCATGCAATAGTCCCAAGTTAAATCAATTTCCCTATTGACAATACCTAGATCTTTGTTTACATTTTGTTGTCTGCGATAATTATTATCCTTAACTACTAGATTCATTAACTGTGGATTTTGTTGCTTACCTCTAATTTAACACAGTTGAGTGATGATCATTATTTTCATATTTTGTCCTGTAAATATAACAGTAAAGGCAATTAAAAAAAAGGAAAGAAAAAAAAAGTAAAGCTTATTAACAGGATTGAATCTACTACAGCTTACTGTATCTTGACATGATGCGTTTTCAAGACACAACACTCCTTGTACCTTCTGGATTAAAACAATGATATTAGAGAAACTTTCGATGTATAGATCAAAATGGAGAATTTACACAGTTTTGTGAACAACTTCTAAAATCTGATAAGTGATAATATGATTATCATGGCTTCGTAAGTTGTAGACTTCTTATGCTCTATTTTCCTAGACAATCCTTGGTTCCAATTCTGAGCATCACACATGCTAACCTCTTTTTGGGAATTTTTTTTTATGTTATAATCATCAATGTTATATCCTGAACTTTATGCATTTGTACATATGATCAGGTGGCTCCAGATGTAGATATTGATGAAGTTGCCCGTAAAACAGAGGGATACAGTGGAGACGATCTAACAAATGTTTGTCGTGATGCGTCATTGAACGGCATGAGGCGCAAGATAGCTGGAAAGACACGTGATGAGATCAAGAACATGTCCAAGGACGAGATTTCAAATGATCCCATAGCAATGTGCGACTTCTTAGAAGCCATTGCCAAGGTTCAGCCCAGTGTTTCAGCTGCTGATATCGAAAAGCACGAGAAGTGGTTCTCCGAATTCGGATCAGCATAGTACGATATCCAGGTTGGTTTTGTTTGGTTTCTGATCTCTCTCTCTGGCCCTCGTTCGATATCAGATTTCGGCATTTGTTTCTGGTTAGGCTAGCTATTTTGTTACAGGCTCATGGTTTCTGAATGGTGGGATCTCTCTCACATTGTTGTGTTCTTCCCTTCTCTGTATTAGCATTTTCTACTTTCGACCTGATTGATACTCATACCAAATAGTAATGGTACTAGTCACTGTTTATTTAATCCAGAAAATTATCATTTGTCTTTTTATGGGATTGATATATAATCTTGAATTCTTCCCTTTTCTTGAGAACTGTTTTACAGATATTTTCACAGAGTTAGAGAGGGACTGGATGATCAACTTTTAATAATTAATTTCTTGAAAAAAGCTTGATCATTCAATTATACCAATATATATTTATTTATAGTTTTCAGACAACTTATGTTGTAACCTCAAATCTTGAGTGAAGTATAAAATTTTGCCGGCGTTTAATTATCCTTGAATTGTTTTACAGTTCGATATTTTCAACTTTAACCTTTTTTTTTTTTTTCTTCTTGAATTGTGTTTTATTTAACTAATGAAAGATTCATTTAAATATGGTTCAGATGGTACATATATATTTGTGTGAGTGATGAAAAAATCGTGAAATTTCGGCGATATATCGTCGATATTTCACTCAAATGCTATGTTTGATATAAAAACGGGGTGTTTTTTTTTCGTCAAAATGTCGTCGATATATTGGCGATATATCGATCCGTTTCTGTTTGCGTTTCGGTTTCGGTGAGATGTAAGGAGAAAATGACGGGTTTCACTAATATTTCACCGATATATCGGGGATATATTGGCAAAATATCGATGCATTCATGTGTCGGCATAATTCATTCAAATGCATTTTTTTCATCTATTTCATGAAATTTTCATATGATAACAATTATTGTCACTCAAAATAAACACAGTGTTATCACATCTTGATTTCACACATGCAACACAAGATTTTGATCACGGAAGTAGACCGGGAGGTGCAGAGATTGGTGCTATTGGAAAGAATTATGGAAGAAGACATGTTTGGAACGAAAGTGAGGGGTCAAACACTGACACTGAATCAATGTCTATGACATTTGACTTAATGAATATGAGCAATGATCCTCCATACCAACCATTATATCCTCAACCTCAAGGCAGACATAGCACATCCGATTGATGAACTAGTTTACATGAATTTCATTATCCACCAACTCAAATATCACATGGTTCAAACATATCTCAACCTAGTCAAGCATATTAGGTTAATGAGCATTATCCGATCCATGTACATGCAGTTGGAAGAGATAGAGGAGCATATGAATGACATGTTTATGATTACACCCAAAATTGGTCTAATATGATGAGTTGGTATCAATATTGTTTAAATCAAGATGTCATCTCATTCATTTGAACCTCATAGGAGTTCATGCTATTATTAGTTCATAAATAAACTTTGTACAAAATTTCTTATATTATCACTCTATATATTAGTTTATCTCTTATTTTGTTGTAATTATATATTTTTTATTTGAAATCTTAACAATTTGAGTAGGACTTGGGTGCCCCCGGGGTACGGATCCAGGATCCGTACCCCCAACCCGACCCGGAGTTTATATATATATATATTTTTTCTTTTTTTTTCTCTATTTTTTCCATCTTCTTCTTCTTCTTCTCCTTCTTCTTCTCCTTCTCCTTCTCCTCATCCGATCCTCTTCTTCATCTCCTCATCCAATCCTCTTCTTCTTCTTCTTCCTCTTCTTCTTCTTCTCCTCCTCCTCCTCATCCGATCTTCTTCTTCTTCTTCTTAAAACATCCCCATTTTCTCCTCTCTTTCCTTCATCCACGCTCCTTCCCATCACTTTTTATCCTTCAATTTCTTTCTCTATTTCTGTTTTAGGGATCCTAAAGATTGATGGGTTTCCCTTGTATTGCGTGAATTTCGAGTTTTAAGAATTTCTAAGTTCTTGATTTTTAATTGCTCTTTCTCCGATCATTTGTTTTGCATCTGGGGTTTTTGAATCATCGTTTGTTGATTTTAATTCCTTTTTATGTTGTTTGAGATTGGAATTATGGTCTTTTGGTGCCGTGTTAGAGGAAACGGGAGAGTGATTTGAGAATTCAAGGTCAGAGAATTCATTGGTAATGGAGGCTAAGTGAAGCAGAGCAGTGTGAGCCAAGGCATGAGAGTTCCTGCTAGAAGAAGACATATATATAAGAGAGAGAGAGATAATCTATATATATTAGCTTCACATTTTATATAAACTGGTGCATGTTTTATGCTTTAAGAATCCTTGTAATACAAATGTTACTCTGTATTAAAAAAAAAAAAGATTTTAATGTATACCTATTGTGTTGTGATTGTGGGTGTTGTAAGTTTCCTCTATTGGTATTGTATATTAGTTCTATTGGTATTGTAAATAAATCACAATCTGCTAGATTATTTACAGATTAAGGTATCAGTGTAATACCATAAAGACATTTGTGTAATACCATTAAGGTATTCGTGTAATACCTTTAAGATATTCACTGTTTTTTATAAACTTTGGAAAATAAATAGTTTCAAGACAAGTATATGATACCTTAGTCAATTTTTGTAATACCATTAAGGTATTAATGTAATACCATAAAGACATTTCTGTAATACTATTAAGGTATCAGTGTAATACCATAAAAGACATTTCTGTAATACCATTAAGGTATCAGTGTAATACCATAAAAACATTTCTGTAATACCATTAAGGTATCAGTGTAATACCATAAAAGATATTTCTGTAATACCTATAGGGTATATGCGTAATACCAATAGGGTATAGGTGTAATACCTATCACTGAATCATCAACTAGGTAATCAGGTGTGTGTGGGGCGCACACCAGACTTGCTATGGGCGCGCGTGGCGGCGCGTGGGCGCGTGTGGAGGCTGCCCACGCGCCGGGTCGGATCTGGGGGCACGGATCTAAGATCCGTACCCCCGGGGTACACAAGTTTTTGCCTAACAATTTATGTATGAATGTTAGTTATAACATTATGTAAATTACCAGATATATTTTCTAATTTTTTTACAATATTTCCTTGATTTTTTTTAAAATTACCGATATTTCCACCGAAATTGATATGTGCACCGATATTTCAGTAAATTTAAGGTATCGATACATGCACCGAAATCGATATTTTCGTCCTTGGTATATATATACATTTACCATCAAAATAATATATATACAATTATGCCATTATCATTATACCTATGCTGGGCACAATCAAATAAAAACAAAAGTTGAGATTCTCTAATGTAAATTAGTATTTTAATTAGTAATTATTAATTATATATATATCGAATAGTAAATTTATAAGTTTAACTTTATATATATTGATTGGAATTTTGTCACATAACAATGTGGTCGGAGCAATCGAGTCTTACAAATGGTCTATTATTTACTGTCCATGATCCATTGCATTATCCGCCCATAATCATCTCAGATAATTCCTTTATTAGCATTAAAATATTTATCATGAGATAATATAAATACGTATTTTTCTATGTAAAATTTTGTTATATATCCTTGTCATTATGTACATTGTACCATACTTATTTTTATTACCATTATTTGATTGTTTTGTTTGCGATAAATAAAATTATGTGGTTTATAAATATGTTCTTTTTAGTCACTTGTTCAATCTGCACAAAAAAAATATGGGGGGCAACATCCTATATTTCATTCCCACTTGTTTCTTTCTCTCCTTCTCCTTTGTGCTCCGAGCTATTCACTTGGTGTGTAGGGTTCTCGATTTTCATAGATATATCTGTTTTTATTTGTACATGAAGTATATTGAAAATCTGATTGCTTTGGATTGAGATGAATGTGTAGCATGGGTTTATAATTCATTTAACTAACATAGTATTACTAATTAATTTGTATGTAATGTAAATGTAGGTGATGCTTGTGATAAGATAGATTGTGGACATGGGAGTTGTACCCTTGATAATGGCTCAATTACAGGGTATAATTGTTTGTGCGATTCTGGTTGGAAGAAAGTTGAATTAGCTTTCATAACTTTACCAGCTTGTGTCCTTCCAAATTGTAAGTCTATTAATTTTACTCTTTTATCGATCTTTACGGCTTTCTATATATGTCATCTGTACGTACAAAAAACTAAACAATTAAGATAAATAAATTAATCAATTATGAGCCCATAGAACCTATCGATCCAAATATATTCGGTTTAGACCCAAAATTTACTATTTTGTTATAATTACAAGATATTGCAAGAATCGAGTTAATTCCAATATATTTTAGAAAGATTAATGATTTTCATTTAAACTTACTAGATCATTATAATTTTTTATTTGAAAGGAAACTTTGGTTACTCCAAACCTCTTAATTGTCTTCTGACTCTATGATTGAAAAACCAAATCAATTTTTAATTTTCTTGAGAAAATTATATTTGAATTTTTTTAACTATTTAAGCTTGACAAGGTTAACATTCTCACTTCGGATTTTTAATTATTATATACTGTTTCTCATGAAATTTTGCTAAAGAAAAGAGTCATCTTTAATTTCAAGAATCAAAATAAAGTTTACTTTCTTTTCGGCCATAATTCATTGACAGACAAAACAAGTGTAACTAATATATATACAAATCAAAGGACATAGCGACTATGAAAGAAAAATTCGATTTATTAAAAATAAAATGTTGTATTTCGAAGAAACAAAAACTTTTATTATATTTTGGATGGTAATTTAATTTAAATTATTTGCAGGTTCTGTAGACGTTAATTGCGGAGCCCCTCCACCACCTCCTCCGCCACCACCGCTCGATCCTTTAAGCCGTAAAATCATTCTATTTTTACGAGTTAATATCAATATATAATTAATTTGAATTGACATCTTCTTAATTTGGAACCTATACTTTTTTTTTTTTTCGATTGCATCCTAAAAGTTCATTGTATTCTCATATTGCAAGATTGAGCCGTTTTCTGACTTATTGTTCACCCAAAATCTAATTTGTTGTCCCGATCTTATGCAACATACACTAGAACACTCCACATTTCAAACCTATGAAAACTCCAAATCAACTTTCTGATTTTCATTCGATCAGCTAAATTTGGAAAAAGAAAATCTAACAAAATTTTTGATTTTGTCCGGAAAGGGTCCTAAACTTTGCTTTGAAAAAAAAATCATGAACTATATAGTGTGCAATCGAAAAAAAAAAGGGTTCAATTACAAATTACAAAAAATGTCATAATTCAGATTTCTTTTTGATATTTTTTTTTCTGGTGAATTATAAATTCAAATAAACAACTATGTAAGAATGAAATGAAATTGAAAAGAAAATTTATCTGTTTTTTTTTTTGGTCTTAATTTCTAAAAAAAATCAGCTTGTAATATTCTGGTGGCGTGTGGTGATGGCACGTGTGTTGTAAACGGAACGGGGCATTATTGTCAATGTAACGAAGGAGCTTTTAATCTTCTCAACAACACTGCTTTTCTTTGCATCAAACCATGTAAGGTTTTATTATTTTATACCACTATTTATTTCTCTTTTAAATTCTAAATCAATTTACATATTACTTATATATTTTTATTTACAAATCATTAGCCATGCATGTACAATTTTTTTTAATCTAATGAGTTGAAAATCGGATAAATTTACAGAATCGTTGATTTTTTTTAATTTTTAAATTTATCACGTGTGCAATTTTACAACTTCAAACACGTTACATCCAAGTTTGTAGTAGTAAAATCCGGCTCTATCATAATTCAAGGAATACACTAATTTTTATAAAATCATCTGACAAATGTAATTTAAATTCGTGACACAAATTCATCCACTATCCATAATTGAAATCAATTTTATAGTTTATGAATCGTGAATTGAGTATCTCACAAGATTAGATCGACGAGATAGTCCGGTTAGAAACCACCCCATATGAGATGGTTTCATTATTTTAAATGTGCATCTATGTGATGAAAATGGATCATGAAGAACTGTAATTGAGAATTGTTATTTGGTTGTTTAGCTTGAAATCAGTGAGATTTGAAAATTGATAATGGCAACCATTTTCACTTAATGAGGAAAACCATTTTGCATAAGTTCCATTTGATTAAGATTTGAAAATTGTCAGACTTTTGGATCTTGATCGATGGTGTTAATGCCATTTTTATCAACATCACCTTTAGATATACAATAAATATAATTAAAAAAAAGTAGTTATATCTCTTTTTTTTTTTTTTAAATTCAAGTGTCTGAAATATTATTAATCTTTTTAATTTATTGACGATCAATTTATAAAAAAAAAAGTGTCTGCATTATTTAATAAACTATAACAAGAGTATGGTGCAAAATTTAAATCAATTTTGCATCAATATTTTTCAGTTTTTCTTAATAAACAATGAGATAAAATAAAGACATTGTTGATTTCTATTAATTAATTTATTTTGTTGTTGCTTTTGTGATAGGTGCATTTGGAATAGACTGTGATGGAGTAAAGCTTGGCGAATCAACGCCGCCGCCGCCGCCGCCAAATGGTATGTTACCACCACCAACGCCACTAGGGTCGCCTCCAAGTGGTAGGTGGCTTTGGGGTTTATCTATTTTCACATAATTTTTCTCCTCAATAACTGTCAAATATATATATATATATATATATATATATATAGAGGATTTAGAGTTTCACTTTTAATTCATTACATTGATATATTTTATCCATTTTGGCAGGATCAAATAAAATCTCAATGACTTGGAAGAGTTGGGATAGTTTCAGTATGATTTTGCTATCTGCACTCCTTATGATGGTGGCCATGTAAAAATGATAAACAATATTGAAAATTTCATTTATTGTTTAGCTAGCTTGAAGTATTATACATTAGTTTAAGTAAAATAAAATATACAGCTCTTCCATTCTACATATTGTTTTAGTTTTAAAAACAACAATAATCTCAAAATAATTATTTCATGAGGAACGTTTGCTTAATATTCCAATATATATTTTGATTTTTGTTATAATATCAAATTAGTAGATGATAAATGATGTACTTTCGGAAAAGCCACTATAAATAGAGACACTATGTTTAAATATATTCATTTATGTTTTCTTTGTAACTATATACATATATATATATATATTATAATCTCGTTAATTGTAACAAATTTGATAGGACAACATTGGCAAGTGAATTATTCGAAAAGGTTATCCCCAAACTATATCAAATTAAAAACAAAATTCGAATGTCAATTTCATGAAAATAATATTCACATGTACATTTTCATTCCATGTACTAAAAACTTTTAAATTAAACACAATTTTATTGCATGTTGTAAAATCAAAGAATTAATATGTTTTCACATTTTCATTATATGTTTTCTAATCCCAAATTTTTACTACTTTCGAGAAAAGATCGTTTTGTTTTTTGAAAATTCGTTTCTGAAAACTATCATTGGAACGATTGTTTTTGGGTACATGTTATTCTATTTTGTTTTATATTTATTTTATCGTATTATTTATAAAGGATATAATTATAATTTAACGGTTGTATTTAGAAATTTTAAGTTAATATGAGTTAATTGTTGGGTATATTTAGAGATTGGGTTGTACTAAGTAAATAGTGCGTTGTGTATAAACAGACCTGTCAGAAAAATTCACCAAGAACACCCAACTATGAAGAACACACCACCACTTCAAACCAATTGCAAGAAATTGAGAAAGAAATCAAGCAACACAAGAACACATAACGATTTATGTGGTTTGGCTTAAAGCCTACATCCACGGGAACAAATGGGGAGGGGTTGATCTCATTCAACAAAGAAACGAATACAAGAACTGATCTGCAAACTTGCAGATTACAACTCACTACAGTGATGAACTCACTCACTTTCTCTCACTATATCTCTCGCTCTAGATAATCTCAATGTGAAAAATAAAGACCCCTTTATAGCCTTATATATCGGCTTTACAGTGCAAAAAGAATAAACTAAAACGGATCTAAAACGAACTTTGTAGAAGATTTGAAAGTAAGTAACTCGAAGGCTCTGTTTCGATCTTCAGCTTCTTTCCCAACTGAAATAACCATTACCCACGCCACGTGTCGATCTCCCATTCGTCCGCAAGAATAGCGTTCTTGAGAATAAATCCAAACCTGACTTTGTAAGTGAAAGTACGATTCCTTCGCAGAGAGAGAAAACCCGACTCCCGTTCAAATTATAAATGCGCCTTTATAAGTGAAAGCGATTTAGCTTTCACAATACTCAGACTATTCCACAACGCTTTTCTAACTGTTGTTGTTTTTATTTAGCCAAATTTCTTCAGTCGAACATGCACACTTGCTTCATGTTTGATGCATAGGATTCAAACATATATATATATATATATATATATATTTATAAGACCCGTAATCAAGACGAAATATTTTGTGCATCTAGGTGCATGTGCAATTGGTCAACTCGTTTACCAACGCGCCCCCACGCTCGATCAACGCGCTCAAGCCCACTAAAATTCACTCCAAACACTCCAGATAGTGTGACAATCATAACATGAATGTATGATTAACATTATTTTTTACCTTCATGTTATGTTAGTGTGACCTTCATGTTAAGTTAGTCTAACTATCGTATTATTTTAGTTCAATGGTTTTGAACTATGGGTATGAAATTTGGAAATGAAGGTCACACAAATATAACACGAATGTAACACTAACATAACATGAATGTAACGACCAAAAACACGCGAAGAAGATAAAGAGGCGTGGGATGGACCGGCCCGCACCAGCCCCCAACTAGTGTACATGAGACTCACCCCATAATCAAATACATGGTCTTAAATTCCTTTTGATTCGTGTGACTACATACATTGTATATAATTCATAAAAGTCCAAAAAATTTAAAATATAAAAACTTGCATAAAAAATAGAATAAAAAATCATGGCATATACACATTAGTCTTGAAGTAAGATAAAAATAAGTCTTTTTCATCTTGGATTTTTTCGATCCAAACCCTGAAAAATAACTAATCTATCAAGGCATATTCGATCCAAACCCTGAAAAATAACTAATCAATCAACGCATAAAAGATAAGTATTATCAATCCGGGGTTTGAAAGATTAAAAACTATCAATTTAAGATATCAGAATGATACCGTTAACATATTCTATCATGACGTTATCTTATTTCTCTCTCTCAGCTGATATGACTCTCCCTCAACTCAATGACGTTATCTTATTTTTCTCTATCTTATTTTCTCTCTCATCTGATATGGCTCTCCCTCAACTCAATTTTATCATGGAGTTATCTTATTTTTCTCTTTCAACTGATGTGGCTCTCAAATCAATTTTATGACGGAGTTATCTTATTTTTCTCTTTCAACTGATGTGGCTCTCAAATCACGCCTACCTTGATTCTCAAATCACGCTTACCTCGATATCAGGTCACACATAGATTAAAAAAAACAAATATCATTTTTTTTACCAGTTATTATATTCGATAAAATATTCAATTAAATACAAAATTTACTGATTTTTATATAATTTCAATACACATTCAATTTAATTATTATTATATATATTTAAATAATATCAATCAACAAAATATATTATCATACAAATATTTTTCAATATATATTTTCAGCAAAAATAAATATCGTCAAGTTATCGATATTATATATGATACAATATTGAAAAATATTGATATTAATTATAGACTATCAATAAATGTATTATTGTACATAAATTAATATCGAAAAAAATGTTAATATATCAGTATTATCATGTTGCTATTTGTCGATATATATTGTTGAATAAAAATTAATATAAAAAAATATCGGTATTAATTGCGGAGCATTGATAGATATTATCATATTGTTATTTTTCGATATATGTTATTGAACAAAAATTAATACCACATATCATCATGCTGTTATTTGTTGATATATATTATTGAACAAAAATTAATATCACAAAATGTCGATATTAATTGTGGAAAATTGATAGATATTATTTGACAAAAATCAATATCACAAAAATGTTGGTATTATATAAATTGAATGTGTATTTAAATATATATAATAGTAATTAAATTGAATGTGTATTGAAATTATATAAAAATCAATAAATTTTTTATTTAATTGCATATTTTATCGAATATAATAACTAGTAAAAGAAAATGATTTTTTTTTTAAATCTACGTATGACCTGGTATCCAGGTAAGCGTGATTTGAGAGCCCTATCAGCTGAGAGAAAAAAAAAATAACGTTGTTAGAGAATACGTTAATGGCGTTTCATTCAAATATCTTAAATTGATAGTTCTCAATATTTCGAACCCCAGATTGATAAGATTTATCGTTCATAATCAGCATTAATAGATAAATTATATTTTGGGGTTTGGAAAAAAAAAAAACATGCATTTTTAATTTATCTATAGAGAATCCAAAAAAAAAAAAAAAATCCAATCAAATTTTAAAAACGAAAGGAATCCAAAGTTTTGTGGATAAAAAAATAGAAATCTAATTTAAAAAATATGAATTATATGTTACACTTTTTATTTCTTTTTGTTCATAAATATGAACTCCAGAGTTGGAAGTCTATCCTAATTGATTCCATTATTGGTTGGAACTAAAAAATAATCAATTCTCTTGCAAATTTAAAAAAAATTGTGAAAAATCCATATATTATTGTCATTTAATTAATGCCACTGTTCTTGGGGAATCGTGGAAACAAAATTAGCCCATACATATTCTCTGCCCAAAAATATATTTATTTTCTTGTATAAATTATTCACTGTATTTCATCACATGTTGCAACATCTGATGTATATTTTCATACAATACAATTATTTATTTTTGATTATAGGTTTACTTAATTGGGACATTAATATTTGCATTTCAGAACTATTTATCAGCATGAATGCCTTAATTTGATGTAATAAACTCATGTGCATAATGTTGTTTTTATAATAATGGTATTTTCAAGTTATGATTTAGCTAGCATATACATATCATTATTGGTGACATTTGGATATATATATATATATATATATATATACATATATCATAATATAACATTGTGTCCCTTTATGAAGCTCTTTGGTTCCTTATCCATTTTATAGCAAGCAAATGAGTTTTGTCAGTTTGGATCATGTACCTAAGAGCAAAAACTTGTGACCAAGGTTAACTAATGTTAGTTAATATGGCGCCTCTATATATATAAATATTAGTGGAAGCTAGGTGTAAATTTAACTAAAATGGGATTTTATTTGTTCGAGTCCTAATAGTTATAGGTCAATTATCAATGCGAGTCTGAAGAAAAAAATTTATCAATTTAGAATTTGACTCTGACTGTTAAATATTGAGTAATGTTTAAGATTCACTTCCACACAAGTGAGGCGGATGAATGCACTATTCACATTTTACAATTCACGTATGAATTTGTTAAAGATTTTGTTGATGAATTACAACGATTTGTTTTACGATAAATATTTGTGAGACCGTCTCATGTAAGTTTTTAGCAAGATTGGTCCTGACAATTTCGGGCCATGGCGATAGGCACATTGGAGAAAAATCAATTTTTTGTAACTTAGATACGAGAAAAAAAATTCTCTTATTCAAAAATTATGTATATAGATCATGTTTTAAATTTTTTTTTGTCCATCTAAAACATTGGAAAAATGCGACACCAACAAATATAAACACAAAAATGTGTTTCAATGTATCAATGAAAATATCTAGATCTTCTAATATTTGAAAAGCAAAACAACAATAATACTAGATGTAAGCATAAAATTAGAAAAATACTAGATGTAAGCATAAAATTAGAAAAATGTAATCACAATTAATACTAGATGTAATCACAATATTGCCTTTTATTTTATTTTACCATTGAATGCACCTTTAATTTTGAAATGTTATATTAATCAATCAAATAATAATTATTTGATTGCTTACATGACAAATATTTTGAAATTTTAATAACAAAAGTATTGATTTTATCATTTTTAGTATCCAATTATAAAGTGATCGATTTGAATTTAATAATGACATAAAAATTGGGCTACAAATATATAACACCCCAAAAATTTGAAACATAGCTTATATGTATAACTAGAATTATACCCGTGCGATGCACGGTTTATAATTTAATTTATTAATTTTAAATTTTTTAATAATATAATGTGATAGTATTATCGTAACCTAAATTATATATCAATAAGAATTTAGACATTTTATCTCTACTGTTTCTCATTTTAAATACTATTATGTTTTTAAAATGCAAACAATAATATATATTTATATTTTTGTTGAACAATGAATTATAAAATCTATATTTAAAATATGAAGTTGTTAAAAATGACACCAATTTTATAAAAAAAAATTTAATTTAGTAATGAGAAACATTTATTGTGTTATGGATGTTAAACGATAATTGATATTAAAAAAACATTTTAACTCCTAAAAATATGTTATGTATGTTGCAGTTTATAATATAGACATAAGTGTCATGATAAATATATTATTGTATTTTTTGATGAATGCTTAATAAGTGTTTAATTTTATTGACAAAACTGCATATTCCCTGACGTTTACAATTATAAATTTTCTTGAAATTTTCGATCTAACCAATAACTTAATTATTTATAGTTAATTAAAGAAAAGATATAAATACCTAAATATATTGCTATATATATTCAAATAACGTAGATAACTGAATATTGAACCCATTTAAATTGACAAATAAACCAAACAATTATATAAAAATGTTTTTCATTATAATTAATTTCTCCAAAAGTCTAAAACTTTGTATTTTAAATTTTATTTTTTATTTCCTAATCTTTGTTTAATTTAGTCATTTATTTTTGTATTTCTAATTGTGTTAAATATAATTATGCACAAAAATTTAAATATCAAATTTATACATTGTTATTTTTTACGATGCAGTGTAAATTAACAAATTAGAATTCTTAAAAAATGATAAATTTGATATATCATGCATTAACAACAAATTTTAGATGAAGAAACTATTTAATTTGAAATTATAATTTGTTAAAAAACCTACATCCCTAAAATTGTCTCATGGTCTCATTAAAATTAAAAATTAAAAATTACAATAAACAAATTATAATAAAAACGATAAAACTAATCAATCATATATTAAACATAAATTCTAAATGAATAAATCATTTAATTTTTAAATCATGATTTCTTATTTAATATGCATTAAGTATACACTCATTCACTTATAACCCACTTGTTATCAAAATTGTGAATACAAAATAAAAGGAACAATTAAATTCTAGATACAAAAATGATAAATTTGATATATCATAGATTATAACAAAAATTTAAATAAAAAAATGATTTAATTTAAAGAATGTGATTTATATAAATATAAAAAAAGACAAAAATAACCTACATAGTCTACCAATAGACTATAGACCAACCTAGTGTACCCAACAATCCTTAAAAGTATAAATCTTTTTATTTTTGATTTTTTTAATTCTTGTAACTAACTTCTTTCCAATTATAGTATGTAAATTTAGGAGGGAAAATTCGTTATGCTATTTTTATTGAAGGTCTTCTTTTTATATATATATAGATTGTACATTAAATATGTATGAGTATTATTTAGTGTTAGCCCAAAGTAATGTTTTCTTTTCAGCCCAATTTTCATTTCCTTGGCCCAAGTTAAAGGAAAGCCTAACATAGATATAATCCGGCCCAAGCAAAATTTATTTAAAGCCCAAAAACGAGCCCATATGCTTCAACCCACAATTGTTGGGAAAATTCTTGTCACCATCTTCATTTGTATCTGCTCAACACGTGTACTTACTTCCTCCATCTGTCCAGGAAAGGGGATGATGCCCTTCTTCCTCATTTTTGCATTTCTTTCTCTCGTTTTTCAACACGTGTGTCTTGTGCGTGTGTGGTGGGTCTTGTGCGTGGGGGTGCGGAATGTCGTCGATTGAAATAGGGAGAGGCGTCACCTCGACGGGCGGCACCGTGAAGTGAGCAGGTGAGCAGAATGGTGGGGGAGCTCACGACGGCGCCGTGCAGTAAGGGTGAGTGTGTGTTGTGTGTGATGGGTGTGTGTGTTGAATGTGTGTGCTGTTGTTGGTGTCGGATGAACGGGGGAGACGTTGCCGTGTCGGGCGGCGTTGTATCGGGTGCGGGTGTGGTAAGAGAGTGGTCGCCGGTGACGAGCTCATCGCCGGCAAGCTCTCGACGGCGTGAAAAGGGGCTATGCGGCAGGTTTGAGGGGAGAGGGGTGTGTGAGTCGTGTTGTGTGTGCGTGCGTGAGTGGTGCCGCTGTGTGCGGCGGCGCCGTGCAGTGGCGGGGTGTGGGCGCTGCTGCCGGCGGAGGGCAGCAACGGCGGCGGCCGTGCAGGGGGAAAACGACGACGGAACTGGGGGAAAAGGGGGCAGGGGCTAATTTATGGAAATTTGATTGAGTACAGGGACTGTTTTGTAAATTCTTAATTTTGCATATTTATTAATCAGCCCTTTACCTTTTGTCTTATTGCATTTCAGTCCCTGCATTAATTAGGGATTCAATTTCAGCCCCTAAGTTTTAAATAAATTGCAGATTGACCCCCATAATTTATAGAAATAACATGTGGACCCCCAGATTTTACAGAAATGACAATTAGACCTCAGAACATGCTGAAATTATAAAATGAAACCTATACCTTGCTAGATATTATTTTATGACTCCAAACTTATATATTTTATGTGTTTTATGTCCTACGATACTAGGAAAAACTAGAACAACATCTAAAATGGTATGAAAAACGCGACGAACCACCGTTAGGCAAGGAAAACCCTAGTACGAGGCTACAATCGTATAAATCCTAGGTTCGATTAAACTCTAATCCTAGGATCACCAATTGTTACTCCATTCAAGGGTTTATTCTACTAGTTATTCCGAACATATACAGTTAAGTTAGACGCTAAGTCGAGTTTCTGCGCTATGTAGGGTTTCCAGACGAAGGACAAGAATAAGGAAGGAAGAGGACTACGAGCTTTTGACAGGGTTGAGTATTATCCGAGGTGGGGGTAAAATCTTATCAAATAAATGCATTTTTAATTATATAATTTATTATATGAATTTATATGCACCATGTGACTTTAAATTCGATATTCATGTGAAGTCTATTTCAGGTTGAACGTCATTACTATATGATTGATTTTTGAGTAAAATATATGTTTTCAAAAGGTTAATGAGTTCAAGGAATACAAATGCAATTGATTTCATATGACGAAAAGTCGGGATAATACCCGTACCAAGGGGTTTCTTTAGAAACCAATACATGGCAAATGATTTACTTGTCTATTTGTATTGTTGTGAATTATATGAACAAGGGTGTAAAAACCCATAGGGTCGGCTTGGTACCCGGATAGATTTCTTCGGATATCTGTCCAAGACGGATTGTAAGGGACTACTCAGGAGTCCGGATAGATTTCTTCGGATATCTGTCTAAGACGGATTGTAAGGGACTACTCGGGAGTTCGCAATGTGCACTATGTATAAGTATGTTAAGATTATGATAAAACGTGTTCCTCCTTTCACAATACAGGTGGCTCCTGATTGTACTTTTGACACTCACCCCTTATATGTGAAAACCATGAATGCAGGAGGGACGAGCTGAATTGTCTGACACTTTTGCATGTATAATTATGTATATTTTTCTTGTCGGCGTTTCCAGAACCCTATTTTGGTACTCTGTATTAAGAATCCTTTCACGTTTGAACTAAACATACTTTTCCGCTGTACATGTTGAACTCTTTTAAGTACGAGGATTATCATTTTCAGAATTTTGTTTACCATCTGTTTTCCGATGATCTATTCTTTTGGCTGGACGCCCTGTTTATAAGTGTGCTTTCGCTATTTAAGTCATATTTTCAATATTCGAAAATGGGGCGTGACAAAATAATTTATTATCAAGGAATTTTATCGATCCAGTCCCCCGAAAGATAACTTATCTATCAACACCGGTTATGAAAGATAAATCTTATCAATCGGGTTCGAAAGATTATCTATCAACACGGTATATGAAAGATAAATCTTATCAATTCGAGGTTCGAAAGATTGAAAACTATCAATTTAAGATATCGGAATAAAAAAGATAAATCTTATCAATCCGAGGTTCGAAAGATTGAAAACTATCAATTTAAGATATCAGGCGCCGTTAATGTTATATCAATTCAACGCCTACCTAAATATCAGGTGTCAGCTCTCAAATCACACCTACCTAGATATCAGGTCACATGTAAATTTAAAAAAAACAAATATTCTTTTCTTTTACTAGTTATTATATTTGATAACATATTCAATTAAATACAAAATTTACTGATTTTTATATAATTTCAATATACATTCAATTTAATTACTATTATATATATTTAAATAATATCAATCAACAAAATATATTATCATACAAATATTTTTTCAATATATATTTTCAGCAAAAATAAATATTGTCAAGTTATCCATATTATATAAGATACCATATTGCAAAATATTGATATTAATTATAAACTATCAATATATGTATTATTGTGCATAAATTAATATCTAAAAAAATGTAAGCATATCAATATTATCATGTTGTTATTTGTGGATAGATATTATTGAACAAAAATTAATATAAAAAATATCTATAATAATTGTGGATAATTGATAGATATGATCATACTATTATTTGTCGATATATATTATTGAATAAAAATTAATATCACATATGTTGTTATTTGTCGATATATATTATTGAACAAAAATTAATATCACAAAATGTCGATATTAATTGTGGATAATTGATAGATATTATTTGACAAAAATCAATTTCACAAAAATGTCGATATTATATAAATTAAATGTGTATTTAAATATATATATATATATTAATAATTAAATTGAATGTGTATTGACATTATATAAAAAATCAGTAAATTTTGTATTTAATTGAATATTTTATTGAATATAATAACTAGTAAAAGAAAATGATATTTGTTTTTTTTTAATCTACGTGTGATCCATGTAAGCGTGATTTGAGAGTCATATCAGGTGAGTGTGATCCATGTAAGCGTGATTTGAGAGCCATATCAGCTGAGGGAGAGCCGCGTTTGATAGATAAATTATCTTTCGAAATTTGGATCGATAAAATCCATATTATCAACTATACATTATATTGATTATATATATATATATATAATATTGGATGAAAATTTGCGTCGACCTTCTCACCCGGACCGGATTTTTATTATAGAAGGAAGAAAAGATTTAAGAATAAAAAGATGGTTACAATGGAAACCAAGTGTAAATGTGTAAATCTACGTCTTAGGAAGGGGAATGAATATTGAGTAGACTGAATGGGTTGGGTATACACCCCCATAATTAAACTGAATATATATAATAGTTAAAAGATAAAAAAAAAAAAAGAATGAATATTGAGTAGACTGAATGGGTCGACATATACGTGGGTGTACACCCCATAATTAAACTGAAAATATATATACAGTAGTTAAAAGATCAAAAAGAAAAAAGAAGAAGAAAGAGACCGGTCCTGATTTTTAGGATAGAAGGAAGAAAAAGATCTCTGAGATGTGGTTATAGAAGGAAGAAAAAGATCTCTGAGATGTGGTTATGGAAACCAAGTGTAAATCTACGTCTTACAAAGGGGAATAAATATTGGGATGTAAATCTACGTCTTAATGAATCTTGGGTAGACTAAATGGGGGAATGAATATTGGGATGTAAATCTTGGGTAGACTAAATGGGGAATGAATATTGGGATGTAAATCTACGTCTTACAAAGGGGAATGAATATTGGGTAGACTGAATGGGTCGATATATACATGGGTGTAGATACACCCCATAATTAAACTGAATATATAAAGTAGTTAAAAGATAAAAAGTATAGTAGTTAAAAGATAAAAAGAAGAAGAAAGAACTAGAAGAAAGGAGTGGGAGATTTAACTGAATATATATATAGTAGTTAAAAGATAAAAAATATAGTAGTTAAAAGGTAAAAAGAAGAAGAAAGAACTAGAAGAAAGGGGTGGGAGTTAAAGCAAAAGTAGTATTTTGGCTATTTATTGTTGTTATTTCAAAATATTTTAGTTGGTAGCACCATCACAATTTTGAAAAGGGAACGATTGTTTTTTTTATGCAAAATTTTCTATTCTCAAGATATGCTCTGCTACTATTTTCAAATTAGAAATTGAGAGAGAGTATGCATATAACTTGTATCATGTGTAAAATAATAAAAGAATGCAATGATACATGATACAACACAAGACATATTAAGTGATTAACATGTACAATCTCATGTGAACATAGACTTTAAACCGGGTTATAGCCAAGTGGTAAGGGTTGTCGTGATGTTAACATGTACAACCGGAGCATAGCCAAATCCCTTGGCAAACGCAGGTTGTCGATATAGACAAAGAGTATCATATGTACTAGACAAAGAGTATCATATGTACTAAGGGTTGTCGTGAACATAGTTTTTAAACCGGGGCTAGGTTATCGTGAACATAGTTTTTAAATCGGGACTAGGTTATCGTGAACATAGTTTTTAAATCGGGACTAGGTTGTCGTGAACATAGTCTTTAAACCGGGGCTAGGTTGTCGTGATCTGGGGCTAGGTTGTTGTGATGTGGGAAGAAATCCACTGGAAAACGCAGGGGAGAGGCAAACGCAGTTCGAGCCTGTGTGGGATAAGATTTTTACTAAAATATGGGGATATGAGGATAAATGACAAAGAGTCGTGTGGGATAAGATTTTTACTAAAATATTGAGATATAAGGATATATGAGATTTTTACTAAAATATGGGGATATGAGGATAAATGACAAAGAGCCGTGTGGGATAAAATTTTTACTAAAATATTGGGATATGAGGATAAATGAGATTTTTACTAAAATATGGGGATATGAGGATAAATGACAAAGAGCCGTGTGGGATAAAATTTTTACTAAAATATTGGGATATGAGGATAAATGAGATAAAATTTTTAGATTTTCACTGAAATATGAGGATATGGGGATAAATGGGATAAAATTTTCATTGAAATATGAGGAAATGGGGATAAATGAGATAATATAAGATTTTCACTTGGAATAAAATTTTCACTGAAATATTGTGGGTCTGTCCTGGCCAGAGAGTGTACCCGGTTGGTTCTCTTCCACCGATTTACATTTATCTCCACTTAAACACATCCATCGATTTCGATTCCATTCCATTCGAATGAGGGGCCGTTCCATTCGAATGAGTTATTCCATTCGATTCACATTCCATCATTCGATTCACATTCCATTCGAATGAGGGACATTCGAATGAGGGACCATTTCATTGGAATGAGTGGCCAATCTTCCACATTTATCTGCCACTTGAACACATCCCTCGATTTACATTCCATTCGAATGATTGAGGGGCCAATCTTCTACAGTTATCTGCCACTTGAACACATCATTCGATTTATATTCCATCCCTCGATTTACATTCCATTCGAATGATTGAGGGGCCAATCTTCTACAGTTATCTGCCACTTGAACACATCATTCGATTTATATTCCATTTGAATTTACATTTCATGGGCCAATCTTCCACAGTTATCTGCCACTTGAACACATCCCTCGATTTACAATCCATTCGATTTACACATCCCTTGACCGTTACATTCGAATGAGCATTCCATTCGATTCACATTCCCTCGATTTACAATCCATTCGATTTACACATCCCTTGACCGTTACATTCGAATGAGCATTCCATTCGATTCACATTCCACTCGAATGAGGGCCAATCTTCCATAGTTATCTGCACTTGAACATATCCCTCGATTTATATTCCATTCGATTTACATTCCATTCGAATGAGGGGCCAATAACTGTGCCACTTGAACACATCCTCCAATCTTCCACAATTATCTGCCACTTGAACACATCCCTTTGATTTTCTTCCACAGTTATCTGCCACTTGAACACATCCCTCGATTTACATTCCATTCGATTTACATTCCCTTCGAATGAGGGGCCAATCTTCCACAGTTATCTGCTACTTGAACACATCCTCGATTTACATTCCATTCGAATGAGGGGCCAATCTTCCACAATTATCTGCCACTTGAACACCCTTGACCGTTCCATTCGAATGAGCATTCCATTTGATTCACATTCCATTCGAATGAGGGCCAATGACCGTTCCATTCGAATGAGGGGCAATCTTCCACAGTTATATGTCACTTGAACACATCCCTCGATTTACATCCCATTCAAATGAGGGGCAATCTTCCACAGTCATATATCACTTGAACACATTCCTCGATTCACATTCCATTTAATTTACATTCCATTTGATTTACATTCCATTCAAATGAGGGGCCAATCTTCCACAGTTATCTGCCACTTGAACACATCCCTCGATTTATATTCCATTCGATTTACACATCCCTTGACCATTAGCATTCCATTCGATTCCATTTAATTTACATTCCATTTGATTTACATTCAATTCAAATGAGGGGTCAATCTTCCACAGTTATCTGCCACTTGAACACATCCCTCGATTTATATTCCATTCGATTTACACATCCCTTGACCATTAGCATTCCATTCGATTCACATTCCATTCGAATGAGGGCCAATGACCGTTCCATTCGAATGAGGGGCCAATCTTCTACAATTATTTGCCACTTGAACACATCTTTGATTTAGATTCAATTCGATTTACATTCCATTTGTTTGAGGGTCAATCTTCCACAGTTATCTGTCACTTGAACACATCCCTCGATGACACATCCCTCGATTTACATTCCATTCGAATGAGGGGCCAATTTTCCACAGTTATCTACCACTTGAACACATCCCTCGATTTACATTCCCTCGATTTACATTCCATTCGAATGAGGGGCCAATGACGGTCAATGAAATGACCATTCCATCGAATGAGCTAGGGGCCAATCTTCCACAGTTATCTGCCACTTAAACACATCCCTCGAATTTCATTAGGGGCCAATCTTCCACAGTTATCTGCCACTTAAACACATCCCTCGAATTACATTCCATTCGAATGAGGGGCCAATCTTCCATAGTTATTTGCCACTTGATAACATCCTTCGATTTACATTTTATTCGAATGAGGGGCCAATAACCGGATGAGAGGAGTTCTTTGTCTCTTCCTAATAAAAAAAGAAAAAAAAAAGAATGAGTTTTAACCATATATATATGATTGAACAGGGGCTAATGACCGGATGAGAGGAGTTATTCGTCTCTTCCTAATTTAAAAAAAAGAAAAAAAATAGAATGGACTTTAACCATATATACATGATTGAACTGAACCAATTAGCACCGCCCTATATTTATGGGTCTATTAAGATGAGCAGCCATGTACAGTCTGGCTGAATTTTTATTTCTATTTTCCAATCATTCATTCTTCTATAATTTTATTTTAATAATATTTCCAAAATAACTTCACTTCTTAAAAAACAAAAATCATGGGGAATCCAAATACAAATACATTATTTTTATTTATATATGAAATTTACGGTTTAGATCATGATCAAAGTATATCGGAAGAAATGAATACTAATATAAATAACATACTTAATTTTTTTTTTTTTGTAAATGTTCCAATCATATGATCAAAATAAATGGGAGGAAATAAAGAACAATTATCATTAGAACATCTAGTACAAGATTAATTAACCAAAACAATGTTGACATATATATACTCTATATATATGTATATATAAAAGCCACTACAACAAACAAAATTTCGATCACAATAAGCTTATTATTAATTATCATCATTTGTATTTGTTGTAAACAAAAGATTTAATTGTAGTAGTTGATGTGGATGAAGTTAATAGAGGTCGATGGATATTATTGAAATATAGAAGTGAAAATTGTTGTCTGCAAATGAGTGGTCAAAATAATGAATGGATATTTAGAAGACATGTATGTAATAAAACAAGAATTTTAAAGTCATTTTGGCGCTTACATGATCAGGATTGTTGTCCTTTTCCTACAGCTATGTGCCAAATTCAACATGCATCACCCTTCCAATTATTATTATTATTACTATTTTATATTTTTAAGAAGAATTTTATTTTTTTAAAAAAAGAATCTAGCCCTCCAAATATCAAGATTTTAGTGGAATAATAATTAATTAAATTCATGGAACTCTATCTATATCATAATATTCCCCATAAATTAGTATTTCCTTTCAAAATTCCAAACTCCATCATTATCCTCAAAGCATTATTTATTGGTTGATATTATTCCTCCTATATTTTTGTGATGCAGTATCTTGATATTCATGGAACTGAAACTGTCACTCGTTGTTATGTTATATATATACTTTTGAGTAATTAAGAATGGGAAAATATCAATTTTAGTCCTGTAAGTTAGACTCATTCCAGTTTTGGTGCATCAAGTTTAAACTTTTCAATTGTAACCTTTTAATTATCGATTTTTTTTCAATTTCAACTTATATGACTAAAATTGATATTATCCCAAAGAGTTTATTAAGATGATGAGAAAAGGAAACATATAAAAAGAAATTAAATTAAATTTGAGTTTGATAATCTGGACTAAATTATTTAGTGTTAAATGTAAAAAAAAAAAAAAAAAAGAATTCAGAATTCTGAAGTATTTGCTTTTTGCACTTTACTACTTAAACAACATTTATTTATTCGATTGCAACGTCCTTGAAGTTGACAAGTTGTGGAGTTTTGTAACCAAAATTACTTCACATAGTTTACTTTTTTTCACCTTACAACACAGCTTAATTTTATATTTTTATAATTCAATTACAACATCTGATTTTAGGATGCTTTTTGATAAATTAGAACATGAGGCTGCTTTTAGGGTTGCAAAATGAAAAACAAATAAAATGATTCAATACATGAAAGTCATATGAGCTCCAGTTTGTTAGGAAAATGGTCGGAAAATCGATTTAGGTTGTAAGCAGATAAAAAAGAAAAAGATTAGCTTTCAAAAAAAAAAGATTATACTTTAAGTTGAATTAATTCTGCATTTAACTCAATTATTTAATACCTTAATGTAATGTGTAATGTTTTATACCTGTTCAACACTAAAAAGATAAACATGAATATATATTATTTAGATGGACTCTGAAGATTGTAATTTAGCATAAGAATTGGAGTTTCTGTAAACAAGATAAAGATAAATTTCATAATTATCACTTTTTTCACAGAAATTATGAAAATTTGTAAAGATTCTTAAAAATAAGATAAAATGAAATTGGGTTATATATGCATGCATGATCAGTTTCTAAATAATATTCTAGCTATCTCATCTCAATTATTTATTGATTGCTTTAATTATAAGAATAGCCAATTTTATACCCTCATGATCAAATCGTGTCCAATTCCAACATTACATCTATTGTATACATAGATTAATATTGATTGATCAAGAATTAAGGAGCCAACAACTTGAATCACATCGATCCTTTTGATAAATTTAATTATGACTTTATTACTTCACGTGCTAAATTTATTTTGTCAATTAAGTCCAAATATTGAATTTTGGAGTCATGGTCAATGTAAATAAGCAAAACATAAAAGCTAAGAAAATAAATTAAGGGAAAAACATTGACCTGTACTCATCAAACCCTAAAAATCAGAAAATTTCTAAGTTTGTTTTGTCATTACATCAAAATAATTTATGAGGTGTGTACTATATTTGTTTGTTTAGCTTTTTACTAGGATTGCTCAATTTGATCACGAGTCTCTTATTTGAGATAAGACATTGGCTATGATGTATCAGAAATTGTTTTATATATTGGCTCCCACTTACATAGGGTAATAAAATCAAGTTTTATATATATATATATATATATATATCAAATAATATTCCACTTACATAGGGTAATAAAATCTTGTTATATATACATGAGAAATTGTAATTTTATGTATTCTAATTTTAGTCATCTAATATTATCTGTTTTCAAGTTCATCTGATATGTTGCTTTGGATTTCAATTTTTTCCTGCGTGAATGTCAAAATTATCAACATTGATTTTTCAATTCGAGCAAAATTAGAACAAAATTGAAAAAAAAAATGGATAAAACTTAGGTTAGAAAATAGAAATTGAGATATTTTTCAAAAAGAATATATACATATACACATAAATACTCACTCTCTTTACTGTCGGCCTCTATTATAAACTTTTCTGAATGTCTCATTTTGTCTCCTTGTGATCAAGAGTACTGTTTAAGATTTTTATCAATTTTTTTACTTTAAATCTTGTAATAATTAATGGTGTTAACCATTTTACAATTTGATCCATCGATGATTCTTGGAGTAGATTCATTAGTTTTTTTAGATGAAATTTATGGCCAAATTTTGTGTGAAGGATTTTAAAATTAATCCTAAACGAGATTAATTCAAAGATCTACATCTTTTTATAATGGAATTATATTTTTGTAAAAGTTCAAGCAATGTATTCTCATGAATTTGGAATTCATTATATTGATTTGTCAATCTAAACACAATATAATACTCCCCTATTTCATATATATAAATTTGCTAGACTTTTCACAAGGATTGAAAAAGTAAATGAAAAAACCTTTTAAACTAGTCAATGCTATATAATGATACTACTTAATTATATTTCTTATATTTTCAAGACTATATTGAAATGAATAAAGGTATATTAACACAGAGTCAAATAAATATTGCTCTATTTATAAAAAAAATGAGTTAAAAAATAGATATTGGGGAAAAAAAAGGAAGTATATATATATATATATATATATATATTGGCAAAAACTTTTATGCACCGGTTGCACGGACCCATTCATGTGCCCAAAACGCGTCTCCCACGCGCCTGCACAACGTATTTATGTCTAACTATATACAAATGTATGTCTAATATATACAAAGGTATGTCTAAGTATACATAAATGTATGTCTAACACAACGTAAAAGTATGTCTAATATAACGTAGTGATATGTGCCAAAATTCAAAAATCAAGTCCAAAAAAGACAAGGTATGAAATCTGGGTAGTATGGTATATTTAACACAGCTTAAAGGTATGTCTAACATAATGTAAATGTATGTTTAACATAACCTATTGGTATGTGAATTTTTTAAAAAATCATGCACGAAAAAAAAAAAAAGAGACGATCCCCCTGACCCGGATCCGACACAGGTGCATGGATTTAAGATCCATACACCTGATTCACAGTACACTTACTCATACATGTTAGGGTTAAAGCGAGTAGCACTTTAATGACATCAAGTGAAAGCATTTACTTCCTCCTTAAAACATGTGCAAATGAAGATGAGCAAGATTTCATATAGTATTACAATTTTTTAATATCACAATTAATTTACTTCGATTTAAATATCACTCCATTTTATAATGTAAAAAATAATGTAAAATATATGACTCACTGCTATTAATTAACTATATATACCTTATAAATTTAGCATTGTCTTCCATAATCTATATAGCCACCATATATATCCGATGCAACTTTTTCTTAATTTGTATGCCGACACTATACATGAATTGGACGTTCGGCACTTTCCTTTTCCGAGTGAATTAATTTTGAAACTTAATCAATAACAATTAATAATAAGTACTAATAATATATAAGTGTCACAATTTCAAACCTTGTGTAGTAAAATATTCTTTAAAATATTATGGAGGTCTATTGTGAGATTTGTATTATATTAACTCTTTAACTTTCATATCTGTTATTTGATTATCTCTCTAGATTTACATCACATCTGAAATCAGATTGAGAGATTTCTTCATCTCTTCTTAATCAAGAGTATTAATAAGAAAAAAACTTAAGAAAGCAAGCTATTTAACTTTCAATCCAAATTTCTCTCAATTTCCATACATAACTGTTTCGGTTTTCTAAGATTAAATTTTAAATTGAATTATTAGTATTATTATTTACATTTAGTTGTGGCACGGATCTTTAGTGGCTATAATTTTAGAGTAAGTCTCGTGTGAGACCGTTTCATGGATTCTTTTTTGTGAGACGGGTCAACCTATTACGCACACTTATCAATTTATATGAAAATTTGTGGGTATAGATTCAATTCATGGGTAATAAGGATCCGTTTCACGGAAACTATTCGTGAGACCGTCTCAAAGAGTTTTTGTGATACTTTTATATTCAAGAAAGATGATATATTTGGCCAGTACAAGATCGTACGTACGTAAGTTTCATTGAACGTACACGATTTAAATATCCTTTTGTGCATAAATATTTCTGATATAGCCACACACAATAATCCTTATATATACTTATGTACCACAATGCTCTTATGATTATTGGTAATATTATAAATTAAAAATAAAACAATGGTTAAACTTTATTTAAGTCGTATTATAGTGAATTTTCCTGAATTATATTATGAGAAAACAAAATGACGGCTGAAACTGTAGTAGTTGAAGTTAAGAGGAGTGATTAAATCTATAAACCAATGATTAGAATGACTAAACTTGCTCTCCACGTAAGTAGAAAAGTTGTATTAACAAGTCAAAAAGTTTGATTAATTCTTCCATTGCTTAGATTATCTAATTATTACTTTCTCTTTTTTGATTTTTATGGGTTTTGCCGACTACTTGAGATGAATAATTAATACTAGTTTTATATGTAGTCGGTCCATAAATATATACCCCATTTCCAATGTTTTTTTTCTTCATAAATTAACAAGAATATTATTATTCCATAAGAAAAGGACAGAATCTGAAATCCCTTATAATCAATTTATTTTAATCTAATTTTAAAATTTACGTTGATCCTTCGAAATTATTACCATATAAATTGTAGGTTTTTTTTTTTAATGACTCGGCATTGATGCTTCTCTACCAATATCATCAATAGGTCCTATCGGCTATCCCAAAAGAGAGCACTTTTGTCTTTTTGAAAAAAAAAAATCACTTTTTCCCCAACCATATGACCCGTGTGCTTGATGTATATGAAAATCAATTTTAATTCTGTAATTGAAAAAAAATATTAAAATTTTCAGTCATTTTTCCATCCGAATATCTAAACTAAAGTATTTTTTTCTGAAACTTCATTATTTCTCAAGCTCAGGAGTTCAGAGATTCAAATTGGAAAGTGATTGAAACTAAAAATCTAAATTAATTGTAAGACTACATTCGATTTTGAATTATAAATATGGCTAATTTCGAACACCAAATTTTGGGACAAGTTAGAAATATATATATGAATACACACACACATTACTTTAGTAATTAAATTAATGTTTTGGCTCCACCAACAAATGCTTTACACATCACAATATAAGATTTGACATGAAGGGTTGTATCTCTAAAGATGGATGATTTTATCTCAAAAGGCAAATCATTTCGTAGAAGCAATACATCAACTTAAAAAATATACAACTCTATAATTTAATTTCTGCCGGCACTTATATCATTGGTAGATATATATATATATATAGGAACAAACTTTTATACACCGGTGGGATCCGTGCAACCGGGTTGACCCGTTCACGCGCCCAAAACGCGTCTCCCATGCGCCTGCACGAGCTCCCACGCGCTGAACACTTGTGCTGAAGCTCATCCAAAATTCGCTCCAATAAACCAACCTTTGTGTATAGTTAAACCAACCTTTGTGTATAGTTAGACCAACCATGTTTAAGTAGGTATAACTATATACAAAGGTATGTCTAACATATATAAATGTATATTTAACTATATGTAAAAGTATGTCTAACATATACAAAGGTATGTCTAAGTATACATAAAGGTATGTCTAACACAACGTAAAAGTATGTCTAACATAAGGTAGTAGTATGTGCCAAAATTCAAAAATCAAACAAAAAAAGACAAGGCATGAAATCTGGGCAGAATTGGTATGTTTAACATAGCTTAAAGGTATGTTTAATATAATGTAAATGTATATCTAACATAACCTACTGGTATGTGATTTTTTTTCAAAAATCATGTGGGGAAAAAAAAAAAAAAAGGTGCGGTCCCCCCAACCCGGATCCGACCCGGGTGCATGGATCTATGGATCTAAGATTTATGTACCTGATTCACAAGAGACCTATATATATATATATATATGAAATTATTAAAAATAACAAGAAGTATAATGTACTGATTTGTATCTGACGTATCCTCCAATATTTTCTTGGGTGTTTAATATGATTAATACCTTTGATAAATGAAAAAAAAGTTGGAAATAGTGAAAACTTCCAAACTTAGATAATTACTGGGCCCCTTCCATACTTTACCTGAAATAACGGTCAAATTAGAGCATAATATTTCCATATATATTATCTTATGCAATAGACTACTGCTCATTCATACAATTCTCACATGCTCCTGTCATTTAATTGGTTTAGTTTAATTAGTAGTAGTACTATAAGTCACATTAATTTATTAATTATTGCAAAGGAATATTATAATGTAAGTGTCACACTTATTTGATATTTAAGAAAGTTTAAAAAATAGGGTTATATAAAAATGTTATTGATAAAATTAATAAAAAGAAAAAAACAATAAAACATGTTAGTAGCACGTGAAGGGCATATGCATGTAGAATGATAAATTATGCATGTGTATGTGTCCTGAAGAGCACATGCCCATGTATGGTATGTCCTTAGCATGCCAAAATGTGACATGCTTTTCTTTGTTCCTATTCAATTGTGCTCATCATAACCACCGCATAAAAAAGTGAAAACAAACAAAAATTTGAATTCGGTGATGAAATATGAATTGAAAATGAAAACAAAACAAAACAAAACAAAAGCTTATCTTATTTTGTGTATGTGGAGATAACTAGAAGAGGCAATGGGTAGTGGTAAAGGATTCCTATATTTTCCAAATCCAAGACCCAAATATTGATGGATATTTTAAATATTGCTTGGATTAATCAAGTTGATGATTAGGGTTCCCACTTGGTCTATGTATAAGGACATAACCCACAAATCATACCATTGATATATATATATATATATATATATATATGGCTTCTTCTGTAGTACACCGGGTGTATTAATACACCAGACTCTCCATCATTTTCAGTCATTAGATCTGAGACCATAGTTGACTTTGACCTTAATGATCTCAGATCTGATGGCTGAAAATGAGTGGAGAATCTGGTGTATTAATACACCTGATATACTATAGAACTACCCTATATATATATACCCCTAAAGTCACTTTGCTATTTATCACATACAAAAAACAGAAAACACTAATAATTAGAAAACCAACATATATAGCACTATCATGTGCGTGTAGAGGACACAAATGCCCTCCTCAAAATCTATTTTCTTGAAAATTTTCTCTTGCACCCACAATCATTAATTAATTTCATATATTTTGATACATGGGAATAAATATTGTAGAATAAATGGAGGAAAACATAGTAACATATGATCATAGTTGATTCCACGTTTTAGTTTGTATCATCACACACTTTATGATTAAAAAAGTGCATGCTAAGACAAGCCTCCTGGCCATATATGCCCTAGATTTTAAAGAGGAGTTCGTCCACACCTGAAAGGCCAAGGGCAATTTTGTCTTTTCAACCATAAGTGGAGAAGAGCATGAATGGATGTTGTGGGATTGGATTAGTGAAGGGATTAGGACCAAAGTAGGGAATAGGTGAAGAAGATGTTTTCCTACTTGAGGACAAGATAAGGGCAAAAGAAGAGGGATAGGGCCCTCTTAATTATACATATGTAACCCTTTTTAATTGGCTAATAGTAATTTCTATCATATTTCATAACACATATTCGATTATGATAAATATAATTTCATAATACACCAATCGATCTGACATGCGATGATAAGGTCAGGTCATCTTATATATACACGTAATTCATAAATTTCTATTTAAGAAAAAAAGAGGTGAGAGAGAAGTTCATGGAAATGGCTTTTGTGAGGTAATTGAGATGGCTTCCATTGCTCACTTATGTAGAGGACAAAATGGTCCTTTTCCAAAATTTGTATTTTCTCTTGTCCAATACATGGATACATAGATGATGTATATGTAGTAGCAACAACATCATTCATGTTTCTTGTCACCTTGCATATATCAAGTCTTTCCACTTATAAAATCAACTCCACTAAACTCTAAAGAAAAAACCAATCAAACTTTACCCCAAAAAATAATCAAAAAATGTATACCCTAATGTGTAGTCACCATCCCCTCCATTTCTATATAAACACAATAGACCCCTCTCTTTCTCTTGCAACACAACATTAGTTCATCTTCCAAACCCACAAACCTAGACCTACTTCTACATCTACTACTAGTACGAGGACCCGAGAAAACCAAAAGTTCTTGCTCTAAACTCCCCCCCCCCCCCCCCCCCCTCTCTCTCCTAGTACAAAAACATTCCTCTTCACATAAAGACCATGCTTTCAAGATCTAGAGTACTCTCCGATGCCTTCTTAGCCCACCCTGTCAATCTTCATCATAAATTCTTGGATCTCAACTCTGTCAAGGAATTGCCAGAAACTCATGCATGGACCCCCGAACTCGACGACGACCACCCCCTCTCCGACGTCGGCGGCGATTGCGATCACGAGACCGTACCCGTTATCGATCTAAATAACGAGAATGCCACTGAGCTTATTGGCCATGCATGCAAGACTTGGGGTGTGTTCCAGATCATCAACCACAGTATTTCCCAGAATTTGCTTGATGAAATTGAGTTGGCAGGAAATAGGCTCTTTAACCTCCCCATGCACCACAAACTCAAGGCGGCCAGGCCCGCCGATGGTGTTTCAGGCTACGGCGTTGCTCGTATCTCTTCTTTCTTCTCTAAACTCTTGTGGTCCGAAGGGTTCACCATTGTTGGTTCACCCCTCGAACACGCCCGCCAACTTTGGCCCCATGATTATCACCACTTCTGGTATATACATGTTTCATCTCGTGTCGATTATTTTTAAAATAAAAGATGTAACATCAAGTGTAATAAAAGGGATGACATCAAAAAAACATAAAATTTAAGCGTCTGCCTCATCTAGGTTTACTAAATATACAATAACATGATGTTTCATCTCATATTTCATTCTGCTCTGCCCGTGCAGTGACACAATAGAAGAATACCAAAAGGCGATGAACCAACTAGCCGGGCGGCTGATGTGGCTCATGCTCGGCTCATTAAACATAACAAAAGACGACGTGAAATGGGCAACACCGGAGGACCAATTCGGGGGAGGGTGTGCAGCCCTACAACTAAACTCCTACCCAGCCTGCCCGGATCCAGGCCGGGCCATGGGGCTGGCAGCCCACACGGACTCGACGATCTTGACCATTCTCCATCAAAGCAACACGAGCGGGTTGCAGGTCCTCCGGGAGGGGGGGAAGCGGTGGATTACGGTGCCGCCCCTCCCGGGGGCCCTGGTAATCCACGTGGGAGACCTAATGCACATATTGTCAAACGGGTTATACCCAAGTGCGCTCCATCGGGCCATGGTGAACCGGAGCCGACATAGGTTGTCTGTAGCGTACCTATATGGGCCCCCATCAAGTGTCAAAATCAGCCCACTTCCAAAGCTAGTAGACCATTTTCATCCCCCTCTTTATAGGCCAATAACTTGGAGTGAATATCTGGGCACTAAGGCCAAGCATTTCGACAAGGCTCTTATATCTGTACGCCTATGTGCTCCTATAAATGGCTTCGTTGATAACAATGATCATAACAGTGTACGAGTTGGATAATAATATACAATCAATGCTAATATCATCATCCATCTTTAATTTTGTTTTCATTTTAATTAAATCATCTTTTGTATTATTATTATTAGTTTAATTTTTTTTGTTTTCTTTACCTCATGCTGATGTTATGTCGGAGGAGAATTTAAGAAAAAGGTTGTATCAAATCATACATATTCTTAACAAACAAATAGCCTTTAATTGTCGTTGGTTAGAGAGAGAAAGGAAAAGAGGTAGGGAGGAAAAATATTTAAGGATTTGAATAAAATAATTATGATGATGATCACTTATTTGATCAGATCAATAAATATATACGTGTGTGTCAATGCATGTAGCAAAGGACAGAGAAACCGACATGTTTCATTCTCCGGATAAAAAGGAATTCTTCCCTTGAAAGAATATATAATTAAGCTGAACACACCTTTGTTGATGAGAATGAAAATGATTAAATCATGTAATATTTATTAATATCAAACTTAGAAAATTCTATATATGAGAAAATTTGGTTTCCTAACATAGACTTCCTTCTTTTCTTCTTTAATCCACGATATATTTAAATAATAATCCGATTTTACTTGAAATGTTAATTTCTGTCTACATGAATGATGAAATTGAAGAGCACACATTAACAATTTCATCGTCCACATAGACAAAAATGGGAAAAAAGAAAAAAAAAACGATAGTTACACAATCAAATTTGGGATTAGTAAATTTCATCGTCCATGTAGACAAAAATGGGAAAAAAGAAAAAAAAAACGATAGTTACACAATCAAATTTGGGATTAGTAAAGAATTGATGGCCATAAGACCTACGTTCCATACAAGTAATTTTCCCATTCTATATTCCAATGTGTGTTTTATCTATATTTCAAAATAACGATAACATGTCAAATCTATAAATAATATTGCTAATTATCATTCGTATGGTGAGTATTAAATAGAAATTATATATAAATAAAAATAAATAAATAAATAAATAAATATATATATATATATATATATATATATATATACTGATCATCATGTGATCATGACCAATCTTAACTTTTTGCTAACTCATCATAACAAGTAAATTAAAACAACTTATAATAAGTAGAGCATCCACATGACATATATATATATATATATATATATATATACACTTTTGTCCATATATATTTTCACTTCTCTGTCTAGAAAACTTTTGGGTATTATTATTGTAAAGACATGAGTGACAGTGTTTAATGTGGGTTGTGCAGAAGACTCTGATTTGAGATGTATTGTGGAACCATGTGCTCTTTGATAAGAGTTCGATCACACTAACAACAATAATGGAAGTTTTACCATGATACTAACACCTTTCATTTTGTCACTTTTCCCTTTTAAACTATATATATATATATAAGCATTATATATATATATATATATATATATATATATATATATATATATAAAAGCACACCTACATGAATTCTTCTACTATACACAACACAACCTAGCTAGCTCATAATTTCTAATTAAATGATCTTCACCTCATACACAACTTGATAAACATATGTATAAGATCTTTTAATTTGGTGTGAAATCAAGATCTAGTTAATTTGTCTGCATTTTCATTACCCATAAAAATAAAAATAGATAAGAAAAACCTCATGTGATTTTTAGAATTAATAGATTACTAATAAAGGAAATCGCAATTTTCGTTCGGTGACATACTTTTACCAATAATTTTACATATTTCAATATTTTATTTTTTCAATTTTGGTCCACTTTTGTTTGACAATTTTGGCCATGTGGACATTGGAATTGAACTGAAAAATCTGTCCCAGTTATTTCATCATCATTCAAGTAGGTCAAAATCGAATTTAAAACAAAACCAGATGGGAATTGTTAAAAATAAAAGAAAATAGTTATAAAATCAAAATTCGAATACATAACATTGATAATAAAAAGTGGACAAACAAAGGTTATAAGACGAGTATTAATGCAACTTAATTTCCCTTAATATATAATTAGCCCTCATCATTTGTTGTGGACGTCAGATTCTGATCCCTTTTTGATTGGGGAAATAAATCAATTTTAGCCTTGTAAATTTATCATGACTTAACTTTTTTTTTTTTTCACTTAACATTGTTCTAACGGGATCTCTCTATTGCAGATAATGTTACATTTACAATTTCAAAATAATTATTACACACCACGTAGATACAATGACATCACCAATTAACACATTTCGTGTATTATATACCATGAAAAACAAGATGTAACATTAAATGTAATAGAAGATCCGGACCGGGAACGATGTTAAACTTATTATTAAATTAAGATTAAAAATTTCCCCCTATAATTCCATCACATGTTGATTAAAATCATTTTAGCATCAAATAAGTCGACAATCATCTTCAATATTACTAAATAAGATAGGACAAAGTTGCTGCCTTTTCCTTTTCAGAAATTTAGTTGGGCCAATTAGAGTGTCTTCACTATTGCCCTAATTTATGTTCTCTGTTTCTTGGCCTCCTGCATACATTAGGAACATCAAAATTTGTCTTAGTCTTCAGACATTTGGTAAAAGCTCATGTCTTTTAGACAAAGTGCAGCTGTCACATTAATTGCACATATAATCACTCAAAGTCCATATATATATATATATATATATATATAATGAAAAACTGAAGGCAAAAAGTATAGCGTAGCCTCCCTATATCATTGTCTCAACATCTTTGGCAAATTCTCTTTTTATCTTCTTAACTAATTTAGCATGCCTCTATATGCTTCCACCCCCTTTAGAGAGATAAATAAATAGTAGAAGCTGTGAAAATGGATGTATATATGAGTTGAACTAATTGCACAATATCTAATGATTTCAATAGGGACATGTTTATGTAGAGATGAGAATACTTGGCATTCATTCAATATATGAGAAAAGGGGGGGTCTCTTCAATTAAAGATGATTATGGCCATTTGCCACCAATATTCTCTAATCAAGAGTTGTTGCATGCTAGCTAGAAATTTCTAATTGAGAGCCTATATATGTTTTGACCTGGCCGTTTGAACAGTGTGCAACATTAATACTCCCACTAAGGAGACAATAGGGTTTCTAAAAAGGAAGATAATCCAATCAGATTTGTTTATCTTTTCGAGCGAAATGAGATACGGGCCGGATTGAAATGCTGGTGCTGCTAAAAGATTATCTCATAAGAATCTAGACTAACCTCTGTGGTGCTTAAAATCAAGAAATCACTCAATCAAACTCTCTAAATTCTTCCACAATTATTGCACACTATGATACAAAAATTCTCTTACTCCTACACAAGATGACAAGATGCACCCACTTCTTACCCTAAAGAAAGGTGTGATCAGAATGAAGAAAAAGAAAAAGAATGGCCCTTATCACTTTCCCTTGCTTTTCTTGTCAACCAATATTAAAGTTCTCAAAGAAAAATAAAAATAAAATCACACACTTTATAAATATATATTAAAGGAAATACCTATATATACATATGAAAAGCAATTTAATTAATTAATTAAAGGAAATACCTATATATTTCAAGAAAGTACCCATCAAAGAATTCAATTGCATCATGATCACTGGATTATATATATATATATATATGTGAGAATTCATGTAATAAGTCCAAACAAGATTGTGTGCAACTGTACATCAACTTGCACAATATCTTAATTATTTATTTCAACAAAATCTATTGGATTCTTTTCATATTGGCACAATACAAATTATGTTTTGTTTCTGTCCTAAATTGTTCAAATCTATGTTTAAAGTTGATAAAGTCAGAAACATTTAAATGAAGATGAACAAACAAGATTATGTGGTTCACATTCTTTGTGCATTTCTTTTATCAAACGGCAATAAGACTTGAACAATTAAGGCTCCTGCCAACTCATACACTGTACATTAGATCTGCATTATATTTGGGGATTTGAATATATATATATACACACACACTAAATATCTCCCAAACCATATATA
Organism: Scutellaria baicalensis; assembly: GCA_005771605.1. Classification (NCBI taxonomy): domain Eukaryota; kingdom Viridiplantae; phylum Streptophyta; class Magnoliopsida; order Lamiales; family Lamiaceae; genus Scutellaria; species Scutellaria baicalensis. Next base: position 78,986,578 of record CM016721.1, read on the forward strand.
CTAAATTTTCCGATCCGGTTTGATTTTTTTTTTAACTTCAAATTAATTTCTTTAAAATTAAATTAATGTTCAAAGATCTTTTTTCTTTGGATTTATTATCAGTACGAAATATGTTCTTTTTGGGTTTTACTTGACAATTATTTAAAGGGGAAAATATAATTATTTGTCCCGTAAGTTATAGACATTGTCCAATTTGTATTAGTGATTATGCATTTTTCAATTTTGGTCATTTAATTTGTTGATTTTTTTTCTCAATTTTAGTTGGAAAATTGTCACATAAGCTAGCATTTAGAGAACCACATCAGTTCGTTTCCTGTAAAAATCTTATTAAAATTGGATAAATCAACAACTAAATTACAATATTGGAAAACATTATAATTATTAGCAAAATTTGAACAAAGCTTATTACAATGAGTAAAAAGTTGTATGTGGCTATATATATATTTTTTTTAATATTAACCGTCAACGAAATTTTGTTAAATACTCTCCAATGCTCAACTGAAAATCATTCCAACCATTTTTTTTTTAATTGAAAATTGACCGCGAATAAAATAATGTATCGTAGAATTAATACTTAGCATAAAATATTATTAAGAGTTACTCTCTGTCTCCTGTGCATCAGTTGTATGGATTTGTGATCCGTGCAACTGGGTCGCACGCGGGCAGCCTAGCCCGTGCCTCTTTAGTTTTTTCACGTGTTTTGGTCGTTACCCTCACGTTATGTTAGTGTTACCTTCGCGTTATGTTAATGTGACATCTCCAGATTTCATACTCTTAGTTTAAAATCACTGAACTAAAATGTTAATCATACCCTCATGTTATGTTAGGGTTACCTTCATATTATATTAGTGTTACCCTGGTGAGGGTAACACGGGTAACACGGGTAACACTAACATAACATGAGGGTAACCCTAACATAACATGAGGGTATAACTGCCTGAAGCGAATCTTGGTGGGTTTGAGCGCACCCACCAGGCACGTGGGGCGCATGAAAACGCGTGTCAGAGACGCGTGGGGCGGGTCAACCCGAGTGCATGGATCCTAGATCCATGCACTAGTTGCATAAAATAGTTTGCCAATTATTAATGGGATAAAATCACATTTGGTCCCATAACTATATTCTTTTCCATAATTGGTCCCACAACTATTTACTTTTTTAATTTAGTCCGTAACTTGAATAATTGCTCAATTTTGGTCCCAATGTCCCTGAAAATTTCAAATTTGACCGGAAAATTGTCACGTGACATCCATTTTGGAGGTTTCCGGTGAAAAATAATTACGTATTTAATAAAGATGACATTTTTTTAGATTTTTTTTTAATGTTTGGACCAATACAATAATCATCACATCTCATGTCATGTCATTATTATTCATTGGAAATCCTCAAATTGGATGTCATATGACTATTTTCTGGCCAAATTTGAAAATTTAGACGATATTGAGATCAAAATAGAGCAATTATAGAGGTCCTCATGATTGATTTTAAAACCAGATATCTTATTAGATTGGGCTTTTAGCTTCCACCCTAATTTATCTACAACAAAACTCGCGTGCAACCGTCGCACATGCGACGGAATTCCAGATCACATACTTATAGCTGAAAAAGACATACTTATGAGTGTAAAAGACATACTTTTAAAACTCATGTTTATACCTGTAAAAATATACTTATAAAACATATACTTATAGCTGAAAAACACATACTTATACCTATAAAAGACATACTTGAATTTGGTCGCATGTGAGACAGTCTCACAAGAGACCAACTCATTTATCTATTGCAACTAAAATTTACAACCAATTAATGGGCTATGAGTTATGACCCATTAATATACTTATTATTTTCAAGACTTACTTCATCTTTTTTTATATCTATATCATAATTTTCCAATATCTGTCATCATTCACACCAAATCTATTTTGATGAATAATATTGAATAAAGCTTCATAAATTTATGTTTTTTAAATACGAGATTTTGTTGTCCGAACTATATATCTAAAACAATATTGATAACTTACTAACACTTAATTCTAATTATAATTTTGCTATAATTATTTAGAAATTAATAGTACTTTTGTTGATAAAGTGAAAATATTGTTCACCGATGCAGTTCTATGAAAACAAATCACGAATATGTATACTATCAAATGTCACATAGTACATGGAGTATGATAGGTTATATGAAATCGATTTTACAAGAGTTCTATTTATCATCTCAACATATTTTGTCACGCAGAGACATGCATAATTAGGTTGAAGCTTTGCATATTAATTCCTTTTTTTTTTTTTCTTTTTCATTATATGATTTGTATTTTAATTGGATTATATAGACCCTTGTCAATTAAATTCAGAAAACAAATCAAGGAAAAGTTCAAAAATATTCCACATAAAAATAAAGACATTGTCGCATGCATTATAAGTTTTAAATGAGTCATTATGACACTAGAGGACCACAAAATCACCAATCTTTTTTTCTTTTTTTCATCCTTGATTGAGTATAATTACTTTTCTTAGTTATGTATTTAACACAATGCAACGGGTCGGGTTGGGGCACAGATCTAAGATAATATAATATTTGTATAACATAATAATTGTATAACATGGTAGATATATAAGAGTAACATTGATAACAAAAATTATGTTCAGATATGTAATACTAGCCTTATCATTTTCTAGCCCTCCAAACAAATCTAAGTTTTATCATTTTCTTTTAGCTTGAAAATTGAAAACGACGATACTTTCGTTGTTTTTTTTTTTTGATATTAACCCATTGAAAACTAAATTATAATTGAATCTTGATTTTGTTACAAAAATAAAAATTACAAATTTTATTCACTGTTACAATTCGAATTACAACTTTATTTTTCAACTATCTGAATCGCTGCATGAAGCTAAACAGCCACGCCAGACACCACATCAACCACATAATTTGGAGAAAAAAAAGAGTTACAAATTAAAAAATATAATTTCGAGTAGATCTAAGTTAAAACTTTATTCTTGCATTTATAATAAATAAATCACAACTCTCGTTCACAGGAATTGGTAGCTAGCATGTGTAGTGATGCTAACTATTTGAAGAAGAAGAAGTGTTGTAGAGTCCACAGTAATCCTCGAGAGGAGTTGGAGAAGCCAGACCAGCATGAGTGTAGTAAAACTCATTAAATTTGTCGTAATCAAAAGGCTTATAGAGCAAAGGGTGTTCATCATCCACCATCTCTTCAGTTCTGGGCATTTAACAATGTACGTACCTTACTTTTGTAATCACAAAGAATGACGTGGAGTATCTTGTTTTGTGTCCTTCCATCATTAACCTGTGATTTGGGACGTATAATCGACCATTTGTCCATGCCTACAAACAAGTGTTCTTGCTTAAAATAAAATATTTTTTTGGTTCTGACAATTTTATCAATTACCTTTTCGAACCGGTGATTTTGCCCTTTACTTTTGAAAAATAGGAAATTTGACTGAAATATTCAACAGGAACGGCCAAATCGGGTTTAACTCACATAAAATTAGCACTGGCACCTTATAATTAAGGACAGAAAACTTGAAAAGTTAATGGACAAAATTGCCAATATTGATAAGTTAGAGCGCGTAATTGTCTAAACAAATAAGTTACTTGACAAAAAATAGCTCGAAAATCAGGGTGCACATGTGAATTTAGTCCGACCTAGCTGATCGGATTGAATTTGGATTAAATTTCCAAATTTTAAGAAGATATATTATTAAATTGCTGGCCCATAAAAGTGGCGGAACTGAAAAATTAGTTTGTTAAAAAAATAATTCTAAATACAATTTAAAATAAGTTGTGAAAATATTCAATGCATCCAAAGTTACCATTCCTATTTCTAGCATGCCTCCTTGTTTTGTGTAAGAAAGTGGGTAAAAGAATATAAAGATGGAAGAATATTAATGGGGAAAATTCAATTTTAGTCCACTTAGAACGCTATTGTCTATTTTACGTCCACTATGTAAGCTAAATTCAATTTTAGTCCACTTGGGTCAAAATTCATCACTATTTGGTCCAATTTCCGCTGGAAAACGGGTTTCGTCGGCGATTGTAGTTCAACCACCCCCGGTTTTTTTAGACCGCCTATGTGGCACGCCGGATCCCACATGGATAATCCTCAACCAATCAAAATTATCCTAGTCAACCATATATATATAAATTAATAAAAAATAAAAATAATTAAAATTTTAAATAAATAAAAAAACAGCCCCCTTTCTCCCCCACCCAGTCGCTTCCCCCTTCTCACTAACCGCCGCGACACTGCTGGCGACGAACTCATTGCCGGCGACCACTCATGACACCCTTCCCCCGCACCCGACACGGCCCCGCCCGATGCGGCGGTGCCTTCCCGTTCCACCCAACTCCCAACAGCAGCAAAACACACACCACACACACCCATCCCAACAGCAGGAAAACACACGTGGGCTTGCAGGGTGGCGGAGAGAGGGGAGTCTAGGGAGCGCCGCGCTGGAGGGAGTGGTGGGAGAATTTTGGTAGGAGAAGATGGTGGAGTTGCAGGGGGGCTTGGGGAAGAAGACCACTCACTGTTTTTTTTTTTTTTATTATTTTTTTTTTCTTAATTTTTCTGGAAAAAAAATTCATATATATAAAAAATTGACTCAGATAATAATTATTGGTCCACGTGGGCTCCGGAAGTGCCACATAGGCGTTTAAAAAATTTCGACAACAGTTGAACTACAATCGCCGGCGAAACCCGTTTTCCGGCGGAAATTGGACCAAATAGTGATGAATTTTGACCCAAGTGGACTAAAATTGAATTTAGCTTCCATAGTGGACGTAAAATGGGTAGTGGTCTTCTAAGTGGACTAAAATTGAATTTTCCCCGAATATTAATGAACTTACATGCAAAGAGTTTCCAACCATGATAGTGAATGAGTTTGGTGAGGGTTGATGAGTGATCCACTCTCCCTCTTTTGTCTGAATTTGCAATCCATTTAATTACCTCATTCCGATACAATATAGTAAGCATGCTATTGTCTGTGTGGGTTGTTAATCCAAGCTTAGTTTCATGGCTCTGAGGCGCATCATACTTTTGTGGAATTCAAGTGTTCATCCATGTACTTTTCTAATCCCAAGCTCTCCACATCCATCCTCCTCGCAATGTTTTCGAGTTCGGACAATTAATTGTTCAGAAAAGCTCTGGAAATTAATCCTTGCTGGTAACACAACACAATTCAAATGTCATCTTTCGTTTTTTTAAATTACTTAAATTGCCCAGTAACGAAGCGATGATTAAATGGAACAGTAGGTACCTGAGAGTTGGATGGCGTTGAGGCCACATGAGATTGAGAAAGGAGTCGATATTCCCAGGGGAGAGGACGTCTTGGATACCCAATTAACTTTCATAGAGCGGAACATTGGCATGTTGGAACAACCAAAATTGCTGATGTGACCGTCGAAAAATTCTGATGTGGCAGTCAAAAAAAATTTGACATGGCAGTCGGAAAATCTTGTTCGAAAAATTAGTGAATTTTTGTCCATTTTGGATAATAATTCTTTGGTGGGTCCCATTTCATAAAATGATATCCGAATGAAGAGACGAACTCTCCTATGAGAGAGCTTCGATACGGTGTATAACTCATCTAAAATGGTTAAGGGGTGAAAGAGAAATTGAGGGCCAAAGTTATGGGTTTGGATCATTGGAAAGAGGGTTGGAAGGCTTTATTTGTCCTACACAAGAAACTTGAGTGTTTTACTCTAGTTTATATAACGTTTCCCTTCTATGGGTGTTAGAATGATCTATATAACTAAGACTCTCTTGTGCTTGTGCAAACTCAACCTTTAGCCATTTTCCGCCATCTTTCCAATAGATTTGACGTGGTAGTCTGACGGACTAAAATTGGACAAGGCCTAAATTACTGGCCTAAAAAAAATAAGGTTGGTTGTTATAAATATATTATAAAATATGGACATGACTTGCTAAACTTTTCAGTTCCCATGTCCATTCGTATTCATAATTCATGTATATAATGATGTATTCAATGATAGAACTTGGTGGGAATGAAAGGACATTTTTCATATTATCTCGTCTTCTCTCTTTATCGTTTATTTACTGTTGTTATATGATATTTTGGGTGCAATCGAAACAATACAATTTACAATACTAGGCATAGTTGATTTGGCTAGACATAGTTTTATGGATATAATAATATAAAGATTATAGAATCTTTTTTTTGGTAAAGAAAAAAACAAAACAAAACAAATAAGGTTTGATAAAAGAAAGATAATCAATCCACATTGCACTCCTAATAGTTGGTGGGAAACAATCTCATACTCATCGCAATAATGTGTCTAAATTATTGGTAGATGATGGATCTAATATGGTTCATAAATGGTAATTCAGTAATTACTAATTAACTTGCTCCTACTGCTACTTCTAATTATTCTATTTTTTCGAAGGGCTTCTAATTAATTTTTTGAAAAGAAAAAAAATGCCAAATTTTTTAATATGATTCCGAGACACAACTTCATTGTCCGTATTTGGCGCGTCTATAGTGATATCATTAGTTAACACATTATATAAATTAAAAATAATGAGATATAGAATAAAACATCAAATAAAAACAGATTAAATTAAAACTAATATACGTTCAATGTGGTGGGATAAAGTGATTTTTCACATGAGTTATTGTGCACTAGTTGCACGGATTTCAACTGGGCCGTATGCGCGGGCTGGGCTGGCTCGCCTAGCCCATGCCCCTTTACTTTTTTCACGTGTTTTGGTCGTTACCTTCACGTTATGTTAACGTTATGTTAGTGTTATGTTAGAGTTACCTTCGCGTTATGTTAATGTGAGATCATCTCCAAATTTTATATCCTTAGTTTAAAACCACTGAACTAAAATAACATGAAGGTAACACTAATATAACATGAAGGTAACACTAACATAACATGAAAATAACATTAACACAACATGAAGGTAAAAAAGACAATGTTAATCATACATTCATGTTATGTTAGAGTGACTCTCACGTTATGTTAGGTTTACCTTCATGTTATGTTAGTGTTACCCTAATGAGGGTAACACTAACATAACATGAAGGTAACCCTAACATAACATGAGGGTATGACTGCCTGGAGCGAATCTTGGTGGGTTTGATAGCACCCACCAGGCGCATAGGGGCGCATGAAAACGTGCATCAGAGGCGCGTGGGGTGGGTCGACCCGGGTGCATGGATCCTAGACAGCCTAGTCGACCGCTAGCCGATCCGTTTTGTTAAAAATCGTTTTTGATATTAATCGGCCCCTATTAGACTGCCTAGTCGGTTTAGTCACTTAACCTAAATTTTTTAACTTTATAAATTCTGTAGCAAATTATTCTAATGAGTAACTCTTATAATTATAATAAAAATAAGGCTTAATTGCGAAAAAAAAAAAATCACTACTTTTTAAAGAATGACAAATTTATCCTTACTTTTCAATAATTAGAAGAAAAAAAAATCACAACATTTGTTTACTATTGCAATTTAGGCCACTTTTAAATTTTCCAGCAATCAGTCCCCGTGTCTAGCAAACATGCCACGTCACATGCCACATTGGATGCCACATCATTTCCAACCAAAAAAGATTTAAAAAGCAAATTGCAAAATAAAATCATCACATTTCCTAAAATAGCAATTCAATCCCAACCTTTCAAAAATTAGCAAAAAAAAGCCACATACTTCATTTTGCAATTCGAATTTATTATTTGGTGTTTCAATTCATAATAGAAACGTCACATAAACTATACAACCATGAAATTGTTTATCTACATCACAAAAATGTCGTCTCTAGTATATTACATTAATTTTTTTTTTTAGTTTGAAGATAATTAAAACACAACTCTCATTTACAACCTTGTATAACAAAATACAATTTTCTATATCAACATAAAGATCTTAATTTTTTTAATTTCTTGAAATTGATCGAGCCATATTGATAATGTCATTTTGTTTTAATTAGCTATTTCAAATATGAATATAATGATTCATCTCTAGATCAAATATCAAATATATATGCATGCATTTGGAAATTGTATTATTATGCATTTATCCCCACTTTTTTAATTATGCATATGATAATTATGCATTTATCCCCACTTTTTAATTATGCATATGATAATTATGCATTTATATCATTATATTATATATGCATTTATCACCACTTTTTAATGAGTGGAAAACTAATTATAAGATAATAGATAATAGGAAATTCAATTGGACAATTGACATATATGTACGTAGTAGACAGTTCTTCTATTATTTTATTCATCAAGTTGATACAACACTTTCTCAACTCTAAATCATGATTTAATTAAAGTTGCTTCAAAACTTTTTCATATTTCATCGATTTGATTATTAAACTCTATGGTCATGATCGACAACGATTCAATACATTATTGTTGATCAATGTGCTTAATATCATGATGAGGATTTATAATTTTTTTAATGTAATTATGTTTCAATATCTTTTTTAGAACAATAATACAATTTTCTAAAATGTTGTAAATGAGAGTTGTGATTTAATTATCTTCAAATTAAAGATAAAATATTTAAATTAATATATTAGAGATAACATTATTTTGATGTAAATAAACAATTTTATGATTGTGTAGCTTATGTGACGTTTCCATGATAAATTTAAACACAAATGAATAAATTGGAATTGCAAAATGAAGTATGTGGCTTTTTTTACTAATTTTTGAAATGGTCGGATTAAATTGCAACTTTAGGAAATGTGATGATTTTATTTTGCAATTTGCTTTTTAAAACTTTTTTGATTGGAAATGACGTGTCATCCAATGTGACATGTGACGTGGCATGTTTGCCGGGCATGTAGACTAGTCTGGTGCCGGAAAATTGAAAAGTGGTCTAAATTGCAACAATGAACAAAGGTTGTGATTTGTTTTACAATTATTGAAAAGTAGGGATAAATTTGTAATTTTTTAAAATGTGGTGATTTTTTTTTTTTCAATTACGCCTAAAAATAAAGATAAAATTTACTGTTTGTTTATTTGGTACATAGTGGTTAATAATTTAATACGTATTATTTTGAATTTGTTGTAGGTTTGAGACTTTGGGTAAAATGTATTACAATTATAACAATTTTTTTGGTATATATATATATATATATATATATATATATATAGATATAGATCATGCCAAAAAAAATTCAATTGCGCCTAGTAGCTAGTCGCTTGGAAAACACCTGACTAGCAATTCCCGACTTCTGCCAGCATGATATTTATTAGGATCAAACGTGAAACAAACACTCAGTTAGAATTATATTACAAATAAGTACATATAGAGGTGAATAAGTTAGGCTCCACAGTAAGCCTTGAGAGGAGCTGGAGAATCCCGGCCGGCTTCTGAGTAGGAAAAGTCAATATATTCGTGATGATCGAAAGGCTTAAAGAGTAAAGGGTTCTCTTCATCCACCATCTCTTCTGGGGATTTGATAATGTATCCTGATTTTGGAATCGAAAATAATCCGATCGAGTATCTTGCCTCGTCTCCGACCATCATCACTCTGTGATACGGGTTATGTAGTCGCCCGTTAGTCCACGCCTGCGAAAACAAAATCTCAAGTATAACAGTATATCTTGAGCTCTTCAACCATCAATGTGGTTTAATTGGCAAAAACGTATACACTCCTGGGGCACATAGGAGTACGAATTCTGGTGTACGTTATATACATACTCTTCAGGTGTTATATATATACTATATAGGTGTGGTGTTTTTTGGTGTTATAAATATACTCTTCATGTATCATACGTATACATATATATGTATGATACATGAAGAGTATATACATAATACTTGCAGAGTATATATTTAACATCATATGATAATTAATTTGGGGCACCGTGCCCCTAGGGCACACAAGTTTCACTCGGTTTAATTATTTTAAGCTAATTTGGATATATATAACTCGTTACTTATTTCCAAGTTTGGTTCAATTTTATTTGGATTGGATGCTGAGATTAAAAAATTTACATCAACAATTACAATATGTACGAATATCGGAATTCAGAGCAAATCATATGAAAATTGTAAAAAAAGTTATAGAAAGAGGACCTAAACGGAAAATACGTGAAATTTGATGATAAGAATGATCATAACACAAGTTAGAAGATGACAATTGCAATTGTTCCTCTAAATCATGGTGATACCTACAATGATTTGTCGGTTAGGACTAAATTTAAAATTGTGATAATTATAGAACCAACATCGGAAAAGACTATATTTTATGAGACAAAAAATGATTTTAAGTCCAGATGCTTTATGTGTGGACTAAAATTACTATGGTTGCTGTGATAAAGATTAAAGATGGAGGAATGAATTACTTACATGAAAAGCATCTCCAATCATGAGAACGGAAGAATTTGGTGAGGGTTGATAAGCGATCCAGTCTCCCTCTTTTGTCTGAATTTCCAATCCGCTAACCTCATTCTGATGCAATATAGTAACCATGTTTTTGTCTGTGTGGGATGTGAGTCCTAGCTTTGTTTCATGGCTTTGAGGCCCATCATATTTTTGAACACGAATTAGGTAATTTGTGGAATCCAAGTGTTCATCCATGTACTTTTCTAATCCAAGGCTCTCCACAATCATCCTCCTCACATTCTTGTCCACTTCTGATAATTGTTCAGAAAACTTGTGGACATTCTTGCTGGTAAGAAGAGAAGAAAGAAGACCTTGAATCCTCTTCTAACTAGGTCTATACCACCAATTCTACGTATTGACCTAGTTTCTATCATTTTTCTTCACGAATTTCATTCAATTTTGTGTGGAATTTTGATTTTTGTCATTCAATTCAACATTCATGTAGGCAGAAAGTGATATTTCGAGTACATGCATACTTATAGCTAGATGATCAAAATTAAAGAAAACGTAAAATGGATGGATAAAAATTATACACGATGAAAATGAAGATTTTCCGAAAATTAGAGTACCTGAACGTGGGATGGCCTTGAGGCCACATGAGATTGGCAAAGGAGTTGATTTTTGCAGGGGAAAGTGGGTCTTCGATACCCAAACTTTCGTAGAGCGGTACTGTGTCATGCTGTCCGATATAGCCATGGTACGGTCTGTTGGACGTGTTAAGTAGTTTGGTTTGTAAAGGAAGATCAAATAGTTGTTGGATATCAGCAAAAACTGATTTTCGAAGATGAAGATCAGGAATCTCATCATCAAATGTGGCTTCGAAGCAGCCATATTCTTGAAGGGCTTCAATGACTTGGGTTTTCACAAATTCCCATCTCGGGGTTTGTGGTTTGAGGTTGGAGAAATCTATGATTGGGAGCTTCTTGCTTTCACCACCCATTTCTTGCAAACTCTTTCTATAACAAATTATATTGAGGTTTCTGTTGAAGTCTTTCTTATAAGACTGATAGAATTAATATGGGAATTCTAAGGATCCATTCACTACCCTTGTGGTATTTCAATATTCCTAATTAATTAGGTAAACGTGCATGATTGACTACTCTAACAATATTATCTTGAGAATTAATTAATTGATACATTACTTATATATATATATATTAATATCGATGTGTTTACTTAAATTTTAATTTGTTGTCTTATATATGTAATATTTAATCAAAGCAAGTGGTTGAACATGAGAAATATAGTAATAAATTTACAATAATTGAGGATTTAATCAATATTAGCTTTCTTATGTAATAATAAATTCAAGGTAAGCGCTTCTTGAAGATGGGAAATATAGTAATAAATTTACAATAATTGAGGATTTAATCAATATTAGCTGTCTTATGTAATAATAAATTCAAGGTAAGCGCTTCTTATAGTAATAAATTTACAATAATTGAGGATTTAATCAATGTTACATGAGCTAATCAATGACAGATTTAATTTAATTCTTGATTACATCAAGCATTTCCTGTCCAGGACCGGCCCTGCACATTAAGACATGGGCCGGGAATCATTATTTAATTTGTATGAATATAATATAAATTTATCCTTTTTTGAGATTTTCAATTTTTACTTTTTAATTCATATATTATGGAAGTTATTTCCGTAAACACCCTTACACTAAATTAAGTTACAATCTAAATTGATATGTACATATAGTACGTTATATTTTTATAATACATGGTTGAAGAAAAAATAATTTAAAAATGGAAATTAAGAATTTCTGTATGGAGTACTATAAGAGCCACACGTAAAGAGAATAGGATAATCTGCAGTGCAGCATGTCATTTCATTTGTGTAATAATTAAAACCTCAATTATTGTAAATTTATTATACTCTATATCCCATGTTCAAACCGGTAGCAACGCTTACCTTAATTGAATTATATATTAGGTAAAACAGCTCATGAAACTACATGATTTAATTTATTGCTGGATTAACCGAAATAATAAGATATAAAATTTTGATGTGTAGATCCACACAGTAAATTTTATGAAACAACTAAAAATAATCTCATAAACAAGATAAGTCAAAATGAGTTTAATAAATACGCAATTGTAATTTGAGCGTGGAGACTTGGCTTGGTTAATTTTATATAACTAACTCGTTCAAAAGTGGTAGGTAAGTTTTGGGCTAATTATTTGGGAGTTTTTTTTTTTTTTTTACAATTTCATATTAATGGATTCAAATCGATGCAACTGACATAAATATAAAATATACAATTGGAAAATAAGTCCAACTGATCAACCCGGTCAAATATAAAATATACAATTGGAAAATATATCTTGCTTCGTCTCCGCTCATCATTACCCTGTGATACGGTGGGTGTACCCGCGGGCCGTTTGTCCATGCCTGCAAAAGGTTGCTATTTTTTTCTTATGAAAATTTTCTTTTTAAAAAATATAAAATTAACATTAAATTTAGTCCTAAGTTAATTTTACAATAATACTTTTACTATTCATTATGTTATAATTCATATTATAACTGATAATTACGTATATGAATATATAAGACAATTAATAATAACTTTTGTGTGTATTGAACTAGGAGTTAGTGACAATTTATTACGTTCTTTTAAATATTTAAAAAATATTACGATAAAATATTTAGTTCTATGATCAAATATTCATTAATAGTACTATTAATACTCAACTTTATATCTAAATCTACATCATCGATAGTAATTATATTATATCAATTAACATAAATTATTGGTATTGAATTATATATTAATGATTGAATAATAACTTAAGATATATATATATATCATGTGAAGTTATTTGGATAAATAGTTACATATTGTAAATATATATCTACGACTTAATGATTAATAATCTTGTTATATTAGCTTTAAATAATTATATATTTTACAATTACAACAATTTTAGGCTAATTGTAATATCTAGTATTTACTAGTTTATAATTAATAATTATAGTGAGTTAATTATTACATTGTCAATTGTTTTACGTCATACAATATTTATATAGTATATTATCTATATGTTTGTTTTAAACATATCATTTTATTATGATTTTGAGTGGAATATTTGTATAATAACATGTTATAATAATCCCTAAAATTTCATGTCAAATTTCCAAAATTTTAATAACATTTCCATCAAGTTTTTCAATTCTTTTGCGATATCGATATATCCGTAAAATTAAAGTTTCGATATCACTTGCGATAGTGATATTTTCATCTTAGGTGGGGTGGGAGAGAGAAAGGACAGGGTGGTGGCAGTTGGGATGAATTTTTGGTTTTTTTTCTTCTAATTCTTGAATTTGTTTTGATATTTTTATTCAAAAAAAATTAAATTAAAATTTAAAAGATACATCACCAATTCAATCCGTAAAGCCCGAAATCATGTGCTATCACGTGTAATTTGAGCCCAATTTGTAGATTCAGGATTAATTTGGGCAAAGTTCGTGAAGTCCGAATAGTTAAAGTTCTAAATTGTCTACCCGAAAAAATAAAGTTGGATTTTGACAATTGACCTTAGTTATTGAGCAATTATAAAATAATAAACTCTTAAAATTATAATCAAAATATTTTCCATATTAGCAAAAATATTATGGCTTCATATATTGGTCCAGTTTTGACATGGATTATTATTCCAATTTATTTTGTTTGTAATTAAACGGATATACATTCTCCATATATAGTTTTCTAGTATATATAGTAGACACCTCAAGAAATGATACGACAGTTTAATCAGGGAAAAAAAAAACTCACGACCGATGCCACCCGAATGAGAATCCATCTAAAGTTATTATTTTCAAATATTTTAAAAGATGCGTTTAAAAATATTGCGATATTAATTGGAGAAAGTTGTGATTTATCGACAATTAAGTCATGATAATTTGATCCAAATACACCTTCCTTTTGTGAATGCATGTACCTGAAAGTTGGATGGCCTTGATTGAGGCCACATGAGGTTGACAAAGCAGTCGAGTTTACCATATATCTGAGAGAACGTCTTCGATACCCAAACTTTCGTACGTAGAGCGGAATCGAAACGTGTTGTCCGCCGTAGCCATGGTATGGTTTGCTGGAGCTGTTGAGCAGTTTGGTTAATTTGTAACAAATAGTTTGTTGTTGGATATCATCAAGAACTGATTCCCATCTTGGGGTTTGTTGTTTGAGGTTGAGAAAATACTATATGATTGAGAGATTCTTTCTTTCACTGCCCATTTCTGCTTGTAACAAAATTATGGAGTGATGGAATTGTCTTTCTACATACTCACCTTTTAGTCCAAGTCTTACTATATTGTTGTGTTTAAATTTTTAAATTTTATATTAATGTTCTTTAATTTTTTGTTTAGTCCAACGAGAAATAAAATTCTGATATTAGTTGACTTTGACCTTAATGATCTCAGATCTGATGGCTGAAAATGAGTGGAGAGTTTGGTGTATTAATACACCTGGTGTACTATAGAATTAACCATGTTTAAGGGTCCTTCTGTAGTACACCGGGTGTATTAATACACCAGACTCTCCATCATTTTTAGTCATTAGATCTGAGACCATAGTTGACTTTGACCTTAATGATCTCAGATCTGATGGCTGAAAATGAGTGGAGAGTTTGGTGTATTAATACATCTGGTGTACTATAGAATTACCCTATGTTTAATGAGCTGTCTTATTAAGTCCTAAGTTGTGGCTAGGAAAAAAAATATATTAACCGTAAACGAAAATTTGTTAAATACTTTCCAATGCTCAACTGAACATCCTTGCAACCAAAAAAATAAAATAAAATTTGATTGAAAAATTGACCACTAATAAAAGCAAAGTATCGTAGAATTAATACCGTTGTTTTCCATTCCCCATCACTTGCGGTATAAGCTAGCTTAAAATAGGTCATTCAAACACACTCATTGAGTACAAAATATATTGAAAAATCACAAAAATTTAGGTGAAACGGTCTCACGAATAATTTTCACATGAAATTTATATGTGAATTATGAAGTGTGGGTTGACCCGTCTCACATAAAATAAACTGTGAAGTGTGGGTTGACCCGTCTCACATAAAGTGATATGTGAGATGTCTCATATGAAAGTTGGTCTAGGAGGATTATGATTTTCTAATTTTTGTAGGACATGCTAGGTAATAGTAACATTGATAACAAAAATTAATACTAGCTAGCTGGTGAAAAGACCATATATGTAACATGGCCAAACAAGTAAAGTTTTTCATTTTCTTTTAGCTTGCAGTAATCTTGATTTTGATAAATGCAAAAAGAATTATTACAATAAGATGATGTTGCAATTCGAAGTAGAATTTTATTTTTCAAGGATCTGAATCCAACTAAATAGCCACGCGCGCCAGACACCACATCAAGCATGTAGAGAGGATTGTAATGCCTCAAATTGAGGACTTGCGTATATGCACTCAATAATATATAGAAGTACAGGATACAAGATATGTACAAAATAAGGAAAGCAAATATACACCATAACAAGAGATAATTACGTATCTTCTATTCTAACACCCCCCCGCAAGCGAAGCGTGGGGTTACAACACACGCGAAGCTTGGTGCGAAAAAATTCAAAAGCTGGTCGCGACAAACTTTTGGTGAAGACATCAGCGACCTGAAGAGAGGAAGGCACAAACTGAGTGCGCAGATGACCATTTTCAACTAACTCACGAACAAAATGATAATCAATATTGATATGTTTAGCGCGCTTGTGGGAGACTGGATTTTGAGTAAGAAACAAGGCACTGCGGTTGTCACTCAGCAAAATAGGTGAAGTAGACGGAAGTGCTCGAAGCTCCCGGAGCAAGTGAGTGACCCAAACGATCTCTGCAGCTGTGTTGGCCATGGCACGATACTCAGACTCGCAACTGGAGCGTGCAACCGTCGGTTGCTTCTTAGCACTCCAAGAAACCAAGTTATCTCCCAAATAGATCGAGTAACCATAAGTAGAACGCCGTGTATCAAGACAACGGGCCCAGTCCGCATCGGAGTAACCAAGAATATTAGCGGAGCCTTTTGAGAATAGAAGACCATGATCCAAAGTCCCTTTAACGTACCGAAGAATACGTTTGACAGCTTGGAAATGCTCCAGTGTTGGGTTTTGTTGAAACTGGCTAACAGTGTTAACTGAGTAAGCAATATCCGGGCGAGTTATCGTAAGATATTGAAGGGCTCCAACTAGTGACCGGTAAAGAGTTGGATCTTCAAAAGGAAGACCATCAGCATGAAGAGTGGTATTTGCAGGCAGGGGCGTAGAGACAGGCTTAGAATCCAGCAAGTTGGCGCGCTGTAGGATGTCTCTTGCATATTTGGCTTGACTGAGAAATAATCTAGAAGAGGGATAAGAGACCTCAAGACCAAGGAAATAGCCCAGCTTGCCAAGATCTTTGATTGTGAACTCCGATCGGATGCGAGTGAGGAGAGACTGAACGGCAGAAGAATTGTTGCCTGTGAGAACTATATCATCAACATACACAAGCAAATATAGTAAGATCGATCCTTGAGAAAAAATGAAAAGAGAAGTGTCCGTCGTGCTGCAAATGAAACCGGACTGTAAAAGAAAGGTGCGAAACCTTTGATACCAGGCTAGAGGGGCCTGGCGAAGACCATATAACGCCCTTTCGAGGCGGCAAACGTGATGAGGCCGAGAAGGATCAACAAAGCCAGGAGGTTGCTCCATATAAACGGGTTTGGATAGATACCCGTTTAAGAATGCATTTTTTACGTCCAGCTGGTGCAACGGCCAAGAGTGTATGATAGATAGAGCAAGAACGATTCTGACAGTGGAAGCTTTCACCACAGGACTGAATGTGTGTGTGAAATCGAAACCAGGAAGTTGGGAAAAACCTTGAGCCACCAAACGAGCTTTGTGGCGATCAATAGAGCCATCTGCAAGGAATTTTGTGCGAAAAACCCATTTTGAGCCCACAACATTTGTATCAGGAGGGCGAGGCACGAGATCCCAGGTCTGATTTGATTTAAGAGCTTGCATTTCTTCATTCATCGCGGCTACCCAATGGGGATACTTCGTGGTGACAGCTTGTTGGGAGCATAATCCCGTAAGCATGGATAAACACGACAACCATATGTGCGAAAACAACCATAATCCGGCAAACAACTATATAACAGTTCAAACGGCGTCTTATTGTTAAGTATAGAAGAGGATAAGCGATTTATAATAAACACCGCTGTACTGAACGCCTCAACCCAAAAATTCATGGGCATAGAGGACTGAAAAAGTAAGGAGAGACCGGTTTCGGTGACATGACGGTGTTTTCGTTCAGCCCGGCCATTTTGAGCTGGAGTGTATGGACAAGACATTAAGTGTCGAATTCCAGAGGATTCAAAAAGTGATTGCAATCGATTGTTTGTAAATTCTGCTCCTCCATCAGTCTGAAAAGTTTTTATTTTTCTGGAAAATTGATTTTCAACAAACTTCTGAAAACGAGCAAACACCGCATAAAATTCAGATTTAGCACTCATCGGATACAACCAGGAAAATCTCGAATAATCATCGATAAATATAGCATAATATTTGAAACCAGAATGCGATGAAACAGGTGCCGGACCCCATAAGTCACAGTGAATCATATCTAAAGCATGCAACGAACGTTTTTCATTATTCACAAACGGTAAACGGGAGCTCTTCGCCAACTGACAAGTAGAGCATAAAGATGGCGAAGGCAAAATAGAAGTAATTCTTAAACAACCAAGTTTTCTTAAATCAGAAATAACATTATTTGACACATGTCCAAGACGTTTGTGCCACAAATCAAAGGATGCCAACGGTGAACTAGACCGAGAGACAGCAGCAAGAGCAGGAAAGACATCATCCAGGCGGTATAGACCGCGGTCACGACGCCCTTGGGTGAGAAGTTGTCCGGTTTGCCGGTGCACTTTCTGAACTGATCATGAGTAAACAAGACATTCACAGGGCAATCAGATGTTAATTTGCTAACCGACAACAAGTTTTTAGTGAGGGCAGGAATAACAAGGACATCATTCAATTTGAAATGAGGCGAAATAGAGAGATAGCCAGTATGAGATATAGAAAGATAATCACCGTTACCGACGACAACGTGATCGGAGCCAGAGTATGATGAAGATACGTCCAGTTGCGATTGATCAGGCGTCATGTGGGCAAACGCGCCTGTGTCGAGAAACCAGTCAGAAGCATTAGTGTCAGAAATATTGCAATTGGCTGAGAATGCTTCAGCAAGATTAGCAGAATTGTTGCGGGAGTTGCGATCGTAATAACGATCAAAATGGAATTTGCAGTCAAAAGCATCATGATCTTCATCACGGCAAAACTGGCACTTAGGAGTGTAGGATCGGTGGCCACGACCACGGCCGCGATTAGACTGAATTCCACGGCCTCTAGAAAATGAGTGTCGGCCGCGACCCCTGCCAGTGGCAACAAACGCAGCAGGTGCAGGAGCAATGTCATCAAGGCCTTTTTGGAAAAGCTCATGACTGGTGGCACGCGAGAGGAGATCCGAGAATGGGAGGTAGCGGATCCTGAGTCATCTGAGCCGCTGTGAAACTGGAGAAAGAGGACCTGAGCCCTCGAATGAACCAATGTGATTTGTCCGATTCATCGATCGGACGCCCCATAGCAGCCAACTGATCGCAAATTCCTTTGAAGTGGCGGCCATATTCAGCGACGGTGCGCGTGCCACGCTTGGTGTTGAGCAAATCATCCTTCAGGCTGAGTTCACGGGCTTTTGATCCGTGACTGTATGCATTGGATAGAGCGATCCATACATCGCGAAAGGTGAGACAACCGACTACGTGAGACATAGCCTCCTCCGTTAGCGTGGACACCAGAAAGAGTTTCAAGAGTTGATCTTTCTGAGACCAGGAAGTGTATTCCGGATTTGGAGAAGATCCACCATTAGCAGCAGAAATGGTTTCGGAGGGCGCGGACTAAGAACCATCAATAAAAGGAAGAAGTTGCTGACATGTGATTAATGGTAGAATTTGTTCGTGCCACAACAAGTAATTTGAAGAAGAAAGTTTGATGGTAACCATGTGTATCATCGTAGAGAGAGGGATGGGAGAATCGACCGAGGGAGAAGCCATGGAAGGCGGCAGCGGTCGAGAATGGTGGCTAGGGTTTCGGTTGTTAGGCTGATACCATGTAGAGAGGATTGTAATGCCTCAAATTGAGGACTTGCGTATATGCACTCAATAATATATAGAAGTACAGGATACAAGATATGTACAAAATAAGGAAAGCAAATATACACCCTAACAAGAGATAATTACGTATCTTCTATTCTAACAAAGCACACATATAATCTGAATGGTTAATTAGATGTATGTCAAAACAATATCACTAAGCTTCAAGTAGATGAAAACCAAAATTAAGCTTATAATTAATTGTTGCATGCATTAAAAAGAAAGAAATTAAAGAAATTAATGACAGCTTTATAAAGAGGTGTTGAGTACTCCACAGTAATCCTTGAGAGGAGATGATGAAGAGAGACCAGCATGGGTGTAGTGAAACTCATTAAATTTGTCGTAATCGAAAGGGTTATAGAGCAAAGGGTGTTGTTCATCAACCATCTCTTCTGGGCATTTAACCATGTACCCTGATTTTGGGACCCCAAAGAATGACAAGGAGTATCGTGTGTTGTGTCCTTCCATCATTACCCTATGGTTTGGAACGTGTACTCGCCCATTTGTCCATGCCTGTAAATTAATTTATTACAACTAATTTCTTTAATTTATAATTACTACATGGAAAATACGTACAAATAATAATAATAATAATAATCAAGAACTTACATGCAAAGAGTTTCCAACCATGATGGTGAATGAGTTTAGTGAGGGTTGATGAGTGATCCACTGATCTCCCTCTTTTGTCTCTATTTCCAATCCATTTACCTCATTCTGATACAATATAGTGATCATGCTATTGTCTGTGTGGGGTGTTAATCCAAGCCTAGGTTCATGGCTTTGAGGTGCATCATACTTTTGAACACGAATCGCGTAATTTGTGCAATTCAAGTGTTCATCCATATACTTTTCTAATCCAAGCTTCTCCACAACCATACTCCTCCCTATCTTATCCAGTTCCGACAATTTCTGAAAAAAGCTCTCTAAGTTCTTGCTGCTACCACAAATGTACGCGTGCATGAGTACTTTGAGATCACATATATATATATATATATTATTTTTACTTCACTAATTAATTTTCATTCACTTAATATTTGACATCCATCAAATTCCAAATCTCTATATATCCTTTCTAACTAAACTGCCATGGATACAGCCTCCATAATCAACTTTTCTATCACGGTTAAATTATAAAATTAGGAAGCAAATTACAAAACCGACTAATGTCAACATCGTATATTAGTTAGTAATTATATAAGGACATGCTATCTATCTATATTAGTTCTGTGACTTAAATCCTTTCAACTTTTAGTACATCAAGTTTAACTTTTCCAATTTTAATCCTTAATTATTGATTTATTCCATTTCTACTCCTTCTGAAAGCCACATCAACAATTTTGGTTTTTCTGATAAATAATGACTAAAATTGAAAAAAAAAAATCAATAATTAAATGACTAAAATTGAAAAACTTAAACTTGCTACACCAAAACTGAAAATAGTCTAACTTACCAGACTAAAATTGATAATTCCCCAATTTTAGAAGATCCTGTTAAAATTACTTAAATTGTCCAGTAACATACACATGATTTTAACGACGACTATTGGTCTTGGACGTTTAAATGAAATAGTAGGTACCTGGCAGTTGGATGGCCTTGAGGCCACATGAGATTGACAAAGGAGTCAATATTTCCAGGGGAGAGGGCGTCATGGATACCCAAACTTTCGAAGAGCGGAACATTGGCATGTTGTCCGATGTAGCCATGGAATGGCTTGTCGACGTACTTGTTACGTAGTTTGGTTTCTAAAGGAAGATCAAACAGTTGTCGAAGATCATCAAGGAGTGATTTTCGGAGATGAAGAGGAATCTCATCGAATGTGGCTTCGAAGCAGCCATATTCTTGAAGGGCTTCTAGGACTTGGGTTTTCACAAATTCCCATCTCGGGGTTTGTGGTTTGAGGTTGGAGAAATCTATGATTGGGAGCTTCTTGCTTTCACTACCCATTTCTTGCAAACTCTTTCTATAACAAATATTGAGGTTTCTGTTGAAGTCTTTCTTATAAGACTGATAGAATTAATATGGGAATTTTAAGGATCCATTCCATTCACTACATTTGATTTTACCCTTGTGGTATTTCCTTCCAAATTAGGTAAACGTGCATGCATGATTGACTAATCTAACAATATTATCTTGAGAATTAATTAATTGATCATATGTGTTTACTTAAATTTTAATTTGTTGTCTTATGTAATATTTAATCAAAGCAAGTGGTTGAACATGAGAAATATAGTAATAAATTTACAATAATTGAGGATTTAATCAATATTAGCTGTCTTACGTAATAATAAATTCAAGGTAAACGCTTCTTGAACATGGGAAATATAGTAATAAATTTACAATAATTGAGGATTTAATCAATATTACATGAGCTAATCAATGACACATTTAATTTAATTCTTACATCAAGCATGTCCAGGACCGGCCCTGCACATTAAGACATGGGCCGGGAATTATTATTTAATTTGTATGAATATAATATAAATTTATCCTTTTTTGAGATTTTCAATTTTTACTTTTTAATTCATATATTATGGAAGTTATTTCCGTAAACACCCTTACACTAAATTAAGTTACAATAAATTGATATGTACGTATAGTGAGTTATATTTTTATAGAGTAGGACTTATGTGCCCCGACCCGCCCCCATTAATTCAATTTATTTTTTATTTCTTCTTCTTCTTCTTGCTCTTCTTCTTCTTCACAGCACATTTTTTCTTCTTCTTCTTCACAACACATTTTTTCTTCTTCTTCTTCTTCTTTCTCCTTCTTCAACCCGATCCGCTTCCTTCTTCTTCTTCTTCTTCTTCTTCTTCTTCTTCTTCAACCCGATCCGAAAACATATACATACATACATACATACATATGGGGAATCATCTATGGGGTCAAGGAGGAAGGAACCCAACCTTTGTCTATCAAATCCTCATTTTCCAATTAATGAGGGAGGATATTTTGTTGTTAACCTTAGCTCACCATTGATGCTTCCACTAGTTTTGTGTTCTAATTTTTTCAGACTTCAAATTTTCTATTTCATCTCTATTGTTCTTTTATCTTCATTAAGGTTTATATATTCATGATTGTATATATATGTAATTTGATATGCAACTTTGTTGGTTATTGAATGAAGGTATAAAATTGTAGAAATATGATTGAGTAGTATGAATTTGCAGAAAATTTAGGGAAGAAGATGATAAAATCGCATTTTACAATCTATTATTTATATATACATATCACTTAATCTTAAGAACAGACATTTAACACCTAAAAAGTATATATATAACACATATAGAGTATATATTAAACATATCAGACATATAATATGAAAATATTCTAAAGGTATTACAAATATACTATATAGGTGATATAAGATCACATGCATCTATAAGATATAATAAATACAATTCCTTTAGATGTTATGAAAATATTTTAAAGGTATTACAAAGATACTCTATGGGTGATATAAAATTACATGCATCTATGATATATAATAAACACAATTCCTTCAGGTATTATGAAAAATATTATAACACCTAAAGAACATACATATAACACTTATAGAGTATATATATGACACTTATCATTCAATCACATAATATGAAATCTTCTTTATATGTGATACCTCAAGAACATACATATAACACATAAAAAGTATATATATAACTCATATAGAGTATACATATAACATCTATCATTGAATCACATAATATGAAATCTTCTATATATGTAATACATCAAGAACATAGATGTAACACCTAATGAGTATATATATAACACCTATAGAGTATAACTATAACACCTACAGAGTACATATATAACACCTATAGAGTACATATATAACACCTATCACTGAATCACATAGTGTGAAATTTGGTGTGCGTGGGCGCACACCATATCAGGTGGGGGTGCGCGTGGGGGCGCGTGGGCGCGCCTGGGTGCGGCCCACGCGCCGGGTCAGGTCAGGGGCACGGATCTAGGATCCGTGCCACAGGTGCATATAAGTTTTGTTCATTTTTATAATACATGGTTGAAGAAAAAAATAATCTAAAAATGACATATTAAGAATTTCTGTATGAAGTATAAGAGCCAAAGTTAAAGAGAATAGGATAATCTGCAGTGCAGCAAGTCATTTCATTTGTGTAATAATTAAAACCTCAATTATTGTAAATTTATTACTCTATATCCCATGTTCAAACCGGTAACAACGCTTACCTTAATTGAATTATATATTAGCTAAAACAGCTCATGAAACAAAATGATTTAATTTATTGTTGGATTAACCGAAATAATAAGATATAAAATTTTGATGTATAGATCCACACAGTAAATTAATTTTATGAAACAACTAAAAATAATCTCATAAACAAGATAAGTCAAAATGAGTTTAATAAATACGCAAGTAATTTGAGCGTGGAGACTTGGCTTGGTTAATTTTATATAACTAACTCGTTCAAAAGTGGTAGGTAAGTTTTGGGAACTAATTATTTGGGAGTTTAATTTGTACAATTTCATATTGATGGATTCAGATCGATGCAACTGACACAAATATAAAATATATAATTGAAAAATAAATCCAACTGATCAACCCGGTCAAACAAACGTGTTTTCAAATCATAGGCACAATCATGTTTTCCTTATATAAAATTTTACAAGAATGATCCTTTTACACATTAGCAAATAGAAAAGAGAGTATGAATTAGATTTATTTGGTGATGAATTAGAGTCGTGAGTAAGCCTTGAGACCGGCTGGAGTGGCCTGACCAGCTTCAGTGTGATAAAAATCGATAAATTTGTGGTAATCAAAAGGGTTAATTATAGAGTAAAGGGTACTGCTCTTCATCCACCATCTCTTCCGGCCGGGGATGTAACCATACTTTGGGATCGAAAACAATCCGATCGAGTATCTTGCTTCATCTCCTCTCATCATTACCCTGTGATACGGCCGGCCGGTGTACCCGGCCGTTTGTCCATGCCTGCAAAAACAATTCTAGCTCAACAGTAAAAACAAATCTTTAGCTTTTCAACTCATTGAATTGTCTTGTAGGAGGTCAAGATGTGGTTGGTTCATTTTAGCTAACTTTGGAAAGGAAAGTATGATATTTTCTACATATATAACAATGGGTTTGCAACGAGTACTCATCATGGAAAGTTAAATGTTTTTATTATAAATCATGATATATCCTCTATTTCATAATAGTGTTTCATCTGATGTTCCAATATAACCATCAGACGTCAAATGACATCACTAATTTACATTTATCATCTATTGAAAACAATGAAACACAAAATGAAACACCAACTTGGAATAGAAGATCAAGTTTCGTTTCATGACAATTTTATGATGAGTAGGAAATGTATTTATATGTGCAAGAAAAGGTGGAACAATGAACTTACATGCAAAGAGTTTCCAACCATGAGAATGAAAGAATTGAGGGAGGGTTGATAAGTGATCCAGTCTCCCTCTTTTGTCTGAACTTGCAATCCACAAACCTCATTCTGATACAATATGGTAGCCATGCTATTGTCTGTGTGTGATGTTAATCCAATCTTAGTATCATGGCTTTGAGGCCCATCATACTTTTGAACTCGAATTAGGTCATTTGTGGAATTCAAGTGTTCAACCATATACTTTCTAATCCCA
This sequence comes from Scutellaria baicalensis, assembly GCA_005771605.1. Lineage (NCBI taxonomy): Eukaryota > Viridiplantae > Streptophyta > Magnoliopsida > Lamiales > Lamiaceae > Scutellaria > Scutellaria baicalensis. The sequence goes on from CM016721.1 coordinate 79,011,813, forward strand.
GGCTCTCCACGACCATCCTCCTCGATGTCTTTTCCAGTTCTGATAATTGTTTACAATACCTCCCTACATTCTTGCTTGTAAGAAGAAAACAACCCCACGTCAATAATTCATATGGCAAATGATCCTAGCTAACAGTGAAAGAAAAAGCTCTTTTGGAACTCCCGTTTAGGAGGTGTTTGGCTAAGCTTATTTTTGGAGCTTATAAGCTCTTGCATCTTATAAGATGTTTTCAGAGCTTATAAGTTGTTTAATTTAAATTTAAAATAAGTTGTTAAAGTGTTTGGATAAATAAGATAATGGAGCTTAATTATAAGATGTTAGTAATGACATTTATGTAATTTCAATGATCAAATTTGAATGTATTTTGAAAAATAAGCTCTTAAGTTAAAAATAAGTTGGGATTCCCCAACTTATTAAAAAAGAGCTTATAAGCTCATAAAATAAGATCTTATTTTTAAAAGTTAACCAAACATTTTTAAGGAGCTTATAAGCTCTAAACATCTTATAAGCTCTTTTAGTGAGCTTATAAGCTTAGCCGAACACCCTCTAAATATTGCAAATTCTCCTATACATCAGTTGTATAAATCTAGATCCATACAATCAATTGGGTCAACTCGATCTGGATCCACGCTCGTTTGTTTGTTTGTTTTTTTTTTTTAACTTTAGGTGTTGAGACCTTTATATTATTTTGGTATCACTATTATATTAAAGATTAAAGATTTTCAAAAGATTTTAGACATTTTTGAATCAATATACGTACCTTCATCTAATTATCTGTAAATTTATATGATGCTAATTGCACCTTGATATATCAAATATTGATATACTTATATCAATATAAAGATGAAACTAACATAAAATATATATCTAAAGATTTCGTTGAAATTCTTTTTTTTTTTTTAATTTACAGTATATGAAGGTCACACTTAAAGTTTAAAAAAAGAAGGAAAAAATAGGATCCGGTATGGGTCATACGGCCTAATTGCACGAATTTTGATCCGTGTAACTAATGTATGAGAGACCAATTCTTTTATATTTTACTCTAATGAACTAGAGAAATGATTTTTGCATTAATTATCTATAAAATCACAATATTTCCTGAATTACAATCATAATCAAGTATTTCCATATTTGCAAAAATATTATGGCTTCATATCTTGGCCCATTTTAACGTGGATTAAATTTCCAATTTTTTTTCTTTGTCCATAATTTTCAATTTTAGTAGATACCTCAGGAAATTATATGACAATTTAATCATAAGAGAATAGTTTTTGTGATAAAAAAAAATCGCTACCGATGTCACCCGAATATATATGAATTTTTTTTCAAATATTTTAAAAGAGAGTAGGTCTTGAGCGAAATGGTCTCACGAATATTTTTTTGTGAGACGAGTCAATCCATAACCAACACATAACAATTCATATGAAAATCTATGGATATGAGTTCAATTCATGGGTTTCAAGGATCGTCTCACGGAAACTATCTGTGAGACTGTCTCACATGAGTTTTTGTGTTTAAAAGATACGTTTAAATTGCGAAATTAGAGAACGTTGTGATTTATCGACAATTAAGTCATGATAATTTGATTTGTGAATGGTACGTGAAAGTTGGATGGCCTTGAGGCCACATGAGGTTGACAAAGCAGTCGACTTTGCCATCAGAGAGAACGTCTTCGATACCCAAACTTTCGTAGAGCGGAATCGGGGCGTGTTGTCCGACGTAGCCATGGTACGTACGGTTTGCTGGACCTGTTGAGTAGTTTGGTTTGTAAAGGGAGATCAAATAGTTGTTGGATATCATCAAGAACTGATTTTCGAAGATGAAGAGGAATCTCATCGAATGTGGCTTCAAAGCAGCCATATTCTTGTAGGGCTTCTCTTACTTGTCTTTCACACATTCCCATCTTGGAGTTTGTTGTTTGAGGTTGGAGAAATCTATGATTGGGAGATTCTTTCTTTCAATGCCCATTTCTTTCTATTGATCAGCTTGTAACAATTATGGAGCACTAATGGAATTGTCTTTCTATATCGCTGTGTTTAAATTTTTTAATCGTGGTATTGTGTTCTTTAATTAATATGTTGTTTAATCCAACAAGAAATTAAATTATGATGTTTAATTAACACAAATTCAAAAAGTAAACGCTTGCGTCCCTTTTGAAGAGAGGAGATATTGATGATTGAGGAATGAAATTTCACCATCATTAATTAAAGGCAAAAACTTATATACCCCTGGAGCACGTAGGACACAAATCTAGGTGTTATATATATGTTCTTCAGGTGTTATATATATAATCTATAGGTGTTGTGTTTCTTGATGTTATAAATATACCTTACAGATATCATATGTATATAAGAGTATTCATGTGATACCTGAAGAGTATATATATATATATATATATATGATACTTGTAGAGTACATATTTAACATCATATAATGATTAATTTTGGGTACCATGCCCCTGGGGCACACAAGTGTCACTCTTAATTAAATTAGAGAAAATGAACATCAAAATCGAAATAAGATGAATGAAAAGTAGGAAGGATCTCCGAGATAACGAAAAGGAGATATCGTTGTATTGAAGGGGTATATGGCTAACTTGGAGGATAAGTTCCTCCTCTTTTCAATTTATTCTAAATTATAAGGGTATAAAAGACATTTTATTTTCTGTAAGTTTTAGTTACATGAAGACTTACGGCTCATTTGTACATGTATTATGAAGTCCAAAATTCTCCATATTTAAAATGTATCATTTTTTTGGGAGTAGGACTTGGGTGCCCCCGGGGTACGGATCCAGGATCCATACCCCCAACCCGATCCGGATTATATATATATTTTTTTCTTTTTTTTTTCTCTATTTTTTTCCATTATCAGCATTCCCTTTCTTCTTCTTCTTCTTCTTCCATTATCAGCGTTCCCTTCTTCTTCTTCTTCTTCTTCTTCCATTATCAGCGTTCTCTTCTTCTTCTTCTTCTTCTTCTTTCGGTGTTCATCGTCACAGCGTCATCTCTTCTTTTTTTTTTTTTGAATCTTCTTCTTCTTCTTCTTCCATTATCAGCGTTCTCTTCTTCTTCTTCTTCTTCTTCTTTCGGTGTTCATCGTCACAGCGTCATCTCTTCCTTTTTTTTTTTGAATCTTCTTCTTCTTCTTCTTCTTTCGGTGTTCCTTTTTTTTTTTGAACCAATTTCCCATCTGTGAAGTACATGGAATACGATGTTGAAGTCGAAACCTATACCCTTTCAAAAGCTAACAACCTAGTTCTCAATGTTGACGGTGTCATTGGGTCCCTATTCTTGGATCTTCTGGCCGGTAGTGGCATGTTCACCAAGCAAGAAATTGATGAGATTGTTGGGATTGGCAATAAATGTAATACCATTAAGGTATTAATGTAATACCATAAAGACATTTCTGTAATACCATTAAGGTATCAGTGTAATACCATAAAGACATTTCTGTAATACCATTAAGGTATCAGTGTAATACCATAAAAGACATTTCTGTAATACCATTAAGGTATCAGTGTAATACCATAAAGACATTTCTGTAATACCATTAAGGTATCAGTGTAATACCATAAAAGACATTTCTGTAATACCATTAAGGTATCAGTGTAATACCATAAAGACATTTCTGTAATACCATTAAGGTATCAGTGTAATACCATAAAAGATATTTCTGTAATACCTATAGGGTATATGTGTAATACCAATAGAGTATAGGTGTAATACCCATCACTGAATCATCAACTAGGTAATCAGGTGTGTGTGGACGCACACCAGACTTGCTATGGGCGCGCGTGGCGGCGCGTGGGCGCGCGTGGAGGCTGCCCACGCGCCGGGTCGGATCTGGGGGCACGGATCTAAGATCCGTACCCCCGGGGTACACAAGTTTTTGCCTTTTTTTGGTCATTTGACATTTAATAGCTGGTAACCTTTCCTTAAAAAAAATTAAATACAATTTAACACAAAAGTTTTTCTTTACTTAACATGTTTAAATTAATATTAATATTAATAATTAAAAATTAAAAAAAAATTAATTTCCATCATGATATGGGTGAGTCAAAGTTTTGTAATTATGAGAAGTAAAACATTTTAGCATTTACAATTGGCATCAAGCAATTAACAAATTATATACATTTTGCTCCAAGAACGGTAAAACTAAGTTAAAATGAAAATGTAATATAGTGGTACAAGCTACATTAACTATGGTATGATGTGAAATATGACAGTACAATAAATTGAAATATATATATATATATATATATATATATGGTGGTATGAGGTTAATTTCATCAAAGATATAATGATTCAAATAAATATTTTGTTAACTAAAAAAGAATAGTTTTGAACGTTTCATTAAAACAAAATTCGCAGAGTGATCTACTTATAATCTCAAACTTATACAAAGTAAGAGAGAGGAGAACTAATAAACTTAATATGCTAATTAACTTTCAACACAATCATGGAAATCCACACAAAACAAATAAATTTACTTCACCAATAAAAACCCACCAAACAAATAGATGGAAGATCATAAATTCACCACTAATTTATTGGTTTGTTCTTAAATAGTATATATCATGGCTAATTTATTGGGCTTTAAATATTAATTAAGCTTAGTGTACATTTAATACATAAGGTTGTTAGACATATAGATATACTTGATTTGGCTAGACATAGTTTTATGGATAATGAAAGTGTTCGTGCCAATGGTAACATCGATAGACTCAAAAACAACAGTGTTAGAGACAGTGTTGGACAACACCGTCAACGAGACATATTGAAAAACAGAGTTAAAACGAATACGCAGCGGAATTAAAAGACACACGGATGTAAATTTTTCACAAGTTATAAAATATAACTTGTGAGGTGCCTCAAGGCAAAAAGCTTCACTAAAAAGATTTAGAAAACGATCCCTATCGAAATCTATTAGAAAGAGAACAAGGAATCCTAACGTCTCAAAGACGCCTAAACCAACTACTGAGAAGAAAGCAAGAAACAAAAAGACAACACCCTACAACCTGTTTGAGAACAAAAAGAATCAGTCACAAGAAATGACTGAAACAGATTAAAGAACACAGATGTTAGACAGGATGTTATCACACTCTCAGTAACACTAGAACTGTATGACTATACTGCTTTCTCTCTTGTTTCTGCTCGTCTTGCTTCACCTTCAAGTGAAGTGAGGAGGGGTATTTATAGACATTTGGAAAGCTTGTTCCACACTCTTTCCATCCATGTATGGCACGTTCTCAACCATGTTGTGAGGTGGAAGTTATGCTCCCTCAAACATGCCCACTTCAAGATGATTATTGGTTCATAAATTATTGGTAGATGATGGAATTATCTAATATGGTTCATAAATGGTAATTCAGTAATTACTAATTAATTTGCTCCAACTGCCAGATTAATCTTTACATGCTTGATATAATCAAGAAATTAAATCTGCATCATGGTGTAAAGTATATATCATGAATTACATATTCTGTATTAATTAGGTTCAAACCTTAAACAAACACTCACTTAGAATCATATTACAAGAAACAAGATTTAGAGGTCATGAAGAATAAGTTAGGCTCCACAGTAAGCCTTGAGAGCAGCAGGAGAAGCCCGACCCGCTTCTGAGTAGTAAAAGTCGATAAATTCGTGATGATCGAAAGGCTTAAAGAGTAAAGGGTTCTCCTCATCCACCATCTCTTCTGGGGATTTGATAATGTATCCTGATTTTGGAATCGAAAATAATCCGATCGAGTATCTTGCTTCGTCTCCGACCATCATCACTCTGTGATACGGGGAATGTAGTCGCCCGTTTGTCCACGCCTGCAGTAACATAATCTCTAGCTAGTATATATATACTTAATTGAATCGATGTGGTTTATTTTAAGCTAATTAATTTGGATATTACTCCTTACTTAGTTTCTAGTTTTATTTGGATTCAATGCAAAAATGAAAATTCACGTCAACAATTTCAATGTCCAGGTAAACGAATGTAAATTTGACGGTAAAAATTATTATAACATAAGTTATAATGATGATACATGCAGTGATTTGTTGGTAAGCAATTAAACTCTTGCCATGTAATTTGATTTCCTAACAAATGTAAACTCATTTAATTATATATATTTGCTATAGTTAATATTTTTGTATTTTTTAACTATTTCGAAATATTACTTATTTGAGACAGTGTAGCCACATCACTGCTGGGTAACAAGAAATTTCAATTCGGAAAAATCTAACTGAAACCTACCACTTCTTAAATTGTAGGACTAAATTTAAAATCGTGATAATTATAGAACCGACATCGGAAAAGACTATGATTATGAGACGAAAAATGATTTTAACTCCAGATGCGTTTTATGTTTTAACAGTTGAACTAAAAAACTAAAACTATGGTTGATGTGATAAAGATTGAAGATGGAGGAATGAACTCACATGTAAAGCGTCTCCAATCATGAGAATGAAAGAATTTGGTGAGGGTTGATAAGTGATCCAATCTCCCTCTTTTGTCTGAATTTCCAATCCACAAACCTCATTCTGATACAATATAGTAACCATGTTTTTGTCTGTGTGGGATGTTAGTCCTAGCTTTGTTTCATGGCTTTGAGGCCCATCATATTTTTGAACACGAATTAGGTAATTTGTGGAATCCAAGTGTTCATCCATGTACTTCTCTAATCCAAGGCTCTCCACAATCATCCTCCTCACATTCTTGTCCACTTCTGATAATTGTTCAGAAAAGTTGTGGATATTCTTGCTGGCAAGAAGAAAAAAAAAATCTCAGTTTCCCTTGTAACTAAGTCTCGAACATGTTTTTACCACCAATTTTACATATTTCAATTTTTGATCTAGTTTCTATCATGAATTTCGTTCGGTTTTGTGTGGGATTCGATTTTTCTCATTCAAACTCTGACATTCATGTAGATAGAAAGGGATATTTCGAGTATAATTTGAAAAATATTATAGTTAAATGATCAAAATTTAAAAACGTAAAACTAACGGTAAAAAATAAACATGACTGATTTACCCGATGAAAATTGAGATTTCTAAAAATTTTAGTACCTGAAAGTGGGATGGCCTTGAGGCCACATGAGATTGGCAAAGGAGTTGATTTTTCCCGGGGAAAGTGCGTCTTCGATACCCAAACTTTCGTAGAGTGGTACCATAGCATGTTTTCCGACGTAGCCATGGTATGGTTTGTTGGACCTGTTAAGTAGTTTGGTTTGTAAAGGGAGATCAAATAGTTGTGGGATATCATCAAGAACTGATTTTCGAAGATGAAGAGGAATCTCATCGAATGTGGCTTCGAAGCAGCCATATTCTTGTAGGGCTTCTCGTACTTGTCTTCTCACTGATTCCCATTTTGAAGTTTGTTGTTTGAGGTTGGAGAAATCTATAATTGGGAGCTTTTTGCTTTCACTACCCATTTCTTGCAAGAAAATTGCAATAGATAGATTGATGCTCTACCTTTCTCTTGTTTTTGTGGTTTCACCCTTTAATATCTTTGAGGTATTTATAGGCGTACATTGGTGTTATATTTTTTATTTCAAAATAATCACGATCGCACATCAGATGACCTCACTAATTACCAGATGTCTGTGTATTGAAATGTTATGAAATTAATTTGAGATGTAACATTAAATATCATAAATAAGTCGAACTGATTTATAGGTATATTTACTAGCTAAGACAAATTTGAGTGGCCGGATTGGATTCTCATGTAATAATCTCGAAATGGAGTTCCCACCATTATTTCTATCGATCTTATTAGAGTCAATATGTATACACAAGTGTTAGTTAATTAGTCCCATTCTATGTTGAAAATGAGAGTTTTGTCTTATTAATAAGGATTAGATTAATTGTAACGCTAATCCCATAAGTGGAATGGGTTGTCTTTTTTATCATCTGTATATATATGTGTGAGATGACAATGACATGATTCACTATTATTATCTTAAAGGTGAGATTATACACACCCCACAACTTACTTATCACATCCCCAATTTCTTCACAAATGATAAATGTAAAAGTACATTTTTGGGGTGTGTTTAGTAAGTTGTGGGATGTGTATAGTCTCACCCTTATCTTAATGAGTAGGTATTTTGTGAATCAGGTGCATGGATCTTAGATCTATGCACCCGGGTCGGATCCTGGTTGGGGGACCTCATCTTTTTTTTTTTTCCGTACATGATTTTTGAAAAAAATCACATACCAATAGGTTATGTGAGATATATCTTTACATTATGTTAGATATACCTTTAAACTATGTTAAACATATCAGTTCTGCCCAGATTTCATGTCTTGTCTTTTTTTGGCTTGATTTTTGAATTTTGTCACATACCACTACGTTATGTTAGACATACTTTTACATTGTGTTAGACATACCTTTATGTATACTTAGACATACCTTTGTACATGTTAGACATACATTTGTATATAGTTAAACATAGCTTTATATATGTTAGACATACCTTTGTATATAGTTAGACCTACCCACACATGGTTGGTCTAACTATACATAAAAATTGGTTTAACTATACATAAAGGTTGGTCTATTGGAGCGAATTTCGGGTGAGCTTCAATACAAGTGTTCAGATGCGTGGGAGCGCGTGCAGGCGCGTGGGAGGTGCCTGGAAACACGTTTTGGGCGTGTGAACGGGTCGATCCGGTTGCACGAATCTCAGATCCATTCAACCGGTGCATAAAAGTTTGTGTCTATCTTAATTTCTCTGTCATGGGGTTTAGGTATCTTTTTTCTAGCATAATTACCAAAAAGCTTATTGACAAGCCATCCGAAAAAACAAATACAAATAAGTATGGTTAACATACTATCTATTATTTTAAATTATCTGCTAGGAGTTATCAGCATGCATTATGAAGATCGGTAAACACTCCGAATCGATAAAGAGGCATTGATTGTTTGACTCTATTCAAATTGAACTGTGCCAATTATTATTATTATTATTATTATTATTTTTGTAAAATCGATTTGCACTGAATTGAAGAATTGAATTCAATATATATATATATATATATATATATATATATATATATACTTAAATTTATATTTATCATTAGATTTATTTTTCGATGTTGTTATATTAGATTAGTTACAAATATGAATGAATCTTTTTATGTTTAATACTATTTTAATTTTAAGACTACATAGAAGAATATATTATTTAAATATAGAGTTGAGTATTTATATATTGATAATTTTGAGAACACAAAATGTAATAACTATAGAAAAAATATTAACCAAATAATTAGTTTATAAATTATATAAAGTAATTTATAATATATTTAATTCAAGTTTATATATGCCTTCAAGTTTCACTTATAAAACTTATATTTATTTCACTTTTCAAAGACAAAATTTTTACATATGAGTTATAGATTAATAAGATTACAAAAATATATATATATAAAAATTGAGTGTAATTTATTCTTTCTAAAAGAGAAGACTACTTTAATAATTTTTCAAGTTCAAATAATTAATGTGATACAATATATTTACTTATTACATTTTGTTTGAATGAATTTATTTAAATTATGAATCTCCGAATTAAATTTGAAAGATCGCGTTCTTTATATTTTGGAGCGTCCTCACCCCTATTATCAACCTAAATCTTTTGGATCATTCTAAAAAATATCAAAAGGAATTAATTTATAATGTTAAAATTATAAATATTTCAAAATTTGGTTAGCAAAATCTTTCAATGGCTAATTATTATTCACAAAACCTTAATTCCGTGAGACCGGCCTCACTTATTTTATTAGTACTTTACTATTAATCATCATAATTTTTTTTATTCAATAACTTCAAAAGTCTATTTTCTCCCAATTAATACACTTGTAACATACAATTTTGTTCATAAATATATTATGCTCTCTTTCAACACTTGCAAGTACAGAAATCCCACACCAAACAACTTTGTTTTACAACACTACTAAACAAGGAGGAAAGATGAAGATCATAAACAATGTCGGAATCAAAACACAAATAATAATTATACATTCATACTCCTTCGTCCCACAAAGAGAGACATGTTTCGATAACTGATCATGGTTTCGATGGCAACAGTTCCGTAATCTATATCTTTATATATATAAAAACACAAACATTTCCTCAAATAGTAGGGTAAGTTTTTCCCGCCAAAAGTCTATTGCTAAATCTAGAAATAAATTTTTTATATTAAAATAAATGATATTTAATTTCTATTAAAATATGAAATATGCAATATATAGAAAAATGGAAATGAAAATGGAAATTATCAAGTGATTTGAATGATGATGTATATATAAGGAAATAGTATGGAAGAAAAATGGTTAATTTTACAAATGATTTCATTAGGTAAGTCAACATTAA